>JAKWJA010002497.1:28552331-29152331 GCA_027704765.1 Solanum habrochaites
TTGCTCCCTTCTTTCGCCCGTACCCCCCCTCCCATGTTCCCACCGGGGGGTTGTCCTTCCTCCTACGTAAAAAGAACTTAACGCAATTGAAAGAGACACTTTACCAACTTCTAATGTTTGGTTTTTAATCAATTAATTAACGTAACTAAAGTGTTTACGTGTTCCCCACAGGTTTTCATAACTTGATACTTCACCTATCAACCTCCTTCCTAGTATCTTGCATCCAGTGGATAAGTTATGTATTTTTCTAAATCCTCCTTGGTCCGTGCATCGAGAAATCTCACTCCGCAACCTGTACGGCTACGTGTGTTGCTGTTCCTAACCCTTATTCGTTACCCTCATATTAGCACATATTTTCGATAATTTGACTAAGTTACTTACCTCGTACCAATCAATACTAGCCTATTAGATAGATACAACTAATCTATGTTAATAATCTTCCTAGTATCTACCCCCTGGTCCCGGCGAGAGTTAGCAATTAAAGGCGAGTTCCTAACGTTGATCATACATGAGTTCCGTTAACAAAGACTTCTAACCGAAACCTAATATTAATACACTGCAAGACACGATTCTAGGATTGGTTATTTTAGCTAGGGTTTATCTCCTTATTTTGCCTATGGTTCCCGACAGACCCTAGTTATGGAGTTAGTTACTCATCCCATAAACACAATATTCAAATATAATTAAATAGAATTTCATGTCTCTTCAATGAGAAAGAAGAAAGTCCAAAAGATTGCTTGCTTGATTAAATCCAACAAAAATTACTTGTAAGAATCTCCAAAGAATCCAACACTAATCAATAAGTCTAAGAATATGATTTCTAATATTGCAAAGTCTAACGATCAGTTTCTAACCTCACAACGATGTTTTTTCGAACTACTTAATAAAAAATACAAAACCAATTAAACAATAATTCTACTTATGGAACTCTGCAAACGCGGCTAGGGGGGGTCGGACGGACCACCACGACGGACACGTCGTTGGGTCATGACGGACCGTCGTGGAACACCGGCCGTCCCATACTTGGTGCAGTTTTCTTCTTCTGCTGTTTCTCTGGCTTTCGTCATTCATTCCCCTCACGGCAAGTGTGATCGGACCTCATAGAGGCACAACGGTCCGTCGAGGGTTCTTTTTAAAACTTCACTGTTTGGATTGGGTCTGGATCACTCTTCTCTGATCTTCCACGACGAACGTGTAGGGACGGACCGTCATTGCCATGACGTACCTCACAAACTTCGATCCGCACATTTTGGTCATACTTCCCCATTCCCCATCTTCCTCATCATCTTCTTAAAACCGCTGCCACCGCTCTCCCAAAGACAGATCCTTCGCCTGTTGTCCTCGCGTCTCCTTCTTTGGCCTCTTCTGCTTTCTCTCTCAATCTGCCCGCCTTTGGTCTGAGACAGATTTCCTCAAAACAAAGAGAAACTTTTATAAAATTAGCACCAAAGGGCTTTTGGACACACTAATACTTAAGGAAAAAGTAATTAAGATTATACCGTGAAGCCCACAGTATATCACCTCCCGCCCCATAAACTACATAGGCTATAAAATATAGCAGACTCCAATGAGCCACTGTGTTGCCGCCCCCTCTACCACCCAGGCCACACCTTTGTGGTAACATAGTAGCCTGATCCAAATGCTCACTGCAGAGGTTTTGTTTTCGGGGCAAAACCTTTCTGAGGAGCACATGCCCATATTCTAAGGTAAGGGCAGTGTTAAAAAGCTGGTGTAGGGGAGGCCTGACTTGGACTTGATTTATAAGTCTTAGATGTTCCCTGTCTCACTGACGGGAGATCTTCTATAATGAATCATGACTCCCTTACAACCCAATTTCACTTGGACCAACTAAGGGATTTTCTTAGCACTCTACTATCCGTTCTCCCAAGAAACTAACCACAAAAGACGGAGGAACAACGTTTTTTTTTGGCACTACTAAGAGGTCAGTTAGTCAAGTTTCTTGGGATATAGTCACCCTCTTCTTGAGAACATCCCAACCCGTATAGATGATGAGTCACGGAGAATACTTCTAATCGTGGACAGGATGTACTTTAAATTCAGCTTTGGACACTATAAGCAGTGATCTTTATGGGAGTGGTCCTTACTGCTTAGATTGCTAAACATTAGTTAAATATCCCGGAATAATAGCTTGGAGTATCGGAGGTCAATACCGAGAGAAATACCCTTCGCAGTACAATGCACCACACCCACCAGCCACATATGAATTCGTAAGAAATGGCTCAGATGATAACTGAGCCTTGGGTTGGGTACTAAACAATGTCACTGGGTGCGAAGAGCTTCAATGCCGTCAACTACTCTACTTAGCGGAAACCACGCGCCACAAAATGTTAGTATTATTATGAGGAGGATTCCATGCGGTAAATACAACGGGGGGTTTCCGATCAAGTGCCCAAGGCTCTAATCAAGGAATTGGCTCCAGGTCCATGGAACCAAGAATCGGCAACTATGGTAAACTACAACCGTGAGGGTCTTAGTCCGAGATGGAAACTACAAACCGTGCAACAACTCAACAGGGTTAACTATGGTAATAGAATGACAGAATGGGCGTATGTTCCTCCTCATAATCGTGAAGTTACTCCTACGATGGTGGAGGCAGTATGGACGAGTTGAGGATATGTTTGCATAAAATTATGAGGATCTTCGATGTTTTTGCGAGTGATGAAGCCACAATAACAGTTTTGAGGAATGATTTAGCAGTATTGGGATAAAAGTCTATACACAATGCAATATCGATTAATAAACTGAGTACAATTGGCCCAATTATCTGCAACTTGAACACAACGGCAACCTGGGCACTAGTTCCTGAGAAACACTGTCCAAATCTAAAAAATAGGATGTACATTGTAATTCAATCATACTCGCGTGACAAACCATTGACCCACATGCTAACTAATGAGAAAGGTGACCAAAGATACTGATCATGGTTGGTAGATATTAATGGTGAATAGATGATACATGGCAAAAGATGTCTGAAGTCCTAAAAAAAACTCCCATTCCTAGGCCAACCACCGCCCCATTTTCCTGAAAGATTATTGAAAAAGACCGAGGAGGTAACTATCGCGGTCGTTTTATAACAAACAATGTTGGAAACAATTTCATCCAGTCGCCTTGGTAGAAGCTTTTAGAACAAATGCCCCCCCCCGGTTACACCCCAGTTTTTAATAAAGATCTGGTTACAAAGAAAGAATCGGTCTCTTTTGAAGGATGATTATAGAATGCAGCACGTGTAATTTTCGATTCCAGAAGAGGGGGTAATCAGGCTGATTGAGGGGATGGCGGAGGTGGCATGAGGGGTGACCTGTGATGGGTTCGGCTGTAAATTGGGCGTTGGATGTATTTAACTGACGAAAATATTGGTAAAAAATAGGGATAGTTTTGATTAAGGGACAACGACAGGGTAGGATAGAATATAAGGGAGTGGGGGAGATTGAGGGTTACTCAAAGGCGAGGGATGTGGATGTGGGGGGTGGAGGGACTGATGGGTGGGGAAAGCCGAGTAGGGATTGGTAGAGGTTGTATGGTAGGAGCGGGAGATATGGGAATTGTCGCAGTGGGTGTTTGGGTTGGCTCTCTTCCTTTTCCCGCCCTTCCCCGGTCACTCTCGCGGGTACAGTAACTTGCTTGTTCCCCGATACTAACCGTTTATTTTCCTCGGGTTGGTGCTATTACATTTGCGATAACATTATGTGATCAGGGGAAGCAAATTTAATGCCCCTCTCTTACAGAATTTGGGTTTGGGTGACCCAAAGCCCACTGCGAGCGGCTACGATGGTATCGAACAGTGAAAGGCCTATAGACATACTAACCTGATGTGCGAGTAAAAGTGGAGTCAATTCATATTTTTCCGGCGGATTTTGTTATTATTAATGTGAAGTCAATTTTGAAGTGCCATTATTCATGGGAGGCCATTCCTTGTCTCAAGGTAGAGCTAGTTGATATTGGAAAAAAAGGGCAAAGAAATTTCGGTTGAACAATGAGGAATTTTGACCTTTAACATTTGGAGGTCCATGAGGCTGAAGTTGGTGAGCTCAATCGGTATCGCGCCATATCCTATAACATTGGTTAGACATTTGATACCAAATAGAGAACTTCTACGTAGAATGCATTAGCGGCATTTATAAATGAATTTTGATACGATTGCAATTGAAAGGTAATAGTCAGTACTCGCCTCTCGTAATATGTGATGTTCGTTAAACGAAGAAATATGATTAGATATGAAGAATCCTCCGAGTCCCCACACCGCGAAAACCATCTATAGAGAGGTCCAAAGTTAGAAGTAAAGCACCCCCATCATCGGCTCAGGTATCAATTCTTAGGAAATGTTACACTTTGCCGGTCATATTGAATCAGACCTGAATGAACAACCGTTCAGAGTTGTGAAATTGGATAATATGGTTAAAAAAGAGCTATTGGGTGGACTATTGCGGACATTATTATTGGTATCCCTCCTGGTATTTTTCCTTCTCTCATAACTCAAACTCAATATGCATTTAAGCCAAGTATGAGCACCAGAGACGCTTAAATATCCCTATGCAAGAGGTTTATGAGAAGGAAATCATTAAGTGGTTGGATGTCGGAGTATCTATCAGATCGCTGAATAGTAATTGGGTAGCCCTTCATGTGTACCTATTAAAGGGGAGACTGTGGTTCCCCCCCAAAAACAATGAACTTGTTCCATGAGACCCGGTTACGGGATAATGGTGTGTATGATAACCTACCCCAAATTTAAATTCATGGACTGAAAAAAGACCTTCTTGCCCTATCAATGGATCAGATGTTGGATAGCCTTGGTCCGAAAAGGTGGTACTGTTTTCTAGATGGATATCGGGGTATATCAATTCTATGCAACAAGACAGATCAAGAGTCAACCACTTTTACCTTGTCCTTATGGGATCCTTCCTGAGCTCAAAAGACTTCCGTTTGGGTTGTTGTAATGCCCCGCCATTCAGGATGTATGATTCGATATTTTCCGACATGGTGGAAGATCTATGAAGTTTTATGATGATATTTCACAGTTTTTGGTGATTCATTTGAGCGTTTTTGAATATTTTAATGGGAGGTTCCTTAAGATATTGAAGACACTCAATTTGTTATTGAATTGGGAAAAATGTCATTTCATGAAGTAATTGACTGAGTGTATGTTAGTAAGGAAGGATGGTGAAAGAAGGTATTGTTTTTGGTCATCGCTTTTCAGAAAACGCATATAGGAGGGTTGAATCGAGCTAAAGTGGAGTAATAGAGAGACTTCCCCACCGATCTCTGTGAATGTGTGAGAATCTTTCTTGGGCATGCAGGTTTTATAACCGAGATCCATCAAAGACTTTTCAAAAAAAATTGGCACATCCTTGTACAAACTACTGGAGAAGATTGGAAATTTTTTTTTGATGATCCTGTCTTAAAAAGCATTTGTGTGATCTAAAAGAAAAATTGGTGTCTGCACCTATCATTATTTTCTCGGATTGGACATCCATTTGAGGTGATGTGCGATGCTAGGGGGTCTGCTCTTGGTTGTAAGTATTGGAACAAGAAAGAACAAAATCCTTAAACCCCATTTACCTACTACGCTAGTAAATGCCCCTAAATGAAGGTCATATGACGACACAGTGATTGGCAGAACTTTGGCCGGTGGCTGGCATAAGTCTTTGCTTTAGAGAAATTCCTCCCTTTTTTTCCTAGGCACTAGATTTATAGTGCATACCTGACCACTCACATTGAGTTATTTGATGATTAAAGAAGGATGCGTAAACCTAGGTTAATTCGTTGGTATTATTCTAACAAGAATTTGGACTTTTCAAGTTCACAAATTTGTGGATAGAAAGGAACTGAAAATGAGATTACGATCATCTTGTCCCGTATTAAAGGTGAAGCGAATGAGAGAGTTGGTGGATAAACAAACATTGATGATACTGCCCCTCCCCGATGACATGGATTTGGCTGCTTCACAAAACTTTATTCGCCATGGTTCGCAGATTTTGCGAACCATCTACTATGATATTGTTCCATCGACTGTCTTTCAAATCCAAAAAAAATCATGTACGATGTGAAAAGTTCTTTTAGGGCTGAATCATACTTATATAGGAGTTGTTCCGACGGGCTTATTTCGGCGTTGTGGTGCCAGAAGTGAATTTGAGGTTGTTGGAAGCTGTTATGCCTCACCGTTGGTGATGGACAATCACAAAAGCGGTATCCGAACCGCTCATACATATTACAATGTGGTTACATGGCAAAATATTTCATCAAAATGCTTTATGATTTTGCTAAACATGTGATAAATTCCTAAACGATATGGTGGCATGTTTCAAGAAAGCCACGAGCTCCCTCTAAACCCTATTTTGTGATTGAGTTATTTGATGTTTGTTTTGACTTTATTGGGCCCGTTCGTGAGTTCTCATGGAATTTAAGTATTGCTTATAGTAGGGTTGATTATTATCGAGGTGGAATGGGTCGAGCCATCACCCTCCGCAAACAAGAAGGGAAAGAGTGGCCTTCATTCTTAAAAAAAATTATTCTCTCGTTTGGCACTCCAAGGGCAATTATAGTGATGGTTGGCCCCACTTTTGCAACAATTGCTCAAGGGGTAATTGTAGAAAATGTGGTCACTGCATAGTGGCCACTCCTTGCACCCTCAACTAGTGGGCAAGTGTGAAGTGTCTAAATCGGGAGAATCAACAAATGATTATGGTCAAAAACATGACGCTAGTAGAACGGTGGTCAGGAGGCTTTCTGAGGGCCCTTTGGGCTACCGCACAGCGTATAAGACTCCAGTCAGGTATTCTCCATACACCTTGTATATGTTAAATCTTGTCATCTTCTTCCGGTTAAGTTACAACATCATAAAGCCACATGATGTGGGCTATGAAGAAATTGAAAATGGATTGAGCTAAGCTTGCAGAACACGGTAACTGGGTTATGACTCTATGAATTTCTCCAGAAGCCCCTTTATGAAAGCTGAACCCCTATACAAAGAAAATATGATAAGTACCCATACATACAACATTGAAAAATGAGAGTTTATGGGTTGGGGATTTTGGTACTTTTATTCAATTTCTAGATTGCGTCTGTTTTTGGGCAAGCTCAAGCAAGTCCCAAATGGACTTTGTCCTTACTTGGTTCCCAACTATTCCCGCTTAGCAGTTGAGTTGGAAACTAAGGAGGGTGTGCCGGTTCATTTGAATGGACAAACCAAAAAATCTATCTCGGGCATGCGGAATAGTTGAATGAGTGATCGAGGCATCCCATTTGAATGAAGATGAGTAACCACAATTGCCTCAGTAGTGCCCGCGATGTTAAATCAGGGCAGGCGCTTGTTTGAAGGCACCCCTGTAATAGTTTTATGTCAGTAATGGTAGCATTTTCTACGAATTGGGTTTTTTACTTTGAAGGCACTCTCACCAAGAATTCTGCAGAAAATTACTCGTCAGCGTCAAGTGACATACAACACGACGGACCTTCAGCGTGTGATGGATCTCGCATGATCCGTCATGCCAAGTACGTATTTCTTTATTTTTAAACTGGTGCACACGCGACGGGAACTATGATGGATCATCAAATAGAAACGGACAGTCGTCGAGGAATCGTCGTGTATAAATGAGCATACACAACCCACCCGGCTGGGGTGTTAAAAAAATTTCAACATCTAAAAACCCGCAACCCCTCATTTCAACCGCATTTTTTTCCCTTCACTCTTCCTCCTTTTCCCTTCCTTTTCACTTCATAAATCATCTCCTCTTCAATATTTTTCCCTAACTTCTCCAAAGTCCTAAAAGTTCCCATCTACTACTAGCCTGAGCTAACTGCTGTGGGTGATTCTTGATCACCAGAGTACCTTTCGCCGCTTGTTTTTCTCAAATATTCTCGGTATATGGATGTCTCTAATTTCTATTTCTACTAATTTATATTGCATTTTGTTCTCATTAGTATTAGCCTATTTCTCTTGTTCATTCTTTATCTCAAATTTGGTCTTACCTAGTTAAAAAATAGCCTCCCAATTTGCCGTGTTAAAACCTTGACAAATTGCCTTAGCCTTGCTATTTACTAGGTTTGGGTTAGACAAATGTAGGTTAAACACTACCAATCGATTTGGTTCATACATAGGGATGAATGGGCATCCAACAGTTCTGTCACTTGTTACCGAACAGACCCCGATGACGGACCCTTCGTACCAATGACGGACGCATCATGTGGGTCCTTCCAACATCCCTACACCCCACAGTCCAATGTTCTCCAAGTGCCCCCAATGACACAAAAGCTACGGACTGTCATCATTAGACGGTCCTCCTGCACAACCTTTCTGTGTTGTCAACGACCTGTTTTTCCTTAGGGTCTTCTCCTCTATTGTCTAAGTACCTCAAACGTCCAACTATGTGGATCGTCATCCTTCGAGACAATCCGTCCTGCATGACCGGCATACTGTCCAGCACCCCTCTCGTTCGGGTCTCCATATTTCTTCTTACGTGTCCTTACTGACACCTACGACGGACCGTCGTACCTTGACGGTCGTCCTGTCATGACAATTTTCACATAGTCACAGACCTCTCTAAGGGTCCTTCCACATTTTTTTAAGTGTCCATGACGGACCCCCCGACGGACCGTCGTAACCTGTGATGGTCCTTCCTGCATATACCGCATACTTGTCAGAAGACTCTCCATTAGGGTTCTCCATATAAGTATAGTCTAAGTAAGACCGACGGACCCCATGACGGTCCGCGTCAACTCCACGATGGCTGTCACCCCCACCACCCCCTGGTCCTTTGTGTTTCCCTGTCCTATACCAAGTCCGAGTCCATGCAGTGCAGGCGATCGAAGTCTGTCGCCCCGTCTGCCTGCCTGTCATTTGCTCTAATGAATAGCTTGCCTCGAATAGTTCCCCTCAGAACATCCACCCCTTCCCGTACTGCACTTGATTTCCCAGAGCCACACCAAAAACGGTGGCGTCCGGCATAGTCACCGCCTTCCCAGTATTATAGGAACGCACAGTGACCCATCACAGCACGCTATAATCTCGTCACATGGATTCAAGAAGTACTGATGGCAGCGATGATAACCGGGTATTTAGGTGGATTTTGCAATGGCTTTCTACATGCGGTGCATTCACGAGAAGGAGCTTTAAAAAGTCCAACTACTACCTTCCCGTGCATATATTTTGTCTAGCAGTTCTGCCGGTGCCCTATTGCAACATGACATCAACTAACTCCAGACCCCTCAGGGCAACCGTTGATTGAGGCCTCAATCAAGATGAGGCCAATGAGTTATCTCCCCGCGAGGCCCCCGTCCAGGGCATCCCCCCGTTGACTTGACAATCTGGATGAATACGGTAGCCTAGGCCCGTCACGCTACGTAGGTGGGTCCACGGTGACACTACCACCCCCCCCCATCGTCTATCACGGGTAGTAGCACTGCCAGCGACTCCTCTGCCAAAACCTTTTTACAATACCAAACCAACCACCCCGCTCATAAATTCCCGCTTCTGGTCCAAAATTTGAGTCACAGATGGCACACTTCTGCAATCACATCCAGCCTTGGATGCAGACGTCCTAATTGCAGAGACAGAAGAGCGCTTGGAGCGAAAAGGTTCACTACAGAGCGTAGAATCGCTGGCGGTTGTAAGCGTGGGACTCCTTTGAGTTCGGGTGCTAGCCCGTTACCCCTCCGGAGAATGTGTCGAACCGACCCTGTCAGGCTGCAGTTGATAGTCTTCCGAGCAGATATGGACATGATCCGTGAGGCTGGTGGCCTGAGTCCGGGCCCCTTCTGTAAGACCTCTGAATACACAGTGCTGGCCCCTATTTGTTCCGCCACTTATCCCGATATTTCCACCACCTCCCCCCCTCGAAAGCATCCGGAGGCGTATGGGTCGAGATGAGGATGAGTGCACGATCACGGAGAAGAGACCAAATAGGAGAGAGCTGCGAGATAGGTCCTCGCTTGCTAGGAGGAGTTGCTCAAAGATAGTTCGGAGAGTTTACTTTTGGGGCGCTAACTCCAAACTCTGGAGATGGAGGGAGACACGTCTATAGTGTTGTGTTGCTGAGGACATACTAAGGTGCCAATTCCAGAGTAGTGGTTCCCCGTGAACTAGACCCACCGCTTGGCTTACGTCGGCGCTTTGCGCCCCAGGTTGCTTCAATCCCTTAACCAGCCCTTGTATTTAATGTTTTTTATATGCACCTGGGAACAATTGCATGTCTTTTGATTGGGGGTGGGGTAAATGGAAGTGAGTGCTGGTGAAGTCTAGTACCCAGTCCCTTACCTCCTTTTGGGTGGTTTTCTTGCCCTGTGTCTTTTTCCCAAAAGAACTGATTCTTTTCTTTTGAACCGGCATGTCTAATCATCTTTGTCCATAGTTTATTTCTGGCTGATTTCTAAAATGATCTCCCTGATAAAATGGAAAATGTGCCTGTCTAGGCATTGAATTGTAATGTAAGCTCTAAGCATGAATAGAGGTACACCAACTACTGAACCCTAAGTCTAAACATTCGAACTGTCCTGATAATCTTGGTAAGTGTGAGAGGGGCTTAGTAGTGTGAGAAGATTTTGACTAGTCCAATATTTGGTACTGAGCTAGAAATTGCCTGGTTCGTCCTGCTAAAGTAAGCTGTAATAGATAATTAGAAAAGGATCATAGGCCATTTTCAACATAGCGCCCATTTTGAAGCCTATTTAAAGAAACCAAAGTAAAATCTTCTTTATTGATAACAATGATTTGTGCTTAAATTAGACCTTCTTCACACACAACCCCAACTGAGCTTTTATGGAATAAATGTGTTGGCCCTGGTCATCCTTGGACATGTGGCACCTCAACTGATACCAAAAGCATAAGTAGAGGGTGGCTAATGCAATAAACAAACTTTTATGCCCTGACCCAATTGGGTATTGGGTTTACTTTGACTCATGGCAAACCCATTAGTTAAGGGTGCTATTATGAGAAAGCTTTGGAAAGTGCGGTTTGAATGAACAAAGAGAGAACAAACAAAAATAAATGACTCAAAAGTAGTTGAAGGAAAAGTACGAAAAATGAAAATATACAAGAAGTACACAAGCAAGAAAATAAGACAGTCACTGTACACAAATAAGAAATAAGAGAAAATAGCAAGGTGAACGAATGTAGAACTGGGTGAGATCAAATGATAGAAAATGGTATGTTTAGTCCGATATGTCATGGAGGTCAAAACGTCCAACGCAGACCTAAAATACCCTACCTGACCCTAGAGCCTATGTTAGCAATCTAAGAAAGTTCTACGTGATCCTAAGTGGTTTTGTATAACGCACTTAAAGCATGAAAATAGGGCAAGCTTCTGTCAATAGGTAAATGAATGAGTGTGATTCTGAGAGTGAGTTTTACAAAGTAATCCTTATACTCCAAATTGAAATCATTGTGTGAAAAATGAGGATTTTGTTTTGAACGGTGAGGACACTAGTTTGCATTACCCGAAATGTAGCACCCTCATTAGAAATTTAAGGATAGGTTTGTGCACTGGGTAGTCTTTGTCATGGTCTCGTTCCAAATAATTCCAGCCCAATCAATGATACATGAATAAATGAGGAGATTAATCGGGATTAATACCAAATGATGTTCAAAGGATCAAACAGGATACTAGTTGTACAAAGATGGTGTATGGAGTCCTGTGCATCGCTTGGGATAACAACAATTTTTGAATTGAGGGTGTTGATAGAGACCGTGGTTTCACGTATTATTCACCTTTCCTTATGTTTAAGTGTGTCCAATAACTTTTTGTGCTAATTTTTATATAAGTTTTTCCCTTATTTCCTGGAATTTGTCCCAAAGATGAATGCAGAGTTTTGGAGCGAAGAAAATGCAAAAGAGACCCCTACGTAGCTGTGAGTGTCCGTAGGTTCACGTATTGCACTGCTGAAGCAAGATGGGTAAGTCGACCACATTGTTTGGGTTACGAAAGTCATGATGGACGTCTAGGCCATGACAGGCTGTCCTGCAGGTTTCGTCTTGAAAGTCACAGAGGTAGCCCATACCCATATTCCAAGAGTTCAGTGTTTTGGAACAAAGACCCTCGACATACGCGTTGTTGTTCATAACGAATCCGTCATACTTGCCGTCGAGGATATGAAGAGAGCAAGAAGAAATTTGTAATTATCGGACGGTGGATTACCACGACGTCCCGTCATGACCATGACGTCTAGCCTCTCGTGTCCTTTTCTACAACCGCGTTTTGACAAGATTCCTCCAAGCAATAAGTCCTTGTATATTAGGTTTTTATTTTCCTATAAATAGTTCGAAAAACCTCTTTTTGCTTTTTGAGTTATACTCTATAATCAAATTTAGACCTTTGATATTTTGAGACTCTTGATTATTTTGTTGACTCTTGAGATATTATTGGATTATCTTGATACTTTTATCATTGAGTGTTGGTGACTTTTTGCTGAGTTATCAATGAACTTTCATATTTTACTCTTTCTCATGAGTAAGTACTAATGCTTATATCACATATTTGAATATTGTAATTATTACAATGGGTAACTAAACTCTCCTAACTAGGGTTGTGGGAACCAGAGATATAAGAGGTAAAACCTACTAAAATCACAATTCTAGAATAGTGTCTTGTCATGTATTGATAATTCTTTCATTTAGAATCTTTTTAAATATAAAAACGGATGTCAACGTTGAGACTCGCCTAATGCTACTGCCGGACCAAGGAGTAAAAATAGGAAAAGAAAATTATCAACATATTTAAGTGTATACTATCTAAATGCTAGTATTGATTTTACGAAGGTAATAAACTTAGCCAATATCGAATCGATGCTTAATGATATGAGGTTAAGATAAGGGTTAAATTCAACACCACTTGCCGACCAAGGTGCGGATTACATTTTCAAGATTCCGAAAAGGATTGAGAAATACTAACTTACCCACCCTTTGTGCATTAACTAGTAAAGAATTGTTGATAGGGTAGATTATCAAGTTTGACGAACCGTGGGGAACAACGTAAACCCTAGTACTCGTTGATTAATGTGTTGAAACTCCAAGCATTCGAAGCTGTTAGTTGTCTCCTTTTAGTTTTGCTATTATTTTCATTTACATAGAAATAGAAACCCCCTTTTTTATTGTTCTTGGCTTTCGCAAGGAGGTAATTGACTGAACAATCGTATAATAGATTGAAGTTAAGTCTAAACTAGTTTATCGTGGGGAACTATCCCAGACCTGCACTTAGTTGGGTTATTTACTTGACAACAGCGCCGTTATGATTTTATGAAGTGTATGTGTTAACGGTTACTTATAAATGAATTATGATGATATAGGACAGTATACTCATACAATTCTTAGTTAGATATTGATGATAGCTGATTTATTAGTCGGGTAGACCCTATGAGTCTAACAAGTTATGATCGATAATTAAAAGTTTAGAGATCATTGCATAAGGGACTTATACTTAGCAGCAGAGTGAACTTGACAATTGGAGGTGAGGACATCTCCAAAAAGAGGAGAGTCCGCCGCTATAGTTTAACATTAGATGTTGACTCCCAAAGCAGAAATACCTCATCCAATGGATTACAATGAGATGGGGCCCCAACTACCAAGTGTATCCGACAGGGATCTACTATCTCTTAATCTCTTGGAACTATTCTTTCCCTCATTAGAAACACTAGCTATAGTGGATCATCCCTAGACGGCTAGCTTTGTGTTTGGTTCTATCTACTTGCGTGCCCGTAGACGGCACATTGCGCATCGATTTAAGGGTTTACAAGAGCAGATCTCCACACTTAGCTCATGTGGTCATTGTCGTTAAGGCAAGTGGTTCTCCTAGGTAAAATAAAGTAATGAAGTATAAAGCTAACTAGGGTGACTTGAGGGGTTTAACTTAATCTTTAGTTGAGGGTATGGACTCTACTATACCTTACTTAGTTGACTTTTGTTTAAGCTTTAGGATGTTCATATTATGCTATATAATAAAATATAATATATTATGTTATATAATGGATAATTGTTGTTGCTTAACAATGTAAAAGTCTTAATGGCCTGTATTATAGTCAATTCATTGATATATGTAGTTGGACTAATTATTAAAGTGAATTCTTTTCTGAGTGCGTTGTTGAGTTTACTTGGTTGGGGGCAAAGTTATCGGACATTGTTTGATCATTGCAACTTGTTGACGTGTTATAAGGATTCATGATTAGTTATTTGTCCCTTATTATGTATCTTGAACTGTTTCTTTTATGATATTTATTCTTTGATGTAGGGGTTGTAAGTAATCAGGGTTTTCAATATTGGGTATAGTATTACTTGTTGAGATAGTAAGGCATGTTTTTTTGTTTATATATGCTTTTGCTTGGCATTAAGTGCCGCTAAAGGGTAATATGACAATGTTTGTGACTAGAAAGTCCCTTTAGGGTCCATGTTTTGCTTGTGTATTGTGCACTAGATCTATACTTAGTAGGCTTGTGGAGTACTTAACACCATTTCTTACCTATCATTTTTCCAAACATTTTAGATTCTGGTCGTGAGATTTTGGAAGTATGACATTATTGAGGCTTGTATTAATCCTTACAAATCCAAGTGGGGTAGGGTCACCAACTTCGATAGCATTGCGCATACTCTGAGCTATGGATTTTACTAAGAGGATTAATGACTTCGTTCATCCTTCCGTTCCTTTTCAATTTCAATATTGTACTTTCGTTATGACCTAGTACATGGTTCTGTTAACATGATTAAGGCTATGCCCATAATTGTGATATTGTTTAATGTATGAGATTAAGACATGCATTGAGACTAATTTCTTAGATATTTATGTATATATTCGCTATAAAAGTACACAAGTCTATTAACGCATATTCGCTATACAAGGATCGATGTTATCGGTCGGATGATAAATATATATTGATCTTATGTAGAGGGTCTATTTACACCTTCAAGGTAGTGGAATGAAATTTTTAAATTTTTTCTCTATTCTGGGCATTTTTTTTGAATCTACGAATTTAATGAAATATGACTACGAGGCTAACCTTAATCCTTATAAAGGGAGATGACACCGGTTACTTCTAGGGGGTAAACCCGGATGTGACAAATGTGGTATCAGTGCATGAGGTTGAATATTGTTGAGTTTTGTCTCGCTCTCCCTCTACCATGTCTATGTAGGTTTGTATTCATAATTGTTAAGCACGCCACACTTATAAGTAGGGAACCATCTGATGGTTAGGATCATCTTTTTCTCTCGTTGAAATTTTATAATTGTGGGCCAATAAGTATATGTTATTGGTGAGGTTCTTGCGATCTAAAATCTGACTCCTAGTATTGTTCTTATGAGGAGTATGAACACTTGCAGGAATGGGCGGCTCGAAAGACTAGAGGAAATTTGGCTAATTGCGGAGTATCCCTCTTCCATGGTGACGCAAGTTCCTTTACTTGAAGAAGATGTTAAGTAGATCAAGCCCGGGTCTAACGCCTGCCAACCTATGAAGAGGGCTGAGATGGGGATTTCCTTGCTCAAAGCCGGCACTTCGCATTAGCTGATCCACAGCAAGTCGCAACTTATATCAAGCCTAAGCTATGACGAGACACAAGCTATGACGGGCCAACCAAAATGAAAGCTTGTCTCCTCATGGCCTCAGCAACTATCGCGTCCCTACTATGGTTTCTCGTGCATATAGGACGTTCACACGTCGAATGAACTGCCTGCTAATTTTACATCTGCGCCTAAGGTTGTATAAAAACCCCCAAGAATTGCATCGATGAGGTAGCAAGTTCTTATATGCTATGGGGGTGTCTCAAGTGACAAAGCCGAGGCTGGTAAGCATCCCTAACTCAAGGTTATATGGCTCAACTGGTACGTGCAATGGAGGATAATGGCATTGAGGGGTGGTCCAGGGATTTGAACTCTTTAAGGCGCCTTTTGTAGTTGCGTTCTTCTTCCGCTAGGAGATAAGGGTAGGAAAATGTGACAGATTTCATATATATTTCTCGGGCAAGGAGGAAAGAGTTCCATGTCGACTTACTCTTCTTTGAATTCATATTTATTTACGATATTCTCCTTCTTTGTCTGCTTCTCGATCTAGATATCGCATATAGGCCATTTTGTGACAGGTACTGTCGGGGACTAACAAGAGGAGTGCCTATTTTGGCATGCTATATGACGAGCATGACATTTCCCGTTTATATGTTATGAAAGAAAGGGTTGTAGAAGATAAGTCGCTATGGAGAGAATAAAATAAGATGCTAAGAGAGGGCAGGTCTATTTTAATGAGGTTTTGAAAGAATCGGCTGGAGATTATCAAGACAAGCCTAGATTTAGAAGAGGGTTTCATAATCAAGCTCCTTGCAAGTTCTAAACGCAGGGGTGATAGGGTTTCTACCCTAAAATGAAAGGTGAAAATGTACTAATTTATTAAAAATGAAGGCCTAGCATTTGCGGCAAGTGTGTACAGGGTCATCTGGGAGTTCCGTCGTGGTAGAATGGAACATTTCTTGAGTTGTGAAAGAGGGTCCAAGATAGTAGATTTTCCAAACTTGTAAGAGTCGTAATTACAAAGGTAGTGGTCAAGCTAAGCAAGTGGTTGCTACAAGGATGCTCAAAAAAGAAGTGGCTTGTTCTACGCCATCGTCCTCTAAGGTGACAGAGACTTGCTGACGATGTGTGACGCGTTATGTGAAATTTTTCTCCTCTTAATATATTCCTTACATTTCCCTTTTTCTTCTGATGCTACTTTTTCATTGGCTACACCTCTCAGTATGCAAAAAGTTTGATATTTCTATCGATATTTTTGGGCCATGAAAAAACGCATTTATTGTCTACTCCCGGTGGTATAGGTTCGTGGGCAAAATAGGGTGTAATAAATTTCGTCCCATAATGCTTGACAATGGAGTTTCCTTATGTTTTTTTTTTTGATCTATGTAGAATCTACTCGATATGCTTGATTTGTGATATTATATTGGTATCGGCATTGGTTGCATTCATATTTCTTATTCTGGCATTGATGTTACGGACAAGGCCTTAAAGATACTACTTAATAGTATTGAAAGAAATGGTTAGTGGGCAAAATTACGCTTCATCCACCCTATTTGTCTCCTAAATGGCTTGTCAACATCCCACCCTATTGGCCTCGGCAAAATAACCTTGTCACTCCCACTGAGTCAAAATGACGCATTTTTTAATGGTATTATGATTAAACTCTTTAATAAAAAATAATAGCTTTGGTGTTCTAATAAGTTAATTATAATTATATATTTACTTATGCATATTTATAAACTCAATGCCACTACCGCAGTCCATTATAACTTAAGCCTCTACTCAATTATAATTCAATTATAAATATGCACCAATTGGTCCATAATCATCGTGAACAAAAACACACTGAATATTATAGATTACTGAAATGACATTCAAAATTATTCTGAGTACCGAATCGAATCCAGCCAATAAAATTTAGGTTGAATGCCGCTTAATTTAGAAGGAGCACTTCTTTAAAAATTGATTAGAACTTATGATTATAAGGTAAAGAAGTATATACAACATCCAGCGAATTAATTCATGCATCTTTTAAATATAATTTTTAAAATATTTTATGATTTATTTTAAAAACGCTTTCATATATTATTTTGAAACAAAAAGTTACTGCTATGAAGTAACAATCACATTATTCGATTGTAAGAATAATTAGTATGAACAATAGTCAGCTTTACGTTTAATTATCGGTGATTTTATGATGCCACTTAATGTATGATATTAGCTTATATATTTTTTAAAAAAACTGCAGTTGTCAATATCTTGCATTATATAATGTATGGGTTCATTAATTTAGATAGGGGATTAATTACTAATGGGTCGGGTGTGGATTGATTTATAAATTACACTAATAAGGCTAAAAATTATAAGCAACTAGTTGAGCGCGCTGACTTATTTTAATAAAATATTTAAATATGTTTAAATATCAAATTAATTAAATAAGTGGGCATTTGACCACAAAGGTGGATGACAAGGGTATTTTGGACTGTCCAATGTTGGTGGGAGGTAAGGGCATTTTTTGGGGAGCGAATCGGTGATGAAGGGGAATTTTTGTAAGCGCTATTTTTAATACTTTGGAGGGCATTTTATGAGAGGCCCTTTTTTCCCGCGTGATTGTAGGACAGAGAGTGTGAGGTTATAACTTACGCAAATGACCCTTTTTGGTGTAAAGGGGGGAAATTCTATTCAGATAAGAGGTTGTAATTAATTACTTTTCTGAAAAGGCTTAGAATGATATTAGAAGGTGTTTACGTCATATAGTAAGAGTAAAGATCTACTCCTTCCAAGTCCGCGTCACATGATTCGGTATCCATAGCGATTGAGTTTCTAGTGCTTCCGGCTAATGACTTCTATATATTCGCTCCTGATTGGAATTGACTTTGGCATTCATTTTCTGATCGGATAAATTCCATTATCATTCTCTCTTAATTCGAATTGCTCGGCCGAGTTGAAGAGTTGAAGGTAGAATATTATTATAAAAGGCCTAGTATTTCTCCGGGCGTGCAATGCCAGTTTTTGTTTATGTGAAGAGAATATGGGTGCCTGCGAGAAAGTGTATTTATTAAGAGCTACTTACTGCGGCAACTTTTTCATAAAGATCACTCTATTACAGTATAAGTAGTCTTTCAATCCCTTGATGACGGACTTATTTGATCTAACTCAAGGGGGCGAGTTAACGTTCATAATTTACCTTGTTATATCAGGGTATCATCACTTAGGGTGAGAGGTGTCGGCATATCCCTTTAAGACAGACTTTCGTACTAGGTATAGGCACTATGAGTTCTTTGTGTTGTCTTTCAGTCTAACTAATGCCTGAGAGACATTTATGGACCTAATGAATAGATTATTTTAAAATTCCCTATATTCCTTTGTCATTTTCTTGATTGATGATATCATGGTATATTTGAAGAAATAGGATGATCCATGGGTCATTTTAGGGTAGTATTGGAAAAATTTAAAGAAAATCAATTGTATTCCAAATATAGCAAGTGTGAATCCTGTTTAGGTAGGTCGGTCAAACCATTTTCTTTGACAGCATCATCCACTAGTGAGGGAGTGTAGGTTGAGTACGGCCAGAGGAAACGAAGTCGAGGTGAAAGTGGCCTAGACACATGTGCTTACTCGCCGACAGACATAGGAGTTTCTTGATTTAGGCGAATGTGAATGTTTTGTTATTAATCGTAGTTCAATAGGATTGGTTCACATCCATAGATCTGTCCATGACTTTTTGAATCAAAAGTGTAAGAAGTTTGGGTGGTAAGAGGCATGTCATAGAGGTTTCCAATTATTGAAAGATAGGCTTACTTCAGCTTCAGTGTTGACCTTATCCGCGGGCACAATTTTTTTTTGTGGTGTATTGTGACGCATCCTGTGTAGGTTTAGGGTTTGTGCTTATGAAACACGGGGAGGTGATAGCCTATGCCTCTAGAAAACTTAAGGTTCATTAGAAATATTAACTCACTCGTGACCTTGAAATAGTAGTTGTGGTGTTTGCTTTTAAAATTTTGAGGCATTACTTGTATGGGGTTCCATGTTCGATGTTTTTAAAAAAAAACCGATCATAGAGTATCCAACATATGTTTATCCAAATGAGGGAGGGGCAGATTCTGCCGATGCAAATAAAGTGTTCTAGAGTTCTTTTGAAAGATTATGATAGAGTGTCCTTTATCATCTCTTTTCCGCGACAAGGCTATATTTATTTGTTATGACCTAATAGTCGTATGACTATTGTAGTGTGATGCCCGGCATCTTGGACAAAACCAAGGACGTACGCTATCAGGAATAGACATAGGTTTTGCTTGATGGTGGGGGTGAGGTTGGAGAGTTTCTCCGTATGGGGGTGCTATAGTTTCATCATACCCTCCGAGTCATCCGCTAGTGTTTTGAGTAGATCTGAGTCAAACACGACCTGGAGTTAGCCTTAATGGATATTGAAAGAATCGTTTCTCGACAATTTATATGAATCATTCTCGCTTAGGGGGTGGATGGTGTTGCTACAGGAACGGGGTCAGGAGATTGTGGTCTTAATGTAATAGTTGTACGAGATCGTATCACTAGATAGAAGCCAGTTGGGTCCCGCTTACTTAATTCACTCCGGTTCTAAAAAAGTTATACTTCATGACCAAAAGGAGAATATTGTGGCAAGATCTAAAAAGGGACATAGGTGGAGTTAAATCGGTCTAAGTGTCTGAATTGCCAACATGTTAAAGGCCAAACACCAAATGTCGGTTGGTCTTACTACATACAACATATTCGCAAATTCATACTGGAAGTGTGAGCTTACACAATATGGACTTTGGCATTTAGTAGTTGTACTTTACGCTGACTCAAAGTTATACGATTCCATATAGGGGTTAATGGAATGCGTGGGCTATGTCCGCTTGCTTTATCATGGTAAAGTATTCATATTATGCAAGTAATAACTTTAGTTTATATTTGTGTCTCGCTTTGGACTTCCGTAATCCATCATGTCGGATAAGGGGCACACAATTCCAACCTGATTTTTGAGGATCATTCCTAAAAAAGATTGGTACTATACGGTGAAGTTGCACTTGTTTTCCTCCATTAATGGAGAGTTAAAGCGGAGACATACAATAAAAAAAACCGCTTGAAGAGTATGCTTAGAGGGAATTCGATTATTGATTTAAAGGAATTGGGAAAAACATTTCCCTTTTGGTGGAGTTTTCATGCCTTTATGTCTTCTCTATGAACCTTTTTGGTGGGAGTGTAGGTCTCTATATGTCATCGACGCGGCTTAATATCGGATCGGCGACTACGACTGTGACTCCTACATACGCCTGACTTGTGAGAGCGAACCGTAACCAATCTAAACCTGTAACCATTTCAATGTTGATATCAACAAAGGTAATGGGCAAAAGACCTTAAACTCATTATAAAAACTATTTAAATTTTTAACTTCTAAAATTCAACATTATATTATCCCCAAAATCCTGGAAGTCTATCATCACAAGACTTATACTAGCTTCAAATTCTAAATCTAAGATTTCTAAGAAGCTAAAAAACATAAAAGCTAGTCTCCTATGGGCCCGGAACATTCAAGGCTATCAAGACATGAACTAGAGATCTCAGTCGCATAGGCAGAAGCGTTAGCTGAAATCCCTGAAATCCCGTTATATGAAGGACTGCTGAGTTGGCGGTTGAGTTGAAAGACGTATGTATGTTTGGCTGCACTCTCCATCAAATAACAACGAAGAAAACTAAGAAAGTAGGGGGTCATTTACAAACGCACCAGTACTAGTAGGTATCATCGGCCCAACTCAAATTAAAGCAAGTATATCCAGATAACATTATAAAATCAATCTATGATCTTAACTCGTGTAGCAAGCAAGTAAAAACATGCATTTATAATATCACCGATCATATCTATTAGGACTCAAGCTCCCACGGCCATACTTTGGGGAAACCATGTTCTTTATGATATTAAGTATATTGCAGCATTTTCAGATTCTATGTATCTATATTTCTCTTGGTCGGTAAGTGACGACTCTGTCCGATCGCATCGTTAGCTTTATTGCCTCTCTGTGTCAGGTTGTGGTGTCGTGACACTCTTGCGATCCACGCCTACTACTATGTGTTGGAAACGTGACGCTCGCGATCCCCTTACTACTATGTTTCATAAACGTGATCACTCCGATCCCCTATCTTTACGTGTCGAGTTCGTGACGTATACACACCCACCATCCCGATCCGCCTAAATCTATTTTCGGTTCAGGACACCCGATTGCCACCCTAAATCTAGCGTGTCTGTTGCGTGACAACATACCGATCCCCCTTAAATTTTAATCTAGTAAATTTTTCCTAACTTTGAAGTAGCTTCTTGTTTTCTATATCATACTTGTATATTTAATTCATTCCCTGTAGTTCTATGTCTAGTATCGCTTAGATGCTGGTGTCTTCATTGTCCGCCTCCCGCTAAATAATTCATCATTGGAATTCTATAAATCCTACTTTCGTACGTCCTTTCATAATTAATATCGGCATCACAGCTACCGTGAACAATGATCCATACGCTGACCTCTTTTTCTATTCTTCTTAAATATATTCCGATGGGTTCTTGTGTTTTTTTCTAACCCCTGTTCCTACTGCACTCTCATAGAGAGGAGGAGACCTGCGAGCTATCCACAGTCCTTGGTTCCATGTCCCGACCTTTCATACACGGCTCCTACTAAAAGTCGGTTTTGACGACCCGTACCTCCCACTAATTCTACGTTTCAGGTTCGTGACACCCGCCCCACTAATCTCTTCTATAGTCATCTAAGCCTTCTTTTATAAAAAGGCTATCATCACTCTGCATATAGCTTTAGTTCCTCAAGCCTTCTGTTTAACCAAGGCTATCATCATTTAAAACAGAATTAGGTTTTAAAATCAAGAATTTGGGGTTGCAATAGCTTCATCATGCTTG
Organism: Solanum habrochaites; assembly: GCA_027704765.1. Taxonomy (NCBI): domain Eukaryota; kingdom Viridiplantae; phylum Streptophyta; class Magnoliopsida; order Solanales; family Solanaceae; genus Solanum; species Solanum habrochaites. The sequence goes on from JAKWJA010002497.1 coordinate 28,574,745, forward strand.
TGTCATTCAGCATCACTATATATAAATCACATCTATTCATACACACAATTAGCATATAGAGGACTTGTATATACAGCCCGACACACCATAGCATAGTTCGGGGCTACATTTAAGAGTTTACTACAACTACGAAATGGCATAAAAACCTAACCTTTCTACCACTCCCAGAGTCACACCGTACGATTTCGGGATCAAGCAAGAAATTCCTCAACATCCTTGTTGTCTTTTTTCGTTTCCATCCTTCCTTCTAGCTTGCTCCGATTTCGCCTCTCTTTCTGTTCTTTTTTCTTTTTCTTATTCAAAACCGCTCTTTCTTTTTCCGCTAATTATGCATAGAATAAGTATTCAAGATGGCATATAATAACCGCACTAATTAACTAGTTACAACGCTCTTTTAACGCGCCCAAGTAATTAGCTTATGAAATTAATCCACGCATTTATAAGTAAAGCAGAAAATAGTCCCAGAAAACAGCCCCTTAAATAAATTAACAAATCCGACCCCCCCCCAGCTGGGATTGCGTGTCTACCCTGTGACGGGTCCGTCGTGCCCTGCACGGTCCGTCCTGCAGGTCGTCGCAAGGTTCAGAGAAATTTCCACAAAGGGGTCTGGGATGGTGCCCGTCACGCCTTTGACGTGTCCAGTCACGCCGTGACGTCCGTGCCTGCCATTTTTCCGTCACGAAGGTCAAGAGTCGATTTTCCAAGTATCCAATTTTCATAATTTCTATAGTGTTTTGAAAGAACATGCTGCTGCGACGTGTCCGTCGGTGACCATGCTGTCCGTCGTGGGGTGCGGCATCTGCATCCTCAGCCATTTTTCCATAAAAAAAAGAAATAAAATTGCGTTCTTAAAATGACTAAACAGTCGTACACCTATTGGTTGGTTTGTACGGGTGAGCCAATTCGCTTCAGGGTCCCGAGTAATTTATCAGTACTTTGGAGAATGGTCGTATGCATAAGTAACCAGTTTTCAACGGCTGTTATAGTTGGCGAAAGACTTATATCGATAAAGAGAAGTTAGATCTGGTGTTGAAGATTGGTGATTAAGTTGGTATTTGAAAATTTCGACCAATGACGACGGGTGTTTAGTATTATTCTAAAGAAGGGAGAATTGAGATCTCGGTTTATGGTGCCTCGATGAAAATGCTTAACAAAAGGGCTAGTAAGGTTGATCTTATAATTGAAAATTACAAGGAATTGGCTTCGTTCTATCTGGTATAAACCGTATGTGTTCTTATGTTGAAAAGTGTATTCGGTGATCCAAGTCTATTCTTCTCTCTCTTGAGGTCTTGGTGTCAATGATATAACTGTTCTCTTATGAGGAATTTCCCGGTTCAAATTCTTCTTGATAGTCAAGTCAAAATGTTCAGTATAGAAAGAGGGTTTCCGTAACTGTGTTTATGGAAGATTGTCTAGTTGAGGGTGCAACATGGAGGCTTGAGGGCCGACATAAGTCCCGTTAACTCATTTTTTTATAATTAAGTTATTCATTATTTTAATAATATAATATGTCTTAGAAATTGAACGTTTCATGTTTTTGGGGTGATTTTTGTACTATTATGCATTTTGAAACTTGATAGTGAAGTTACTGTAATAGTTGCTCTAAAAACTTGAAATTTTTCTTATTGCCTTGTTTTGAGTTATTTTGTTCATTTTATACTGTGTGTATATTATGATAATTAATAATAGGCATTTTGGGTATAGTTAAGCTTTGTTCTAATCTAATTGACTCATGTAATGTATGTTGAGTCATGCGTAAGTGTTGTGAGAGAAGGAATGCCTGGCATGATGAAGTGTTTGGCTTCTGTGTTTGTAAGATATACATTTGATATTTGACGTGTGCCAATACTATGATTTATTTTGATTTCGATGTTTTGATTGTTGCTTCTAGTGCTTTAGTTTATTTCTTTCTTCAAAAGAATTTTAGTGTCATTCAGGGACAAATGTTCCTAAGAGGGGCAGAGGGATAATGTAAAACCTTAAAAATCCAAGACACATTGTAAAAACCGATCATAGATGTCAAAAGGTCTAAGTATTGTTTCTAAGTCCATTTTTAATAAACATAGGTCATTTAGGAGGTTTAAGAACCAAAACATCCAAGAACGTCCATGACGTTCGGGAAGTTGGTTGAAATGGATGTTAGTGTGCCTTAGCCTATTTGACTAACATTTTAGAGTCGGAAACATATGAAAATTGGTGGAAAGGTAGCTAATAGGTGTTTGACTTGTTTGATGGTTTAAACATCCGCGTACGACTTCCTATGGATAAACCATGGGCCCTAGAGGAGGACCCTTGTAGTTTGATGCAACACTGCCGCGCAGTGTGCATCGACGGGATAGAAGACGGATCATATGTGGATGTACGTGGCGCCGATGCTACCGTCGTCCAAGAATTAGTCTTGGTGGAGAAGGTCCCTTCACCCGTACAGCCTCTGAACTCATCGAAGAAGTGCAGAGGTCCAGGATGCAGTTACCATCGTAGTACCACACTTACCCAATTGGAAGAAGCCCCTCGCCTTCACATTCTCTTACCAAGACAACGGAGTGTAGGACGAAGGGGGGATGTCCCTCGACTAACAGACGACACTTAAGCGGTGTCTCATATGTGAGGGACCTAAGTCGAAGCATATTTTTAATTAGGTAAATTTAATTAATCAGGTTGTTTAGGGGTTAGTTGGGGATTAAAAGGGACAGTACATAAGTTGATTAAATCCCACTAGAAATACCCTCAACCCTCATTAACCTAAAGACAACTCTCAAATAAACTCTCTTCTTTCTCTCTTATTTCTCTTTGTACTTGAACTAACCACTGAAGACTAGCAAGGATTGGGGAATGAGAGCTGGAAATGGACGAATTCACCATCAATTTGTTGCCAAACGTAAAGGTATGGGTTTATATTCACCTTTGAGACTCTTTCCTCAAAGGGTTCCTTCAAAATAGATTTCAAAAGTAGAGTTTTCTTATGGGTTCATTCAATTACGAAATTGAAGTTATGGATTGAGTTGTTAATAATTTATAGGGTTATATTGTGTAGATTAACATGTAACTCAACTTTTTTATGGTAATTATTGATTGTTTGGACTAAATTGAAGAATATGATCCTTCATTCCTAACCCTAATTTGTGATCTTGACCTATATTGTAATGTGATCATTCAATTGAGTTGGTGGTTAATTAGATTACTATCTTCTAGTGTTATTATGATAAAATTAAGATGAATTAAAGGCCTATCATGCTATTTCTTGAGTTGTGATTTAGGTTATGAATTGTAATGTTAAATTAGTCTATGTATATAGTCTTAAGTTGTACTCTAGTATTTAATTGTGTTATAGAGATGCAATTGGACTTGTTATCTTAGTGGTTATAATTGTGTGATGATGTTACTCCCCAAATTTGGTTGAGTTATGGTTTGATGGTAAGACCTTAATGATTGACTATGACGAAGACTTGGTAAGTCTTAGAATCTGTATCATTATTTCCAATTGTGATTAATTGTTGTAATGTCATGATATTACATTGGAGTATGCCTTATAATAGAATAATAGGGTTGTATGATGTTGAATTAAAATGTCATGACTATGTTGTAACGTTTATTAAGGTTTATGTGATATAAGGATGGTGAAAACTATTTATGTGACTGGATATGCTATGAAATGTTAATGTGTTAACCTCACTTATGTGAATTGTGATGAAAGGACTTATACTCGTGCAATTCTTATTGAGATATTGATGATTATGATTATACAAAGGGTAGACCCTATGATCTAAACCAAGTTATGATTGATAATTGAAGGCTTAGAGACATTTCATAAAAGGGACTTAGCTTAGCACCGAGTGAACTTTACAATTGTAGGTGATGACTTCCCAAAGAGGAAGATTTTCCCTATTGTTTTACATTAGATGTTGACTTCCCAAAGAGTATTCCTCATCCAATGGATTCCCATAAGAGGAGGCACCAACTACCAAGTGATACCGAGAAATAATATTCTATCTCTTAGTTCTTGAACTATGTTCCCCTCATAGGAAGACTAGCTAGTCGATCCACCTAGAAAGATACATTTGTGTTTGGTTATACTTTTGCCGGTAGACCACATTCCATCGGTGAAAGGGCTTACAAGACCGGATTCCACACTTAACTCATGTGGTCTATTTCATTTAAGGAAAGTGTTCCCTAATGTAAACAAAGTAAGGTATATGACTTATAACAATAAACTAGGTGAATCAGAGGTTTAACTTATCCTAGGTAAGGGTATGGGGACTCTTCCTATGCCTTGCACTAGTGCTTTGATGGAACCTTTAGGAAGTTGAATAGGCAAGCATATTGATAATGATGTTTTACAAGGGACAGATGTTGGAAAATTTTTTTCTAATAAGATAAAGGTCTATTTACATGATTATGATTATTCGCTTGATATATGTAATTGGACTTTAGTGTTAAAGTTTGACATTGGTTTATGTTTCTTCTTGACCTTCTTGGTTGGGTAAGGGTATGGGGCTTGCTTGAATCTATTGAAAAATTGTGTTACTTGCTAAGGATTCCCCCCCCCCCCATGAGTGTTTTCTTGCTGATTAGGATCTGATTGCAATTATCATTCTTGAGATATTATTAATTGACTGTTAGGGTGTTTTGTAGTTTGTAGGTAAATCATGGTTTCAAGCATGTTGACATAAGTATTACTTGTTGAGATAGTAAGAATGTTTTGTTGGTTGATATGTATGACTTAGTACATGTGGAGTACTAACCCCATTTTCTTCCCTTTTCCCAAATATTTTAAATTTTCGGTCGTTAAAGAGTTTGGAAGGAGGCATTGTTGAAAGCTTTGATTCTTTCTTTCATCAAAGTGGGGTAGATCCTCAACTTTAGAGGGCAATGCCATCCTCTAGATTACTGATTTAATTATGAGCTTATTGACACTTTCATTCCTTTCATTTTCAAATGAAGTATTGTACTTTCGTTTGACCTATACTTGGTCTTGTTGGATTGATGTAAGGGCTATTCCCATATTGTGATATCCATTTAGATGGTATGAGATGAGTCAATCGTTGAGACTATTTCTTATATATTATGTATATGTATGTGCAATAAAAGTAGAGGCTATGTAACCTTTCTATACGAAGGGTCTATGCATACTCGATACGAATATATATTATGTATATGTAGAAGTCTATGTAAACCTCCAAGTAGTGATAATGAAGGTTTTAATTTTTTCTGCATTTTTCAACGTATGAATGTTATTACATGAGACTAAGAGGCTAGTCTTAGTCCTTGAAAAGAGCGACGATTCTAGTTACGTCTAGGGGGTAAACCCAAATGTGACAAAAACCAACTTTCTTAACTTAGGTAATTTTCCATATTTTTTCTTTTCTTTTCAAAGATGAATAATTTTATAAATTTATTAGGTTATTCTTATCCGTTTCAAATTGTTAGATCCTACACTACTAGTATTATGTTAGACACTAGTTTATTCTTGAAGTTTCTGTAATGTTATAATAAACTTGATCAACATCTTCGTTCATTACTAGCCACTTGTTGTAACGACCCTGTTTTAGTCGTTTGAGGCAACAGATTTATCTGGAAAAAAAAAAAAAACTGGCAGAGGGGTGACGGAGGGGAGGCCACGACGGACCAGTAAGGCGCAGACAGGACCCCGTCGTGGAGGTGGTTGTCGTTTCAAAAACCACTTAGAAAATCTGAAAATTGGGTACCTGGAAATCGACTCTCTGAACGTCGTGACAGAGTGGCAGGACGGCCCGTCGCAGGCTCGACGGACGTCACAGGCCATCCACTTACAAACAAGTCCTTGTTGGCATGCGACGGACAGCAGGACGGACCGTCGCAGGCGCGTCGATGGCCGTCAAGGGCTACGCAATCCCAGTTTGTGGGGTCGGATTTCTTTACACGTTTTTAAGGGAGGTTTTTTGACTATATTCATGCTTTAATTATAAAGGTAGAGGGGTAATGTTAAAGTCTAATTACTTGGGGTTTAAAAGAAGGGAAACCTTACTTAAGTTAAGAGTGGTATTATTGACATTCTTTCATTCTTAATTAATACTAATTAGGCGTAAAAGAAAGAGGGTTGTTGAATAAGAAAAATAGAAAAGAAACCAAGACAGAATGAAAAAGAGCGAGGGAGAACGAGTCGAGAGAGAGAGGGAACGAAGAGGACAACAAGAAATGAGGAATTCTTGGCTGATCAGATTTTCGGTGGAGGTAGTTATGGTTTTTACACTATTGTAGTAAACTCTAAGAGAGCATGATATGTGTTGGGTAGTATTTATAGAGTTCTTCTTTTGCTTAATTGTGTGTATGCATGATTGTGATTTTTATTATAGATATGATTGTGATTGAAACAAGCATGATAAGCATTGAATCCCAAATCTTGATATAAACCTAACTCTTGAATGATGATGACTTGGGTATAAAAGAAGGCTTGATGAAATAAATGTGAGATGATGTGACGCATTGGTATAAAAGAAGGCTTGATGGATAATAGAATGAGATTAGGGGATCGGACAGTTGCACGTGACCGGACACATAGAATTAGTGGGAAGGTGTCACGAACCGACCAACCGTAGATGTAGGGGATCGGAGGTCACGTTACCGACACATAGAATTAGTGGGACGGGTGTACGAAACCGGACACGTAGATGTGGGGATCGGAGTGGAAGTGTCACGTAACCGACAATAGAATTAGGGAGGCCCGGGTGTCACGGAATCGGACACTAGATGTAGGGGCTCGGAACTCAGTAGTGTCACGTAACCCGACACATTGAATAGGGGATGGAGTGTCACGTTTCTGACACATAGTAGATAGGGGATCGGAGTGGCACGTCCCGACACAAGAGGAATAAAGATAATGAATTTGAAAGATGTAATATTACTCAATCTAAAGACATGTATTCCCAAAAGAGTATGGTGTGGGAGGCTTGAAGTCCTCATAGATATGATCGGTGATATTATAAATGATATTTTTTACTGTTGATATCACATGTTAAGAAATATAGTTGATTTATGATATTATCTGAGATATGTTGCTTTCTATTTTGAGTGGCCGATTTGATTACCACTTCGACTTGTGTTGTACTGAACCCCCTACGTTTCTGTTTTTCTTTTGGTTATTTGCTGGAAGTTGCAGCAAACGTGCCCGTATCTTCGGATCTCACAGTTAGTTCAAGCAGTCTTCGTCACACGGATTTCAGGTGTGAGCTAATGCTTATAGGCTTGGACTGATCATCATTCTCCTGTCTTGATGCCTTGAAGTTTCCGGCATAGACTAGCTTTTATTTATTTTTAGCTTCGAGAATACTCTAGTTTAGTAAATGATCATAGGGTTCTTGTGGTGATGACTCCAGATTTTGGGGAATAAGAGTTGATGATTTTAGAAGTTATTGAATTGTCTTGTATTTATGAGTTTCATCTTCCGCATTACTTTATGTTGATATTAAATTTGAAATGATAGGGTTAGATTGGTTGGTCGATCACATAGGAGGGTAAATGTGGGTGCCGTCGCCGGCTCGGTTTTTTTGGGTCGTGACAAACTTGCGTATCAGAGCATTAGGTTCGTTGGTCTCAAAAATCACACAAAGAACAGGTTTATCTAGTAGGGTCCTAAGAACGGTAGGGGGACGCCTTAATTTTCTTGAGAGGCTATAAGGGGACTTTAGGGAAAATTCAATTCTTTCTTTCTTTCTTTCGTGACTACTTGGGATCCAATTGGTATCTAGGTGATACAAATTGGGTAATGACCCTTCACTCTATTTGCAGATGGTTAGAACTAGGCAACGGACTAAGCCAACAGCAACATCAGCAGACAAGATATGCATCGTAAACCAGCCACTGGGGCTGTGGCTCGAAGGCAAACAGTGGCAAGAGGCCGCGGTCAGAGGTGTGGGTGGAGAACGTCCTCTAGAGGGAGAGGACGAGCACCTAGACCATCTGGTGCTCTTGCTCCTAGGCGGTGACTCCTCCCAACGATGAGGAGGTAGTAAGAGAAGGGGAGGATGGGGAGATGAACAAGTTTACAGAACGAGGAAATGCCACCCCCCAACCCTACCCCAGAGATGATCAATCAGGTGATCGCTTATTTCTTAGTGGGTTGCTGATCAGGGTCAGGCACCCCCCCAATGTTTCTGCACCAACACCTCCGGTTCAGAGGTACGACATGGCAGCATATGGCCCCTAGTATGGATGCCTTATTGGGACATGGATGTTTTCCACGCGGACTACTGGGCTATAAATGACAAATGATCAGCCATGAACTTTCAGTAAGTTCTTGAAATTGAAACCTCCAGTCTTCTAGGGTGCAAGAGAATCGAGGATGTTACGATGTTTCTGGGTTGACTGTAATGAGTACTACACAAGATGGGTATAGTAGAACGGTTTGGGGTGAGTTCGTGAGGTAACAGTTCAGGGAACGCCAAAATGTCGGTGGCGTCACCATGTTGAGTGTCAACCAAACAGAGGCACCACCTATGACTTTGGGCCTCATTCTCTAGCTGTTTATGGAGGAATATTATTTCCAGAACACTGAGAGATGGAAAAGGGACGCGTTCTTGAGCCTAGAGCAACGGTAGGAGGTCGGTAAATGCATCTAGGCTAAGTTTAGTGCACTATCCAATGCAACCCAAACTAGTTTTCAGTCAACAAGAGCGGATTCGCCGTTTGTGAAGGGGTTGAGATCAGAAATTGCGAATTTGTCAGCTTTACAGGGGTAGCGGGCTACGGCAAATCCTTCCAAGAAAGTGGTGGATCGTGTAGGGGGAAGGAGTAAGCCAGCTGAATCACCACGGCATCGACATCAAATGACACTTGTGCTTCCCCACCTCCCCCCTCATGCTTGCGGCCGGCCGGGAGCACAACCCACCGGGACAGGGTCTGGTATCCTCGCCGGTTTCTTTCGTCGCGGCCACTCCTCTTTTTGGGGGGAAGGGGCGGAAAGAAGACACTTCTCCCCTTCCTTTCGAGGAAAAGGGCTTGTCATGCAGCCGAAGTTAACAGTTCGCCCATTCCAGTCTTCACTACAGACTGTGGTTGGGGGGTTCCACATCAGACCGGGTCAACCACTTCGCTGAGAGAACCATGCCAGACTCCAGAGAGTGTTATGGATGATGTGGGGAGACTGGACTATTAGAAGGAATTGTCCAAAACAGAGTTATAGACCCCAAATAGCTAGAGGCAGAGGTCGGTCATGGTAGAGCAGTATTCGGGAGGACGTGGTGGTCGAGACTGGTTGGTCACCAAACGGCCGGGGGGATGATGGGCAAACTGGAGCCAACTACATCACAACAAGGTAGGGGCCAACGGGACAAACAAAAACGAAAGGGCCCATGTTATGCTTTTCCCGGGGAGATCAGAGGCGGAGGGACATCTGATTGCTGTCATCACAGGTAATTCTTTGGTTTGCGTTTGCGATTGCATTGCTTCCGTATTGTTTGATCCTGGATCCACATTTTCTTAGCTGTATTTCCTCATTTGCTAATGGTCTCTAAAATTTACATTGGAATTACTTGATACGCCCTATTCGTGTTTCTATCCGGTGGGTGGTCTGTGGTAGTTGAAAAGGTATATAGGTCTTGTTTGGGTGGAACTCTGTGAGTGAACACATCTATGGTACGATTTGGCTTATTTAGAGATGGTTGATTTTGATTTTGTAATTCTGGGTATGACCTGGCTTTCTCCGCAATTCGCGATCTTGGATGGTAATGATAAAACGGGGACGTTAGCCAAGCCCTGGGACAGATACGTTAGTGTTGGGCGGTGGACTATACACTTCCAATCCGGTGCGTATTATCTCCTGTCTTCGTGCTAAGAAAATGGTTTAGTAAAGGGTGTGGTGGTTAGCTTTCTTGGCACATCTCAAGGATGACACTACCCAAGTACCTTCGATTGAGGTCGTGTTTCGGTGGTCGGAGTTTTGATGTTTTCCCTGCAGACTCCTGGGTATGCCCCCAGATAGGGATATGGACTTCTGTATGGATCTCGAACCGGGGTACAACGCCCCATTTCTATTACCCCTTACAGAATGGCCCCCGCGGAGTTAAACGGAGTTAAGAGAAATTAAAAGCCCAACTTCAAGAATTGTTGGAGCCAAAAGGCTGTATTAGACCAAGTGCATCTCCGTGGGGTTGCTCCGGTTTTGTGTAAAAGAAGAAAGAAAAGATGGGAGTTTTCGGATGTGCATTAGTAGACTCCGGCAGGTTGAACCAAGGGGACTAGAAAGAACAGGTATTCTCTCCCGCATTGATGACTTGTTCGACAGTTACAAGGTGCTTGTGTTTCTCTAACAGATTGAACTTGAGATACAGGTTATCATCAATTGAAAAATCGGGCACGGATGTGCCAAAGACTGCTTTTAGTCAGGTATGGGCATTACGAATTGTCAGTGAGTCTTTTGGTCTACGAATGCCCTGTTGATGCGTCTTGAGTTTGATGAACGGGGATTTTTTAAGCCATATAGATTCTTTGTGATCGTAATTATTGATGATTATACTATATACTCCAAGAAGTAAAACAAGGAAAACATGAGAGCATTTGAGAGTGGATTGGAAACATTGAGGGAGAAAAAAAAGCTTAGCCAAGTTCTCCAAAAGTGTGAGTTTTGGCTAGATGCAGGTCGTCTTGGGGCACGTACGTAGTTTTAAGGATGGAGTAGGAAATGGTGGATACTTCAAGAGCGAAGTAGTGGAAAAAATTGGGGTTAAGACCTATAATGTGTCAGAAATAAGGAGCTTTGGGTTAGCTAGATACTACCGCCGATTTTCAAGCGGGATCTCTTCTATCCTTCCCACATGACGAACTGACTAAGCAAAAATGTTAAATTTGTGTGGCTCGGATTGAGTTGGTGAGGAAGCTGTCAGAAGCTCAAGGACTCTGTTGGGACTTTATGCACCAATTCTAACCGTGCCAGTGGAGTCACGGAATAAGAAGTTCATTGTGATTGTGAGCATCTTATTCGGGTTTGGGTGCAGTGCTAATGGCAAGAGAAGAAGTGATTTGCTTATGCTTCAAGACAATTAAAAAAAGGGCATTATGAACATAAAAAAGTATCCCAACTATGATTTGGAATTGGCCGCGGTAGTGTTGCACTCCAAGGCAATGGAGGACACTATTTATATGGGGTTAAGTGTGAGGGGACACGGATCATCGTAGTCTACAGTATGTCTTCACCAGCGAGATTTGATTTGGAAGGACAGAGGAGATGGATGGAACTACTGGAGGATACGGGACATCACTATTTTGTACAATCCGGGGAAGGCGAATGTCTTTGTAGCGGACGCTTTAAGTAGAAAGGCGGGAAGCATGGAAGCCATGGGGAAGAAGGTCTAGCTCCTTGCAAGCTGTCTAGACGGCCCATTGGCTAGGGAGGTTTCAGACTCTGGCTAAATAATGACTTATGAGATAGAAGTAATGAGGGAAGGGAGGATTTTAGCTTGTTTGTGGAGGCAAGATCTTCCTTCCTTGATTAAGATTAGGGAAAGCAGTTTAAGTGATGAAAATTGATCCAGAATCGAGATAAAGTGTGCAAGGAGCGGCTCAAAGAAGCGAAAGTCGGACCGAAGAACGAAAGAAGGTGTTTTGAGGATTAAGGGAAGGGTATGGTACCTCGCGTTGATTGATTTGATACAACACTATTCTGACAGAGGTCATAGTTCAGGGGATTCGATTTACATACGGTGCAACCAAGATGTACCGTGCCAAAGCAAAAACTTGTGGTGGAGAAGATGAAGGTGATATTGTGGATTTTATTGCCAAATGTCCAAATTGTTCAACCAAGTTAATGTATGAACACCAAAGGCCGGGAGGGAACACTTACAGAGAATGCCCATTCCAGAAATGGAAATGGGAGAGATTGCCAACATGGACTTCGTGGTTGGTTCTTCCAAGGACATTGGGAAGTTTTATTCCATTGGTGATTGTGGATAGGTTAACTAAGTCGGGCTCATTTTCATTCCGGTTAAGGTGGAATTACAATGCAGAAACAGTTAGCCAAACTTTAACCCATTCTAAGAAGGTTGTTCGATTGCATGGAGTTCACTGTCCATTCATATCAGAAGAGGGTAACGAAAAGGGTTTACTTCTAGTTTGGAGAACATTGCATGCGAATTGGGTACTAGGTTGGATCTTAGACTGCGTTCACATCCCAGACCGAAGTCAGGTCTAAGCGAACGATTCAAGTGTTGGGGAGATGCTTCGTGCAGGTGTGATAGAATTCAGGTGGCCCCCATTGGGATAGCTTCTTTACCCTTAGCGGAGTTTCATAAAATAAATATCTATCAATCAAGCATTGCTATGGCCCCCCCATTTGAAGCATTGTATGGTAGGAGAGTTAGGTCTCCCATTGTGTTGGTTTGATGCATTCGGAGGTTAGACCGGGGTAATGATCTTTTGAGGGATTTTCGATAGAAAAAAAAAAGTGAAATCTATTCAAGGGAAAAGCTTCTAGCGGCGCAAAAGTAGAAAAAAGGATATGCAGATCGAAAGGTTAGAGTTAGAGACTTCAGAGTTCATGGAGGTGAACAAAAGTCTTGTGGAAGTTTCACCCATGAAAGGGGTGATTGCGGTTTGGTAAAAGAGGCAAGCTAAGCCCAGGTAAATTGGTCCTTTGAAAAGTACTAAGCGAGTAGGGGGAGGGCGATTATATAGTAGCCTTGCCTCCAGGGGTGCGTTCCGGAGTACCTCCGGTATTCAATGTGCGATGTTGAAAAAGATACCATGGGGATGGAAATACAATCAGTTGGGATTCAGTTTGCTGATGAGAAAATTGTCTGATGAGGAGGGAGCCTGTTGCTATTTTAGATAGAGAAGTTCGCAAGTGAGGTCAAGAGAGATTGTTGTATCATCTCAGGTAAGGTGCAAGGAAGATCGACCGGTTTTGAGCAAGCCCCGGGGGAGAAGGAGGCAGATATGCGAGAAAGATACCCACATATGTTAAACGATTCAGGTATCCTTTTCAGCCCTTTGGTTTGCCTTCTTGTGATCGTTCGGGGACGAAAGATGGCGTAAATGTGTAATCTATCTGTAAGTGTAATGACATGTTTAGTAGTGTTTGAGCAAAAGAGGATTAGGGAAAAAACTGGAAAGACTGCGGTGACGGGGCCACGACGGACCGTAAATCGGCACACGGACCGTCGTGGAGGTTGTCGTTCAAAACACTTAGAAAATCTGGAAATTGGGTATGAAAATCGACTCTCTGAACGTCTGACGGTCAGTGGCAGGGACGGACCTCCGAAGGGTCGACGGACCGCAACAGGGCCATAACTTTACAAACAAGTCATGTTGCGTGCGGAAGTGACCGCGGACGGACCGTCGCAGGCGCGATGGCCCGTCACGGGCTACGCACATCCCAGTTCGGGTCGGATTTCTTTTAACGTTTTTTAAGGGACGTTTTTGACTATTCCTGCTTTAATATAAGTTAGAGGGTTACTGTTAATAAGTCTCTAATTACTTGGGGGTAAACGAGGAACCTTAAGTTAAATTAGTGGGTTATTTATTTCCATCTTTCATCTTAATTACATACTAATTAGGTTAAAAGAAAGAGGGTTTGAATAAGTGTAAAATAGAAAGAACAAAGACAGAAAGAAAAAGAGAGGAGAGAGAACGAGTAGACGAGAGAAGAGGAACGAAGAGGACAACAAGAAATTGAAGAATTGCTGCTTGATGCACGAATTTTTCGGTGAGGTAGGTCCATTAGGTTATGGTTTTTACCCACTATTCGTTAGTAACTCTTAATAGCGAATGATTATGTGTGGGTAGTAGTTATAAGAGTCTTCTTTTATGCTTAAATTATGTGTATAGCATGATTTGATGTTTATATATATATGATTGTGAGAAACAAGCATGATGAAAGCTATTGAATCCCAAAAATCTTGATATAAAACTAATCTCTTTGTTTAATGATGGAATTGGATTATAAAAGAAGGCTTTGAGAACTAAGTGATGAGATGAATACGGCCTGGTATAAAGAAGGCTTGTGTGGATATTTTAATAAAGGAGATTAGGGATCGGAGTGTCAACGTACCGAAACAGAGAATTAATTAGTGGGACGGGTGTCACGAACCGACACGTAGATGTAGGGATCGGACGTTGTCAGTACGGGACAAATAAGAATTAGTGGGACGGGTGTAACGAAACAGACACGTAGATGTAAGGGAGGGATACGGATGTCAGTACCGAATATAGAATTAGTGGGACGGGGTCACAAAACCGGACACGTAGATGTAGGGGAGGGCTCGGGAAGTGTCCACGACCGACCACATTGAATTAGGGGATCGGAGTGTAAATGTGTCCGACAGAGTAGTAGTAGGGTGATCGAGTGTCACGCCACCGACCACAAGAGGAAAAATATAAAAAAAAGAAAATGAATTTGAAAGATGCTAATATACTAATATAAAAGCAAATGTATCCAAAAGAGTATGGTGTGTGAGGCTTGAGTCCTCATAGATATGATCGGTGAGTTATAAATGATATATTTTGTACTTGTTGCTATCACAGTTAGAATATTAGGTGATTTTATGATATTATCTGAGATATGTGCTTTATATTTTGAGGTGCCGATGACACCTACTCAGACGTGTGGTGTACTGACCCCCTTACTTTTATGTTTTTTGTTCCTTTGTTTATTTGTGGCGTGCAGCACACAGTTGCGTCATTTCGACTCAACATAAGTCAAGCCAGTCTCGTCACACGATCTTTCAGGGTTGAGCTAATGTTCTAGCTTGGACTGGATCTCCTTCCTCATGTCTTGATGCCTGAACGTTTCGGCATAGACTAGTTTATTTATTTTAGAATTCTTAGAATACTCTTAGTTTAGTAAAATGATCATAGATGTTCTTGTGGTGATGACTTTCCAGATTTGGGAAAAATTTTAATAGAAGTAATTTTAGAAGTTATTGAATTGTTTTTATTTATGAGTTAGGTCTTCCGCCTACTTTATCGTTGATATTAAATTGAAAATGAAGGGTTTAATGGTTGGGTTCGCTTCACCTCGGGGGGAAATGTAGGGTGCCAGAGCGGCCGGTTTTTGGGTCGTGACACCAACATAGGACAAAATAATGGACAGAAATAGGCATCAGTACGTACAGTTCTACCCACCTTGGGAGCAATAACGACAAAGAGTTAAAGTTTCTTGAACTGCGAGATGAAATATTGGACCAACCAATGCTTTCAGAAAGGAGATACTTTTTTGTGCTAATACTGGGTAAAAGGAGGGGTACATGTAGTTCCAGCCTACACATCTTCCTTTTACCCAACATCCTCACCATTCTAAACCTCATTATTCTCTTTTTGTTCTTCATGTTGAGCATGAGGATTCTCATTTATTGGAGCATTCTTAATCAAACTCCACCCCTACAGGGCCTTATTGCTTCAATGAATAATATTCAGTTGGTGATTATATGTTGAAAAAAAAGGTCTATATTTTTTCTATTCTTGAGGAATACTTAACTATGTATTGAAGAATTTTTATGAGAGGCCACTGATCCTTCATGTACCTTGGCCAGTTTCATTCCCGCTATTATTGCCTCGAGCGCAACCTCACACTTCGAATTCCTTAGCTGCATAATTGACGTGATATGCGGATGAGGACTGAAAGAGGTTAGATACAAATTCAGATCGACAAATACTTATTGGAATCAAGTCATAGAAAGAAGTAGTCAAGAGAAAACAGAGAATTTCCTAAAGTTCTATAGCCTCTTGAAGAAAAGTACAAACTTCTCTGTACATTCCATAAAACTCTACTAGGCACATTTTAGTACACAAGGATAAATGAACCTACAATTTGATATAAGTTTGTCACGACCCAAACTGTCATAATAGGCACCCACACTAATCATCTATTGGAAGAACTGTTAATAGTAATTAGATAACCCCGAAACTAGACATTTAAAGATATGGAAGTAGGTTTAAATGAACAAATAAGGTTTAGTTCCCATAAACTCCAAATGTCTAAAAATTACTATTAAAAGATTGAGGAAATAATCCTAGAAGCTGAAAGTCAGTGTACAAAAATACGAAAGTTCAACAAGTCTAAAGAAAATGGGTATAACCCAATTAAATATGAAATTGTCTAACTAGAAAGTCATTGTCTAAATAGAGTGTAGTCTGAACATAGAGAACTCACGGTAGCGTGGAAGTATTGATCACCTTTGAATTTGATTGATCACTAATCTCCTAGATAAGGTCTATTAAGCCGCCTGATGTGCCCTGTACTCAACAAAGAAAGACCAAGTGCAATATTAGTGCATAACCACAATGTACTAGTAGGATAACCCAGCTATTCCACTTGTCATGACCGGATTCTAGACCCCAGATGAGACCGGCATCATTGACCTCTCACGGGTCGCTAGACAAGCCTACTTACGCCATTCTTACTTCGTTTAGGTTAATTTTGCAGAATATATGAAACTTTTGGTTTTTAAAATACATTAATCGTTCTTAGTTCATTTAATTGATTCAACCATCAACAATCTAAACATAAGATCATCCCAAATGAAAAAACTAGTTTTTAATATAGCATTAAAGTTTAATGCAAAAATTTGACCACCAATACAATGTTTGAACAAAAGTGGAAAGAAACACTTAGTGGAACATTACTCCACTATCTCTTCATATTAACTAAGCTAGAATATAATGGGCAAGCATCCTCAAAAGCATGAGGTCCACAAATTCCGGATGAATGCTCGTCCGCATAGTTTCAGCGTCACCGTATAACTCTAGCGTTCCACCGTGCCTTTGCACCCTAAAATTGAAGAGTTTGTATACGGTTAGTACTACCACTTGCTATAAAGTATGGGTATATGCAAGGAACACACAAGAACAAATTGCGTGAGCTCAAGATAACTACTTCCTAACAAAATGATTATGAAAGTCAAGTCGTGGACTTGCCAAAAATGGGATTAGGAAAGTTAGTGAGCTTTCAAAATTTGTATATGAAGTAAGTGAACTTTTTAAAAATTTGATAGGAAAAGTCATACATGAGAGTAAAATGCATTATCGTTTCTCTATCATATTGAACACCACACATACATCTTCCACATACCACATAACATATTTCAATAGCACAATTTTGCATATCATTCGTTCCATATGCCATGGAACTGGAATAATGGACTTGACATCAAGACTTCAAAAATATGTGGGAGGGTTTCAAAACATATGGGACCTCAATGGGAGTCTCTTTAGCAAAAACACAAAGTCTTATTCATTTATTCATAGTACTCATTTCAATTGTGTAAAAGAATGGCTACGAGGGGGAACTAAAAGAGCCAATACATATAAAAGGGAGGTGGAAGTAAGGTCAGCTTGGGGTTCAGTTTGCTTTGTTCTGACAGATCAAGAATAAAATTAGTTTCATTAGTTAAGTCTATTTCACGTCTTGATTATCGTATCCTAACACCTTTGATATCATTCATTTTATTGTGTGCATCATTTGAGGCTGGCCTCATTCATTCATGGAGAACTTTAACTTTAACCGACATAGATTATGTGTGGATCATGAAATCCAATATCACCCCCACACCGAAATGAGGTAGAATGACCGGAATAAGTGACCCAAAACATGCTAGTATACATGCAAATTGAACCCCACCAGATCCCCATATAGGCAGTATAGGTTCGAAGACTAGGAGATATAAGGAGACCCATACCCAACATGTCGGACAGTCTCATCTCATGAGTGTTATGTGAACCTTCGACCTTCCCTAAAGAAAGCGTCATCGTTTTTCATATACTTGTCATCATGCTCATGTTATTATAAAAGTTCGAATTACATTAACTTCTGTCCATGCGGAACTGGCTTCTCAGTGTTATTAGGACCAGCATCGCTCAATTCGATGATTCCTCATCTCATCATTAGTAATATGTGTTGTTAAATCTCAATACTTTCATTATAGTAATTCATAGACACAGGTCCTTCATTAGCTCTGTACACTTCATACGTGAGTAACATTTTTTGGCGCTATAAAAATTACTTAGGCTCATTTGTTATGATTGCTCTAATAATTTACATTCGCCTCCTCAATATTATGTTACACCACATTCATTAACAGTAAGCACACTTATCTGCATTAATTACTCACCCAATTTAATGTGAATATTTGGTTTCATTCATATTGATTAATTTGCACCTTAGACATTGTAGTGTGTTTCCACTAATTACTTAATTTTCTAGGGTTTTATCATTTCATGTTCATTCATGATTTCTTTGTGTTCATTTCATGATTTACCATTTGTCATTAAATCATATGCATGCAACTAGGCCATTTAGTGTGCCCTTCGTGGGTTTCATCATTTCATTGTTCATTTCATCATTCATTGTTTATTTCATCATTTCTTTGTTAATTTCATCATTTCATTAAGTACACATTTGGTTCACTTATTTTTAGATGTATGCTAGACTTATGGGTCTATAAATACAAGCCATGAGGCTTCGGTCATAGTTCGTTTAAGTGATTCATATATTCCTAAGATTTTGTTGTACAAGACTAATGTATCTTGTGTGTATACCAAGATCTCGATTTCTATGAGCTTAGGCAATATTATTCTTGAATATTTAATTCACGTATGACTTATGTATCAATACGGAATTTGGGCAAGGAAACCCGATTTCAAATTCCTTGGACAAAACCTGCATTTTTTCATTTACATTATTTGATCCATACGGCTTAGGGACCCAAGTTTGAATACCAATGCCTTCATTTTATTTTCCCCTTAATTTATCTTTTCATATTTATCTTAGTAGAACTAAGGGGATGGGCGATCGAACCCACATAACTTCATTTACTTTTTATTTTCGTTATTTTTAATATCTCTCCTTTTGTCAAGGGGTTGTGGGTTCGAACCCCCACATCACCTTTTTAATTTCGTTTAATTTTTTCCTTGAATCTGCCTAGGAGGTCGTGGGTTCGATTCCCATGCCTCACAATTATTTTCATTCATTTTGCTTACTCTCATTCACTGCGTAGAGGTTGTGGGTTCAATTACCACGCCTCACATTTCTTTTTCTTTCATTCATAGCTTTGTTATGGTGAGGTCTTGGTTCAATCCCAACTGACCTCCCAAATTTTAAACATTATTTTTAAACTCCCCTAAAC
This sequence comes from Solanum habrochaites, assembly GCA_027704765.1. Taxonomy (NCBI): domain Eukaryota; kingdom Viridiplantae; phylum Streptophyta; class Magnoliopsida; order Solanales; family Solanaceae; genus Solanum; species Solanum habrochaites. The sequence goes on from JAKWJA010002497.1 coordinate 28,593,833, forward strand.
ATCAAAATTAGCCAAAATTAAACCATTAACAAGCTGGGAATTTTAATCACATTTGCAACCTACTCTCATCAACATTTATACATTATTTTATAGGGTAATTTGTAGTCATTTAATACGTTCTTAGGTGCATTTTTCATGGATTTGCTTAGCCAAGAGATTATCACTCAAATAAGCCACATTTCAACTCATATGAACATCGGGAATTAGATAAAATCATTTGTACATGAAATACAACCATAACATTACATTTTGAAAGCCTTTACCCGAGTCACACAGATATAGTTCACATTGCACACACATACACATAATTTTGGAAAAAACATCAACATAAGTCACATAATTCCGCACATACATATAAACACATATTCATAAAGAATACATATTTCATCCCTTGTTTTCTACCAGCAAACATAACCAACCTATGATTCAGTGGGACCTAGTTACATGGACATGCAACGGGGAACAACCCTAGTTTTCAGAATATATTCGTCTGAACCATAAGGGTCTCTTGGTAAAGGGAACAAGAGAGAAGATAACCCATAACTTTTTTGAGGTTAAACCCTCGACTTGATGAACAAACCTTTCAGCCAACATCAAGTTCAAATCCCCTCAACGTCAACACCAACTCGACGGATAAACTTCTCTTTGCTTACATGATTGATTTCGTTTATTTTCCTATATTTTTGTGGTGAGTTCTTCAAGTGCGAATAACTTTGGTTTACCTACTGATTTTTGAAGTTATTCTGCAAAGAGAATCCTGAGTGAGAGTGATAGAGACGTGAGAGAGAGATCAGCGTGGGATAGAAGAGTTTTCTTAGGATTAGGAGTCTAATTTAGGACTTAGTCAATTAAGGTTTTTATTTAATTATTAAAAATATGATTTACCTTTATTTTAAATCAACTAATAAATATAAATTAATTACATTAATTGACAAACTGAAATTAAAAAAAAATTAATTCGTTGCTTCCACCTAGGTTCGAACCCGGGTGGAGCAAGTCTTCACTTTAAGAGCCAATTTTCGTCCCTTTCTCCCTAAAATTCCCTCCATCTTATTAATTAAATAATTAATTATGTATTTAGGATAATTACGATGCTACCCTTAGCCTAGAAAAATACCATTTTACCCGTAGACCCTCCAAACCTAAGATTTTTCCTTTTAAAGTGTGATAAAGACTCCTTCAAGTAAATCTTCGTATTCGAGAGCCTTACATGGTTGCACCTAACATTTTCTAGTTCAACTAACTCCCCATGTTAGTTGGCTTGGCTGAAGCAATGGTTCAGAGGTCTTGTTTTATTCGTATCAATCTGTGTGAACCCTGTCTAATCGTAGGCATTATAGACACATTAACCATTACTTAGCATATTTATTTTTAGGGTTGTTACACCACTAAACATGCATATACATCATATAAGAACATATAGTGATTAATAATTATGAACAACTTACAATTCAACATTATGTTTAAAAAGTAATTATTACAATTCAATGATCCTCTTATGGAACACATACCAAATCTTTTAGTGCACCAGAATGTGGTCCCCAATCCAAGTTAGTGTGTCGGAAAGTTACATGTGTTCTAATATATATGTCTGTAGGTGACTTTTGATCCCAGTTTGTGTGTTGGAATGTAGAACTCATATATTAAAAAAACCATAATAACAATGTACATTCTAAAAATAATACATTTATGTGTTCTATCGCGAAATACAATCATTCATTCATACTCATTTGCATTAGGTGCGATCAATAGTGAAACATTGGTATACATACATGCATTACAATGAAAGCATTTCTAGGATACATCACACAATCACAAATCAACTTTCACTTACCACAAAACAAAGCTTCAATCCTTCAATGAAACATGATTCTTCCGTTTTCGAATTATGTCCTCTTGTTCTAGGTCTACAAACAATAAATTCAATACCCTTATCTATAATTAAGGTCTAATTTACCAAGATAATGACAAACCCGAATCCAAAGACCCAATATTAATTTTGCCTTCTACTCATAAAAATAATGATTTGGGGAATGATAACCTTACCTTTAACACCAAAATTCATGGAATATTAGCAAGAAACTACCTGTGTCGTCTCCTAGCTCTCAAAACGACAGTAACACAAAATAACATTTTAACATTTATTTCTGACTTACGTCACTTCTGTGCCGTTATTGCAGCCCCCATTCCACCACATCAGCCCCGCCCTGGCAGCTTGCACTAAAACAATGAGTTAAATTAAGAGTTTCAAAACCCAATTTTACAATATAGCTTTTTCAAGTGACACTCAAATGCTACTACATCACACTAAAATTAGTTTTGTGATTCTACTCACTTGTATTGGATTCGATAAAGTCATACATATTACTTAAACATATTAAATACCTACTAATATTATAAAATTCATAATAAAATATCATTCTAAACCGTATCGTCCTATAAATCATTGAGTCCAATTTTATTCAAATCTAAACTAGGCTTCTATTTCTCAAGTTACTACTAAAAGGTTTTCTGGCCTAATGTCGTTATGGATATTGATGTTTTATTTCGTTCCATCAAAAGAGGGATTAGTTGCAATTGAAATTATTGGTTGATTATAAACAAAGATTTCAGTTCTTTTATTTTTCTCCAAGTACAAATTTACCAATAGCTTCCAATCCAAAAGGACTTTATTCATGGTCAATACATGTGAATATATTCCACTTAAGCTCTATATTGAGCCCCAATACCCATCTTCATTGTACACCAAGGGAACATTCCAAAAAAAAAATTAAACAGTCAACTTGTGTTTCTTATATCGACAAAGCTATATCCATTTATACTACTGTCAACTGCTTTTATTTATCTCCAAATGTTCTCTCATATTTCTCTACCCATATTGCATCAAAAAATGTTGGGTATAACAATATGAGGAGCAGAGCATTATGTGTCTGGCCATTTTAGTTAGAATAATTCACTAGGAATGTTTCTCCCATGTTGTATCTTGATATGTTCATCAAGTTTAGCAATCTATGGAACATGCTTTAAGTTAAGTGAAAGGGTACAGAAAGGTGATCTATCAATTCCAAATCTCCTTGACAAAAGTTACGCTTATGGTCAACATCTATACCCATGATGCATATCTATGAGTAGTAAGGAGTCTTTTTATCAATAACAATAAAAGAATGAATCTAGGTTTAGGTCTAGATGTATTTGCTAACATCATACATGTCGAATTGCAACAAAAGCATGAATCTAGCTTTTGGTCTAGATACATTTGCATATATCATACGTGTACAAGGAAATCTATCTTTCTCCGAAGTAAATTATACATAGTCTATCTTAATGGTAACATTTGTATGTCAAAGTAAAAGAGTTTTTCTGCAAGCTACCTGGCTACTATAATCTTCTTAACCATCAAGATGCCTATTGTTGTAGTGGAGTTGATATGATATAATGGTTCTTAATGTAAAAGTTGTGAATATATTTGATCTAAAGATAATCAATTTTACGAGTTAGATACCAACATGAACTTTTTCTTATTTTCATGTTTCATATTTGTTGGTTTATAAGGTTTAATCCACCTGCAGAAATTATAAGGAACATCATGTCCTATGCTAGCTTTTCTTTTAATAGTGTTGGTTCCTGACCAAATGTATCTTCAATAGATGGTATTAGTAACATTAATGATAATAGAGGTAATCACAAATAATTGAGACATACTAGTTGTTTTCTACTTGTATAAGAAGGTATTTTGTACTCCAAGAAGATATTGTTGCTATAATTCTATCAATAGGAGAAGCCCATTCGCCGAAGAACATCTTTTTGGCTTATAATGGTATAGCAATATATTTGAAGGGTAATTCTCCCATGGTAAAGAGAAACTCTAATAATAAAAGATCTTACCAATGTTTTGTTGGCATAAGTCAGCAATACAATGCTGATCATCTCTTGCAAAATTTAAAAAATCATTTGTAAAACATAGGTGAGTAGTACAAAGTTTGGAGAACCTTGGATGATGGTACTGCCTATTTTGTTTAAAATACTCCATTGCAATAGAAAACAATTAGGGAGAGATAGGTTGTCCTTATATAAATCCCTCAGAAGCATCAAAAGATTCAGTAGACTAACCATTTAATATGATTTAATAGTGAACAATTAGCATACACTCTAAAATAAATTTAATGAATCTAGTATGAAATAGAATTCATTCCAATATTTATTTCACATATTTCCACTCTACATAATAGTATTCTTTATGTTGATCAATTTTTTAATAGTGCGCCTGGGTGAATTATGCTTTCTAGCTAAGGCTCTCACTAGCTCATTGGCCAGATTATGTTATCATGTATTCACCTACCAGAATCAAATCTATATTGTGCTTCACATAATATGGTATGTAGTAAATAGGGAATTCCTTCGGATAATCTTTAATGTTATTATGTATAACATTGTTGGGAATCAAGCTTATTATAATACAATAAATAGGTCTATATATTTTCCCTTGAAAACCCATTACTGCATAAAAAATATTCTCTTAAATTGATGTCCGTAATTTTTTTAATAAATGTGCATTGTATCAATATACTCAAGGAGATTATCATATCCTATTACTTTCACTACTTCACATACTTTCTTTTAAGTTTCATTTGTTTGTAACTCCAATTATTGAGCATGAGAAACCGTCAAACCCTTTTGCATTGCCTTTATGTTGACACTAGAATGAATTTGTTTTCTTGTTCCTATAAGCCCTTTAATGCAGTCCATAACCTACTTTTTTATAATGTCCTGAGCAGTCTGTTTAAGCGTTGTTATAGATTTCTCATGCATTTTGTTTCCTAGTATTCCCCTACTTGATCAGTACATAAAAGTATTTATTGTTGGAATCTCCTAGTTTTATCTAGTGTGATCTTGATTTGTGTCTTAGGGCACTTTCTTCATATTACTCCATCTTTCAATGTCGTGCAAATATTATTATTCAATATGTATTAGATCATCCGATCATTGTGAAACTATATGGCATTGGACCTGGGAAATACACATTCTGAATTTAGAACTTGGCAATATTCATCCTGGCTTTAGTGATCTTTTTTTAATATTTATGAAGTATTCCATATTTCTTGTCTTAAGCATAGGCTTTAGATCTTTGAGTATTTCCCACACTTCTAAAAACTTCCCTTTTAGACTAAGTTTATTATAGACTGATGCTACAATATTTTTAAATGTTTGATGATGACCCAAAATATTTAAAAGTATAAAGGATGTTTTCTAACTCCATGTAACCCTTTAAACTTTGAGTAGAATAGGAGAATGTTCAGAGGTATCACGAAGGTCATATATAGTTATTACATATTCCCATTAGATCCTCAAATCTCCGTTCCTAAATAATTTATAAATTCTGCTACATATTCTATTTGTTCTTAGCTATTTATTGCTCCATGTATAATAATCTCTCCTCCAAGGTAGTTCATGCATCTTCATATCTTGTATTCACTAAATTGAATCTCTCATATCTACAGATAGGAAAGGAGATTCATATATTCTATCATTCTGATGAAGTATACCATTAGAATCACCTGTTTTTGTCCATGGTTGTAAGACACCTTTGCTACTCTCTACTAACCTATCGCATTAGGATTTTATATTTTATTTAGTGTTTAATACACACATCACATTAAAAGAGATAATCTTCATAATGAAGATTACTAATAGTGATAGTAATGTGAAAAATATATTTTGGGAAGTAGAGCATATGTGAGTAAGCGTGTAACAATTTGTATCCCAAACTATCCAAATCCTACAATTAACTACATTATGATATTTACGTACAATTTTCTTCTTAGGAATGATTTGATTAGCTTCATTCATTGAGCCATGTTTTTAACTTTTGTTTCAACCAATCATCCAAGAATAATATGATACTGCTTGAATAATGCTTCAAATCCTTTAGATCGTGCCATTTGTTGATACCTCACACATTACATATCATCATATTAAATAAGGGGATTTATTAAGATGTCCTTTATAATAATGATGCTTTTTTTCCCCATAGTTATCTATCTGATCACAACTCTTCCATATTCTTTGTTGTATACTGTAAGGACCCTCAAAATGAAAGAAGGTGTCTATAGAATAACGTGTTAATAAAAAGGATATTAACATGTTAATTAACTGTGTTGGAGCTTCTATGATTTAATTTAAGTGGTTTGGCGTTCAAAGGTCCATTAAAAATTGAAGACGTTCGAAAGGTTGCCTTGAAAACGTGCTAGTGCATTCTAGTGTGCCTTGGTATGTTTATGTCTTTTTTTTGTACTCAAATTTATAGGATGTGATCCTAACAAGATTATAAACGCCTTTAGGGTTAAAACGCTCGGTCACGACTCCCCAAGGATCCAATCTTTGGAAAAGAAGCTGCACAAAGCAACTAGACTTTGTTCCTTGGTAAAATAGGTCCACGTCGCTGAGTAGTGTATCTTTAGGACAAAAGTTGATCTGTGTCGTAGACAAAACGCGGAATCTAATATACCAAGAATTAATTCCATAAATCATGTTGGAACAGCTTTGCGACGTGGACTTGTTCCCCGACGAAGATTTCAAAATGAAAGTTAAGTTTGACATGTCATAAAGTCCAATTAAATATAGGGCTGCTTCGGGTAATTTGAAAGTCAGCTATTAATTTCTTATAAGGATTATTTAACCCCTTTCCCAAGTAATAAACCCAACAACTATTAAAGAAATCAAAAATCCCAAAACCTTCTTTTCTCTCAAAACCCCAAAACCTCCTTTGGAGACCAGAACTAAAGATCAAGCTAGGGTCTGACTTTCTATGGTTTCTTCTCATATTTTCATGCGTATTCAATCAATAAGTTATGGTAATACTCATGTTTATTTAATCTTCCATCCAAGGAGTTCAATCAACGATTTTCAATAGTGATTCTAAGACAAAAATTCTCAATTTAATGTAGCCATGTGTTCATTGTAAAAATTATTTCAAACTCATTATAATCATGGATTTATGTTTAATTAATGTTTTAATTATGAATTTCAATCGAATTTTGTGAAGAACCCATGATCCTCCTAATTTCAAGAAATTGGTATATAATGCCGGTCTTGTGATCCTTATAATATGATGATTAGATTGTAATGAATTGCTCAATACTATATTACTTTATGTTAATTGATTATGAATTGTTGGGAATTGATGAAGATGATCATTATATTAGATTTTGTAAGTTGACCTATTTCTTCTAGTTAGCTTAGAATCTACGTTGAGTTTTGATTATTTGTATGGTCCACTTATCGTGGCGGTGTTTACATTCTTGTACATATTTATTTTTTATGATCATGGACTTGAAGGCACTAGATGCAAGAGGAATTGATATTATTATTTCCATGTTTAAGAATTTCAAGGATTTATCCTTGATTCTACTATCATGTTTAAAGTGAATTGATGTTTTGTGAAGTTATATGAATAGACTTCCACAGAAGTGCATGATTTAGGTGTGTGAGGTAATACTCCGAAAGTCTAAAGGAAAATATAGAGCTTTACATGAGAATCTAAGAGTTGGAACACTGTTTTAAGGTCAAATATAATGGATATAAGTCATTTAGGAAGTTTAGAATTAAAACATCGAGAAACGTCGATGATGTTCGAAAAATAGTTCAAGAGGTGATATCGTGCCTTAGTCTATTTGACAAGGTTTTAAGAGTCGAAAAAAAATGAAATTAGGTAAAAATGTGTAAGACATATTAAATTTTGTTTAGGTTCGAAATATCTGGGTACGACTCCCCAAGGACTAACAAAAGGGTCCTTGAAAAGGACCCTTGATTTTTGGCTAAAAGTCATCTTGAGACAACAACCATAGATGGATGGTAGGCTATGAGTCATGGTCCAATCGACAGGGCGTCGATTTCCACCGTCCATGGAAACATAACCAATTTCTTGAAGTGGTCATTTGGAAAGTATCTAACCAAAACGACGGACCTGCAAGACGGATGGTCCCAAGGTCCATTGACTGACCTATAGCCCATAGGTCGGGGTCTCGTAGATTAGGGTCCTTGTTTGCTGCAAATATTTGGTTAGTTCAATTAATTAATTTGGTAGTTTGTTAATTAGTTAGGGGAGGTAAAATTAAGTTAGTTAATGACTTATATAAATATTCAATCCTAATTAAACTAACCCAACCCTCATAATTCCCAAAACACTGTTGTTCTTCCTTCTCTCTTCTTTCTTTGTCCCACATAGAAGAACTCCATTGAAGGTCTAGGTCAAGGTCGAAGCACAGAAATGAGGGGGGTTTTATCCATCAATTTTTATCAATCAAGAAGGTATCATATTCCTTTCACCTTTGGGATTCCTTTTCCCCAAATGGTTCCTCCAAATTGATTTCAAAAAGACTTGTTTCAAATGGGTTTTATTCTTTTACGAATTTGGTTTCTAAATTGTTTTGTTTATGGTTTATTTAGATCAATATAATTATATTATGATGTATTATGATTCAATTATGCTATATCTTGATGAATTAACATAGTTTGTGAAGTAGATCATGAATTTTACCTAAGTTCCTAACCCTAGGTTATAAAGTAGTGATGAATTATTGTGTATTGATTCAATTGACTTCATTATTGTGTTGATTACTATTGTGTGATGATATTACACCCATTGTTGGGTTGAACTGGATGGTTGATGGAAAATCCTTGGATGATGGCTTGTGAAGGAGATGGGGTAAGTCTTGTGATCTCAATCAATTACTTCAATTAAGATTACTTGTGTTTAGTGATGAAGTTATCTTGAAGTATACCTTATGTTAAGATTTATTAGGGTTTATATGATGTTTAATTGGAAGATATTGATTTATTCCTTGTGAGGTTTTGGCTAAGATTTAATAATATAAGGATGTTCATGACTTTACTATGTGCCTTATCATAATGTTATTATGTAAATGTTCTAACCTCACATGTGCTAACAATACTTATCAAATTCCTATTGAGCTATGATGATGACTACATCAGGGGTAGACCCTATGACTTAAACAAAGTTATAATTATAAATGAAAGACATTTCAAAAGGGACTCTAGCTTAGCACCGAGTTAACTAGATGTGAGGAATGTCCCTTCAAATAGAGGGAGTGTAGAATACTAATGTACTCATCATGTTGGAGGCTATAATGATGCAGCATAAAGACGGTCCCACCTACATCTCCTAGTTTTTTTAACTGTGTTGCCCTATAGGAATACTAGCTAGTAGATCCTCATTTATGCAATGTTCATGTTCTGGTACTACCTTGGAAAGTAGTCTGGCTTCTTTCAGATTAGGGTTCCGTGGCCTTCTCTTTTGCCTTTAATTTCCCACCAATTGTTGGATGAGTGGTGTCCATGGCTTGAATGTAGTTGTATCTTCTAATATTATTATACCTTTTGCCTTATTACAGGGTATCATGTCTCTAGTGTCCACTTTAGGTCTATCAATATCAACACAACATCAAAAACAGTTAGAATCAATTCCAGCTTAACCACCTAAAAATAAAAATGCTGAAATACTCCCTAAACAATTCGTCATGTCGCTGAATCTCTTTGGCGAGCTAGATAAGGCTCACCAAATGGATTTGCTCATAAGTCCCTAAACATTTTGGCATGTGGATGTAGAGAAGACCCTTTCTTCAAATCGAAGACAACATTTGATTAAAAAGTACTAGAATTTTAAAAATTATAGTGCACTAAGGGACTAAGAGTGAAGACAAAAGGCAATCAAGGACGACTCTCAGTGAGTTGTCGAGTGCAATCGGTAAAATTAAGGCTTCTCTTCAAAAGTTAGGGAACCTCTTCCAAGATAAAGAGTTCAATTAAAGGTGATAAAGAAAAATTTGATAAACCACCAAGTGGTTTGGTAAACTCTACTGAGCTCACCAAAAAATCCAATATACCTACTTTAAACATAATATCCTAATATCAATCTCACACCCCCCGAAAATAAAATAAAAAGATGCACTTTTAACATCAAGCTAAGACCCAATACATCCATTCCCCCATGATACTCAGAGTTCACCATACTAGACCCAACAACATGCAACAACAAACACACATTTTAATCAATTTTCAAAAATTAAAACTATGGAATTCAACAATATAAGAAATATTGGCAAGGTACTTAAATTAAAATAGGTACATATAAATATTATTACGACAAAGAGGCCCAACACTCATCAGTGAGATAAAAAAACACTTGAAAATTAGTCAAAATAACTAAATTAAGATTCGGGGTTTTGAAAACTAACCTTGGATTATAAATAGTACTTTAAAATGCTAGGCGACAAAGTAATCTAACTCCTTACACAAAAGCGGCGACTAAAATGTGATAAAACATAAGGAATACGAGAAATATTGTGTAGGTGTGAGATTGGGATGTTCAAAAGTCATGGAATGTTAAAGAGTTTTAAAGTTTAAGACTTTGATCTTTGAAAATTGTCCTTTTATCTCCCATTCAACCAAATTAGTATTTCTCATCGACCCACTCGACGATGTGCTGAGTGGGAACTTATCTTGATGACTTATAGAAGAACTCTAGTTATTGTAGGGTTCCAAATGGGGGAAAAAGTTGTGATCGTCTTCCCAGTTATAAATTCGCCAATCTATTCATGGGTTCAAATTTTTTTACAGATTTTAATTTAATATTGTCTTGAGTCTAACAACAGTTAAATTCAGGAACGCCAGTCTATTTGGCGATGTGCCAACTAGACTTTTTTCTTTTCAATCTGCACTTTTAAAACACATTCCATACTTTGACATGCACAATCGACACACCATTCTTTCCAAAACAAAAATAAACCAATAAAACCTTGGGTTGCCTCAAAAGAAGCACCTTACATAACGTCATGGAACGACGCAAGTTTATGCTCAAACCCCACTCTTGGGATTGGCCATCGTATAAATCTATAACCTTCCTTGTCATCTCTAGTTTTGATGATATGAGATATGACTCATTTGAGTCATCTACTGCTTGATCAATATAAAATGGGAGGTAACCGTATTTCTTAGGGTCGACACATTTTCTTTTATTTCTTTTAAAAAATAGTATGAACCCTCAACCTCGTTTAGGATACACTATAGCATATCCTCCGATCGACCACCTTCTGAATCCTTTGGCTTTTAAATCTCGTGGAGAGGTAGATACCTATCCTTTTCCCCTTCCTTGCAATTGGGATTTCGATCCCTACATTCACTATCATAATTCTTGAAATATTCATCAATGTTCCAACCTTGGTTGCCACCCATCCTCGAGTAGTTTTAATGATTACCACCACCTTGGTTGGCTACGAAATTCATCTCTTCATTGTGCAAAGCCTCGAACATGGCCTCATCGGGATTAACACACACGAAACCTACAACATTACAACTTTGAGCACAAGATCCCATTAAATTTATGGAAAAAATATCATGTTTTGTCTTGATAATGTCCATGTTCTTGTTATTCTCTTTGCCTTTCTCCATCTGTCTTGTAAGTTTAATGTAAGTTTGATGTAAGAGAAAATTTTCCTTGAGGGTGAATGAGGAAACAAGCCCTATTGTTGTATAATGTAATCCCAAGAGTTGAGCTGCTATCAGATAAGGTTTCTTTATTAAACTTTCCAGATAAATTTTGTTAGCAAACGCCCTTGTTTACCAAGTCAAGACTCCGGTAGAAATACAGTAGCAACACATTGTAAAGAAGACATGGGTTTGGTAAAGGAGCACCAACTTCTTGAATCACAGCCAAGTTTCATGAATTGTCTCACCCTCCAGATTCTTAAAGGTGTGGATTATGTTACTAAGATTTATCATCTTCGAACAGAGAAAGATCGCACTTGGAATGTGGTGACCACCTCTTTAGAGGAAGTGATTGATTCATGTAGCAATTTAACCAACCCCTCACATGCTTCTCCCATCAAGGAGAATGGGAACAACCTAAACCTCACTAAATCTTGGGATATATTCTTGAAAGAGAACGACCCCCAAACATCAAAACAATTTTGGATATGCTCATGAGGATCCAAATAAGCTAACTAGCGAACTGCCCCTTCAATTTCAAGAGCTGCAACATAGTACTAGTAATATGGAACACGATGTTCCCTTTAACAAGCAGCGATCGACTAATTCAAATTCAACCCCTAATATGGGGGTCATTATCATTAGGCTTATTCATATCATCGAGGTTTCAAAAGACATATTTGTGACCTACTTGGCTACCATTGTTTCTGTCCACACTCATACTTCCTGTTTCAATACACAAACCAACAAGACAAAACTAAGATTAGGTAAGTTCAACTATAATTAACAAGAACAAAATTCATCGTAGATAATAAATTTTATCAGACACCACTACGCGGCAGGGGTCCCTTTTTTATTGAATAACACTACCAATGAAACTTAATTTAGTTCTAAGAGTCAATGATCGTTATGATCGTTAGTCAACATATAATTCAACTAATTTAGATGGGGTTGAATCCACAAGGAGTGGTACACGCTTAATATTCAACAGGAATGTACGAATATGTTCAAGTCAATTATTGGAATAAAAATATAAAAATAAATGCATAATTAGTATTTTGAGGTGAGGCAAGTTTAAAATAAGGTTTTTTAGGTTTTAACTATTAGTTAAAACAACATCGAATAACATGAAAATAACAATATTGAGACAGGTTCTTGGAATGTTATTTCATTATAGGCTAATATACACAAATGATTAATTTAACGTTAGAGTAAATATATCCAAAAAAGTGAATAAGCTAGAATTTAGTGTGGACAAACTTTCTCTCAAACCATTTACCACAGATTAAGTCAGTTGTTTCTCTCGAATACCAAACAATCACGCAAATAAGAATAGACTACGCTTTATTCCATTAACTCTCTCGAGTTTAATGTGTGGAAAATAGTTTAGGATTCACTCTCGAGAATTGAAACCATGACAACCCAATACACATAGATCATAAATATAATTATCATGGTTTCAAAACCTCACTCTAAAGCAAACCGAAAACACAGTGGTAGAATTACATTTGTAACTACAATCCTTTTAAATTTAACCATAATTAATTATTGAAATGACTTCTAATAAACATTTAAACTATCAACTAGCAATACATATAAGCCAAATAAGGTAAAAATCACATAATCGCACCTCATGATGTGGGGTTTCAGCAAGACATCATAAAAATTGGAACTTATCACCAAATAGTATTTTCATAAACAAGATAAGATTAATTTCATCTTTACAAAGATACACGTTGAAGAATATCAAAGACCCATTTCCAATTTGTAAAAAAATGGGACACTTCCATTCTTTTAATCTAAAAAAAAGTTTGGTCTCAAACCTCAGAGTTCCAACTCAAAAATTATATGTGAAACGGGACAATTCTAAAAACTTATGGCGAAATGAAATATTCAAAAATCTTTTATAGTCACCAGAAATTTCACGAAGGACCATTAAACACAGTATATTAGGATGAACGATCTACTAAGTTATCCTCCCTTTGGTCAGTGCTATGGAGTTTTTACATTAACCATCAGCATCCTCATGTTCTCTAACTTTGTGTGATCTAATCAATTTATCGCAAAAGTATTCGGCGACCCACCAACTTTTTTTTCTCTTGAATATATGATTTTCTTCTTCAGGGTTTGGTATACTAGAACTTTAGGCGCGGTAATAGCCTAGATTGTGACTCTCCTTGTGGATTTGGAGTTCAACATGCTTTCTTTTCTTAGTTGTCTGAGCAACCTTGTTCCTTTTTGCTCATTTGTGTCAATTGTTTTTCAGAATCCAAATACATTGAAATAAAGGATTTTACATCAGTTATTGGCATAAAATAAGCATTTGAAGACACTAAAAACATCTAAATAAATCCCTAAATGAGTCCAAAACGTGGACTCATCACCTACATTAATACCTAAGTAGGAGGACCCTTGATCCACAAATTTTAAAACATGTGCAAGACTTCAAAAACTGAAGATAAATGAAAATGAATCAGATTTGTGGAGAATAAAACTTTTAAACAATCCAATTTAAAAATATAAATAAACAATGCCCCAAAAATCTAATCTAGTCTAAACAGCTACAAGATCATCTATGATTCCACAATATAAAACATAATAACAAATCATGTCGCACCTACCCATAAAAGAAATAAATAAGGAGTTGTTGGACATTGTCTTAGTCTTCACCTATAAAACATTTCATACCCTGCAACTAGACTATGCCAATAAGGCATACCAAGAGTAGTATCAAAACAAACCATATGTACTGGTAGGCATCATCGGTCAATCTGATGTCCATCGCATAATAGAAGAAGTCAACTAGAAGAAATCATGAAATAAAAAAGTATACCCCTCAACTCTCATTCCCCTGCCCTTACTATTCCCGTTCACTATACACATATTAGTACACTTGAATCTAAATTTTTTCTCTATCACTTTACTAGATCATTTCTTGATCATAACTTAACTACTCTATCTGATCTCCGAATACAACAATTATCAACGTATAATGCAACAACTACCCATGTATTACATAGATGAAATCCCTTGCTCATAAATAGGTTTTAGGCTGTGTCTACGATTCCTAATTGTATAATGTGTGTGGATTGATTGATGTATGGTATGCATGTTGTTTTGCATTCCATAAAAGTGGAAATGAACCTAATGATTGATTATAAAAATTCATGCCATAAACTCGAGTTCTTGAATATATGATGTGAGTATTGTATATTATGGATCTGATTGTGCTTATGATTGGATCGGCTATAATGTATCGATAGGCTAACTTGCATTCGATATGGTATGACGTACCAAATCTATAACTTGTATTGAATTGGGTGACGTATACAAACACAATAACTTGTATTGGGTTGGATGTCACATACCTGCTTGCTTAATAGATCGGTTGCTACGTTCCGACACACTAACTTGGAACATGTACCATGATTCAGTATACAAACAGTTTGTGCGTTGGTTACATTAGAGAACCATTGACTTGTTATATTGATGTATATGATAATATGCAATTTTTCAGTGAATCATGACATGACTAATGGGATTGTGAATCCTAGATAGATATATGTGTTTTTTGTGATGTTGTAGTTTAGTTTGATATATAGTTGGTGTAGTAGATTTGGAATGTTTAGGTTACAATCATGAAGTGATTCGGTAAGAAGAAAATAAGGTTTCATGTGTTATCCTTGTTACCTAGAATGTGGTCATAGGTATTTTTATTGAGGTTTGGGGTGGCGGTTAGTGATAGTGTTCATTGTGGGTTTTTCCCGGGGAAGAAATAGTAATATAAAAAGGTAGTAATAATTCTTAGGCGCAATGTGGGAATATAGAGGCGGAGAATGAATAGTATTTTGCATGTTTCGCCAATTGATTTCCTATTTTATGTGTTGGATATTCAGATTGACAAATTATGCCTACAAGTAGATGTGTTTGTACTGATACTACTCTTTCTATGTGTTTTTGTCATAGTATAGTTGCATGATCAGAGATGTTTCATTGATGAAGGCGAAGACTATCTTGAGCTTCTATCTTTTCTTTCGTATGGTGGGAGTTGTGTCTTTTAGTTACCATGTTTTTACTTTGTGATCTTAGTAGAAATTGTACACATTTAGACTAGATACCTAGGATGTTAATTACTTTAAATGTCTACACTCTTATTGCTTAAAACCCTTATTTTATAAAAATCTACATTTATACATCAATTTTTTTAATTTACCGCATTTTAAAACATTTGGGATTTAGGGGTTCTCCTTCTTAGGTGTTCAAATAAGTGCCCGCACGGCCTGGTTGGTTGTGTCGTGTTATTTAGTTGAGAGTGAAAAACTAATGGATCATTGAAGTATAATTGCTTGGACATTTATACTAAATATTAAAAAAAAATTGTCATAAATTGTGGAGTTACATTTTTATATGTGAGTTAAAAAAACTTGTATGAATATACATTTTCTACTTTAATAGAATTCCTTGTAAATTTCTTTCTACTTAATTTTGTTAAAAAACTAATTGATAAATAACATTTATCTATGGTTTTGCTGGATGTTGATTTTCTTTTTCTCCCACTATTTTTTTTTGTATATCTTAACCCTGAACTAACTTTTGTTCTACATTAATTAAAAATGAATGTTGTAAGATATTTCCTAGTAAAGTTCATTAAAGATGTTGAAGCAATTTTACGCTCAACAGAATTTTAAATTTCACGTTCAAAAGATCAGTAAAAAAAATTTAATGTTGCATTGTAATGTAATTATTCAAAGACGCTAAAAATAATCTTAAAATTCACCTTCTAAAATATTACTTTTTCTTTAAAATTGACTGGAACAATCTAATTTGTTCTTTGATTAACCTGAAAAACCGAAACAACGAAATTATTTCAAGAATTTAAATCTCAAATAATAATATTCTACTAAATATGTGAAGAAAAAACTTTAAAAGTTTAATTACTAAAATTCCCTTATAAAGTCTTAACATATATGAATAAAAATGCAAATATAAACATTAATCTAAATAATGTATACATTCTATCAACCAATATAATTATATATTTATAAACAAAAAATATACAGAGATATATAAGGTTCCCTTATTATTAAACGGTAGTTTTGGAATAACTTAAAATATGATTTAGATAAAAAATATTTCAATGATTCAGATTTTAACTTTTTTGCTTCCCACTTTTATTATAATATAACAGCACAAAAATTTTAAGCTAAGGCCCAACTATCCTTTATTTTAACATAAGGTCTTATTGAGTTATTCTTAAATTGTTCATATTTGTAATGGTCAATTCTTTAGTATGGGATTGATTTATTATATAAATGGATGTCACTAATAGCTCCTAGCAAAAATTTTAATCTAAAAGTATCCTTATCAATTATCTTTTGATGTGAGAGTTTACTTGGGTCAATTTAAGACGATCATATCTCCTAGAATATAAAGAGTTACGTGGTTCATTACATATCAAATTAAAGTTATTTGAATCCTCTTTCAAACATAATATGTTTCACTTTAATACAATTTTTTAGTAAAATATTCTGACCATTTTAGTAACTGGTTAGTGTAGTTCCCTTTTAGCTGCAGAGAAAAGGTAATTTTGTTCTCCTAATACAATTAGGAAAACTTTAAAACCTATTTCGTAACTCCTACAAAACCCTAAACAATCTTATTTTCATATTTCGATCCATCATTCTTTTCTCTCTCAAACTCTATAGCGAAACCCTAAGGAAAAATTAAAGTACAAGAATACATTCAATAATTTTTCAATCTATTTCAAGAATTTTCTTCAATGTATATTTTTCTTCAAGAATGTCATTCTTTCCAAATAAAATTTCTGCATACAATAATAAATAACAATCGAAAATTACAATTCTTGGCCATAGAGTTTTCATAAAACTAATTCAAGATTGGGTTTGTATGTTTCTAATCAAGTTCTTCTTCAAAAAATTTCAAGAACCTTGTTCTTTTAGGAATTTGAGGCTATCATAGTTTTTGTATAGTTCATCGTCGCGCCCTAAATCTACTTTTAAATCAGTAAAAGAATGATCTAGGATTTTTCCCTAGATCTGAGCAATCTTTAGATAAATTAATTTTGAGTTGTTGAATTCATGTTTCTCTTAAAAATTATATTCTTAATTCTTGAGTTTCTATATTATTATTGATATCCCTGATTTTATTTATTCATGTATATGTTTCACTGTAAACCATATTTTGAGTTATAGATCTTGATAGGCATTTTAAAGCCAACACTTGAGATTTAAACTAATCTTTTGAGGAAGTAAAGATAAATTTTATCATAAAATTTAAACGTTATAATTTATAACGACTAACAAGTGTTTAATATATATATGGTTATATAATACATAAAGACTTACAAGTGTCTAATATATATATATACATGGACTTGAAAGATAATTTCATATGTGCCTATCTTAAGGAAGGTAAACAAGTTTCATGTATTGAGAAGTATTTCAAATAATTTAAGTACCTCATTCTGTGAAATGGGTAAATTGAGCACAAAATTATATTAATTAATTTAGGTTAATATCAAGAAAAGAGTTGGTTACATTATTTTATGATTCGAATATCCCATAGAACAAAAAAACCAATATAGTATAGGATAGCGCTGCTTCTTTCATGTGAGTCAATACATTCTATGATAAGGTTAATTAGATGCATCCATCATCACAATATAATCCAATATACGACAAAATATAGGATGAACCTTGAACGTAAGGTGAAACACAGTATCATTGCTAGGCTCATGGTAATGATTGTCGATTTGAGAAACTTACCACAAGTTAAGTATATTATTTTCTTGTTGTTTTGTTTATATGTTTTATTGCAAATGTTAAATGGTATTCCCTTCATGTCCATGCATTGATTCAGTTTAGTTGTTTGGTATTCAGTTAGAAGTTTCTTACTCAACCAATTACAGGCTGTACATTCCCATGTATTGAATGTTGATTAAACCTTAAATCCATTTTAGTTATCATATAGTGTCCATGATTATAATAGGTTACTTCGTTTGGATTACGTCACACTTCGATTTGCGTTGAAGAGCATAGTTGTATTTCGGGGAGGACTTAATAGTTACTTTCAGCTAGTTGTTCCGACCAAAAAAACGAAAAGCCGCCGACTGGGCACACCCACATTTACCCTCCTATGTGAGCGAACCAACCAATCTACACCTTAGATTCAATTTATATCACAAAAAAGCAATGCTGGACGGACTTCTTAAACTCATAATAAAAGATAATGCATAATGCTAAAATTCAACATCTATAATTTCCCAAAATCGGAATTCATCACCACAAGAACAGCTATGGCTCAATTATTAAATAAGAGTTCTAAGAAGCTAAAACAAAAAAAGCTAGTCTATGCTGCGAAAACTTCAAGGGCATCAAGACATGAGGAAGGAGATTCAGTCAAAGCTAGAAGCATTTAGCTCCCCTGAAGAGATCCGTTGTGTGACTGAAGACGGCTTGAAATATTGTTGAGTCGAGATCACGGCACGATTTGCTGAATACACGATATACAAAAAGAAAACATTAAAGTAGGGCGGTCCGTACAACCACAAGTACGGAGTAGGTATCATCGCGCCAACTCAACAAGAAAGCCCTATATCTCAGATAAGATATAAAACAACAATTCTTAACAGGTGCTTAGCATACAAGTTATAAACATCAAGTATAATATTACCGATCATATCTATGCGACTCAAGCCTCCACAACCCATACTCTTTTGGGAAACATGTCTTTAAATTGAGTAATTAGTACTTTCAAGATTCATTATCATTATTTACTCTCGTGTCGGTACGTGACCCTCGCCTCCGCATTCTATCCTGGTACCGGAACGTGGGCACCCGTCATATTACTTCCTGGTGTCGGAACGTGACATCGATCCTTATATTACTAATGGTACCGGAACGTGCACCGATCCATATACTAGTCCTGATGTCGGAAACGGGACCACTCCGATCCTCATTATACTATCCTGTTACCGGAACGTGGCCCCGTATCCCCTAATCTATCCTGGTACCCGAACGTGGCCACCCGAGCCCCCCCTGTACTCACTCTGTCGTTCATCAAGCCTCTTGATACCAAGGCACATCATTAACACAGAGATAGTAGATTAGGGTTTCTCAGTTTAAAGTTTTAGGATTCAATAGCTTCATCATGCTTATTTTATCACAAAATATATATATATATATAATCACATCGGCATAACACACACTTAAGCATTATAGAAGAATTATAATACTACCCAACACAATCATTCGCTATTAAGCTTTCTACGATAGTGTGTAAAAAAACCATAACCACCGCCACCGAAGAATTGCAATCAACAAGGCTAGCTTCTCAAAATCCTTGCTATTCCTCTTCGTTTCTCTCTCTCTCTACTCGTTCTCTTCTTCTTTGTCTGTCTCTTCTTGGTTCTTCTTTTTTCTTATTCAAACCCTCTTCCTTTTTTACCCTAATTAGTATATAATAAGAATGAAAGATAAGATGCATAATACCCACTAATTAACTTAAGGTACCTCTTTTAACCAGCCAAAGTAATTAGACTTATTAACATAACCTCTAACTTTATAATAAAGCAGGATAGATCAAAAATGTCCCTTAAAACGTGTAAAGAAATCCGACCCATACTGGGTTGCGCAACTGCGAGGCCCGCGTGCCTGCGAGGTCGTTCCTGCAGGTCGTGCAACCGTCAGAGGACTAATTTACCAAATAGAGTCTGTGACGGTCCGTCACGCCTTGACGGTCCGTCCTTACATTTCTCGTGCAGTCAGAGAGTCGATTTTCCAGTACACAATTCAGATTTTTTCCAAGTGTTTTGAAACGAGACCTGCGACGTCGTCGCTTACGCGCCCATGACGGTCCGTGTGGGGTCCTTCGCATAGCCTATTTTTTCCAGAAATAAAAATTCTGCTGCTCCAAAATGACTAAAACAGGTCGTACAATAGATACCATTTACCCCTCGTTCGTCCCCGAACGAATTCACAAGAAGGAAACAGGGACGGAAAGGAATCCCTGACCATGAAATGTAAACAAGAGTGTGGGTTCTTTCTCGCCTATTGTGCCTCATTCTTCCCAAGTGGCTTCTTCAAAGGGTCGTTCTGCCATTGAACTTTGAAAGAGCAATCTCCCTTGATCTCAACTTGCGAATTTCTATATCTAGAATGGCAACTCCCCCCCCCCAACCCCAGGTTCCTCCATAGACAAATCCTCATCAAGCAAAACGAATCCCACGAATAATGTAGTTCCATCCCCATGGATCTTTTTCAACACGGGCACATGGAAATACCGATCGGATGCACTCCGGACAGCCATGTAGGCAAGGGCAAACTATAAGCCACCTCCCCTACTCGTTAAATACTTCAAAGGGACCAATGACATTGGGCTTAGCTTGCCTCTTTTACCAAACCGCATCACCCCTTTCAATTGGTGAAACTTTAAACACGACTGTTCACCCTCAGGAACTCCAAGGTCTCTAACCTTTCGATCTGCATTTCTTTTTGTCATTACTTTGCGCCGCTACGAAGCTTCTCTGAATAGATTTCACCCTTTTTCTAACGAGTCTCTCAAAGCGTCAGTACCACCAAGGGCTAACCCGAATGCATCAAACCAACCAATGGGAGACCTACATCTCCTTACCATACAGTGCTTAAATGGGGCCATATCAATGCTTGAGTGCTAGCTATTATGTATTGAAAACTCGAAAGGGTAGAAGCTATCCACTGACTCCGAGAATTTCTATCAACATGCCCGAAGATATCCTCAAACACGTGGACGTTCGCTCAGACTGACCATCGGTCTGAGGATGGAAGCGTGGTACTAAGGTCCACCTCCGTACCCAATTCCGATGCAATGTTTCCAAAACTTCGAAGTAAACTGGCCTACTCGATCTGATATGAGTGGATAGTGGAACCCCATGCACCGAACAATCCTGAGAGTAAAGTTTGGCTAACGTCTCTTCATTGTAAGTCTCCTTGACGGTAAGAAATGGGACTTAGTTAACCTATACCACAATCACCCAAATGGAATCAAACTTACCCAATGTCTGATTGGAAAGCAACCACGAAAAGTCCATTGTAATTCTCCCCATTCCATTCGGAATGGGCATATTCTCTGAAGGTTTCCTCCGGGCCTGTGTGTTCATACTTTACTTGTTGACAGTTTGGACCATTTGACAATAATATCCACAACTATCACGGCTAATTCTACTCCACCAAAAGTGTTGCTTTAGGTCACGGGTACATCTTGGTTGCACCCGGATGTATCGATCCTTGAAAATATGAGCCTCTGTCAGAATAGTGTTGATCAAATTCTCGACGCGGGTACACATCCCTTCCCTTAATCCTCAAAACACCTTCTCTCATCAATTTTTGCTTCTTTAGAAAACTCTCCTTGCAACACATTATCTCCGGATCCGCGATCAATTTGTCATCATAAACTGCTTCCCTTTTTAATCGTGTCAAGAGAAGATTTGCCTCCCACACAAGATAAAAAATCTCCCTTCTCATTTATTCTAATATCATAAGGTCGTTAGCCAGAATATGAACCTCCCTTAGTAATGGGCGTCTAGAAGCTTGCAACGTGAGCTAGGACTCCCATGCTTCCGCCTTTCTACTTTTCTTAAAGCATCCACAACATTCGCATTCCCCGGATTGATACAAAATAGTGATGTTGCTAGTCCTCAGTAGTTCCATCATTCCTCTGTCTCAAAATTCAAAATACTCTGCGTGAAGACTTATGTAGACTAGATGCTCCGTATAGACTCTCACACTTAACCCCATATAAATTAGTGTCTCCATTGCTTAAGCAAACACTACGCGCTGCCAATTCCAAATCATGAGTGATGATATTACGTTCATGCCATTTTTTAATTGTCTTGAAGCATAAGCAATCACATTCTTCTCTGCATTAGTACGCACCCCAAACCAGAATAGGAAGGGCATCACAATAAACATGAAGTTATTACCCTCCCTGGCAAGGTAAGGAAGGTGCGGTAGTCACAGAGTCGTTGAGCTTCTGAAAGCTTTCCTCACACTTCATTCCGACCATACAAATGGAACATTTTGTTAGTCTATCGTCAGTGGGAAGCAATAGGGAGGAATCCCTTGACAAATCGACGGTAATAACTGGCTAAAAGCCAACAAAGCTTCTTTATTTCTGAACATTAGTGGTCTTACCCAATTCGTCACTTACTTCGACTTGAAGGATCCACATCCCCCCATACTTAGAAGAAAACACGTGCCCCAAGAAGGACACTGCAGCTAGCCAAACTCACACTTAGAGAACTTGCATACAAGCTTTTTTCCACTCAACATTTCAATACCATTCGCAAATGCTCATCATGTTCCTCCTTATTTTAGAGTAGATCAGTATAGATCAATAAATACGATCCACAAGAGATCCATATGGCGTAAAAAATCCCGTTAATCAAACTCATGAGCGGGCGGGCATCGTAGCAACCAAAAGACATCACTACTGAATTCGTAATGCCCATACCTGGTTCTTTAAAACAGTCTTGGCCACCATCCGTTGCCCGTATTTCAATGATGATAACGGATACTCAAGTAATCTTAGAGAAAGACACAGCACATTGTAAACTGATCGAACAAGTCATCATGCGAGAAGGAGGGAGATACTGTTCTTTATGGTAACCTTGGTCAACTGCGGTAGTCTATGAACATCCGAAAAAAACTCCCATCCTTCTTCTCACAAACAAAAACCGAGACCCAAGGAGATGCACTTGTCTAATGAAGCCTTGCTCAACAACTCTTGACGTTGGGCTTTTAATGCTTTAACTCCGCGGGCCATTCATAAGGGGTATAGAAATGGGGCGAGTACCGGTTCAAGATCAATACAGAAGTCAATATCCTATCTGGCGGCATACCGGAAGATCTGACAGGCGAACACATCAAGAAACTCCAGGACCAACGAAACTGACTCAATCGCAGAGACTTGGGTAAGTGTAATCCTTGAGATGTGCAAGAAAGCTAAACACCCTTTATACAATTTTATTAGCACGAAGAAAGGAGATTATACGCACCGGATTGGAAGTTTAGCACCCTCCACACTAACGGATCTGTCCCAGGCTTGGCTAACGTCACCGTTTTAACATTACATCCAATATCGCAAATGAGGAGAAAAGCCAAGTCATACCCAGAATTACATCAAAATCAACCATTTCTTAAGATCAACCAAATCTACATAAGTGTTAGCTCCCCACAAAGTCACCAACAAACCTTAATACCTTTTCAACTACTACAGAATCACCATCGGAGTAGAAACACGAAATAGCGTATCAAGTAATTCACAATGTAATTTAGACCCATTAGCAAGTTGAGGCAAGATACATAAGAAAATGTGGATCCAGGACACATTACAGAAGCCATGCAATCAACAAAACAGAGATTACCTGTGATGACAGCATAGATGTCTCCGCCTCTGATCTCCCAGGGAAGCATAACAATGGGCCCTTTCGTGTTTGTCCGTTGTCCCTACATGTGTGATGTAGGGATCCGTTGCCATTCACACGCCGTTTTGGTGACCAACATTACCTCGGCCCACCACGCCCTCCAGAAGAACGGCCCTTGTCATGACCACCTTCACCTATAGCTGTGGGGGTATATAACTCTGTTTTGGACAATACATCTTGATATGCCCGTCTCCCCACACACATAACCACTCTATAGATTCACGCAAGTTCTCAGGGAAGTGTTGACCGGTTCTGAGGGACCCCCAACTACAGTCTTTAGTTGTAGTGAAGACTGAATGGGTCGAAACGGAGTAACCTCCGGAAACTGTCCTCTCGAGTAAGAACCATTAAACTCAGCCTCCCTTTCGTAAACCTCGTTGATGTTGATGCCATGGTGAATTCATCTGGCTATCCTTCCACATCTACCACGAAATCTCAACTTCTTGGAAGGATTTGCCTGGTAGCCGCTACCTGTAAGGCTGAAAAATTCGGCCAATCTGATCTCAAACCCCTTCACAAAACGGCGAATCGCTCTTGTGGACTGCAAAAAATAGTTGGGTGGCATATCTTGTAGTGCAAAGACTTAGCATCATATGCCAACTTGAACGACATCCTACCTTGCTCTAGGGTCAAAAACTCATCCCTTTCATCCTTCAAAGTACGGGGGGATGGCGGATATACTTTTCCAATAAAAAATAGAGAATGAGGCCCAGTCATAGGTGGTGCCTCTGTTGGTTGACATTCAACGTGGACCGCACACATTTTGGCGTTTTCCATTGAAAACTGTAACTCACGAACTCAACACCAAAACCGTTCTATATACCCATCTTGTGTAGTCAGCTATGACAGTCAAACAGGAAATATAAGCCATCCTCAGATTCTGCCACCCTTGTCCTTTTTTTTCTGAAGACTGGAGGTTTTCATTCAAGAACTTACTAAAAAAGTGCATGATGATCATTCGTCATTATAGGCCCAGTGTCAGCCGTGGAAACGTGCCTATGTCCAGTGAGGCATCCAGACGAGGAGCCATAGTGGCTGGCATGTGTTACCTCGAAACCGGAGGTTGTTGGTGACAGGAAAAACCATGGGGGGTGCCTGACCCTGACTCCGACAACCCACTAAGATAGCGAGAACCTGATTGATCAATCTCTGGGGTATATGTGGGGGCATTTCCTTCATTTGTGTACTTGTTCATCTCCCCGTCCTCCCTTATCTTTACACCATCCTCAGTCGGGGGAGGAGTCACCGCCCTAGAACCAGATGGGATAGGTCTCGTTTCCTCTCCTCTAGAGGACGTCCTCCACGACCTCTACCGCAGCCTCTGCCACTGTTGCCACTTCGAGTCTACAGCCCACAGTGGCTGGCTCAGATGGCATCTTGTCTTGCGATGTTAGTGGGCGTAGTCGTTGCTATAGTTCTAAACATCTGACGAAATAGAGTGAAGATGGTTCCAGATTACCAATTTGCTATCAACTAGATACCAATTGGATCCCAAAGTAATAGACGAAAGAAAAGAAAGAAAGACGGAATTTCCTAAAGTTTATTAGGCCTCTAAAGAACCCATTTAAAGGCGGACCCTACCGTTCTTTCAGGCTCTACTAGACTGTTCTTGTGGATGAGACCAACGACCTAGGCTCTTGATACCAAGGTGGTCACGACCAAAACGAGCAACGATGGCACCCACATTTAACCATCCTATGTGATAGAAACAACCAATCTATAACCTTATCATTCAATTTACATATCACATAAAGCAATGCGGGGAAAAATAAACTCATAAATTTAAAAGACAATCAATAACTTCTTAAAATTCAACATCTTATTAATTCCTCAAAATCTGGAGTCATCACCCAAGAAGAACATCTTATGATCAATTTACTAAACTAAGAGTATTATAAGAAGCTAAAACAAATAAACTAGTCTATGCCGAGAACTTCAAGGGCATCAAGACATGAGGAAGGAGGTCCAGTCCAAGTAGAGCATCGCTACCCTAAGTCCGGTGGACGAAAGACTGGGCTTGACTACTGTTGGAGGCGAAGATGACGGCAAGTTTGCTGCACCCCATGAAGTACAAAAAGAAAAACATAAAGTAGGGGGCAGTACAACCACAAGAACTGAGTAGGTATCATCGGCCAACTAAAAATAGAAAGAAATATATCTCAGATCACATCATTAAAATCAACTAATATTCTTAACAAGTTGATAGCAACAAGTATAAACATTTCAAGTATTAAGATTACGACATATCTATGAGGACTCAAGACTCCACACCATACTCTTTGGAAACATCTTTAAATGAGTATACTAGTATCTTTAAGAGTCATTATATTATTTATTCTCGTGTCGGTTAGTGGACACTCCGCTCCTCATTCTATCCTGGTACCGGAAACGTGGCACCCGATACACTTAACTATCCTGGTGTCGAACGTGACACTCCGATCCTCATATACTATCCATGGTACGGAACTGGCACCCGATTCCATATACTATCATGGGTTGTCGGAACGTGAACTCGATCCTCAAGTACTAGCCTGGTACCGGAAAGTGGCCACCCGATCCCCTAATCTATCCTGGATACCGGAACGTGGCCACGGCCGATCCCCAATCTCAATACTTTCGTTCATCAAGCCTTCTTTTATACCAAGGCATCATTATTAACAAAGTAGATTAGGGTTTTTCTTAAAGTTTTAAGATATCATTAGCTTGCATCATCCGTATTTTATCACAAATTTTTTTTTTTTTTTTTTTTTTTTTTTTTTTTTTTTTTAATTAAAATAGATATAATCCATCATGCATACACACAATTAAGCATATAGAAGACTAATAAGACTACCCAACATTAATCATTCGCTTATTAAGAGTTTACTACGAATAGTTTGTAAAAAAAACCACATAACTCTACCTCCACCGAAGAATGCGATCAACAAGCTATCTTCTCACAAATCCTTTCTATTCCTCTTCGTTTCTCTCTCTCTCACTCGTTCTCTTCTTCTTTTTCTGTCCTCTCTGGTCTTTCTATTGTTCTTATCAAACCCGGCTTCCTTTTACCCTAATTAGTATATAATTAAGAATGAAAGAGGGCACAATAATACCCACTAATTAAACTATTACCTCTTTTAACCTAAGTAATAGACTTAGTAACAATTTAACCCTCTAACTTATTAATTAAAGCAGGGGAATAGTCAAAATGTCCCTTAAATGTGTAAAGAAATCCGATCCGACCCCAGACTGGATTGCCGCAAAAATGCGACGGGGCCCGTCGTGCCTGCGACGGCCGTCCTGCAGTCGTCGCAACCGTCGAGACTCAATTGCCACAATAGGTCTGTGCGGGCCGTCACGCTGTGAAGGTCCGTTCCGCCACTCTTTGTAACGGTCCGAGAGTTGATTTTCAGTACCCAATTTCAGATTTTTCACAAGTGTTTTGAAACGAGACCCTGCGACGTCGTAGCGCCCATGACGGTCAGTCGTTGGGGTCGTTTCTCGCCTAGCCTATTTTTCCAGGAAAATAAAATCTGCCGCTTAAAAAACGAACTCCTCTAAACAGGTCGCTACACTAGTAGTTTTAAGGTTCCATAGGTCATGTTCGTAATTTCTTCCTTAATAGTAGAGGCTTTCTAGATAGACAGTTATGTAGAGACTTTTAGTTTTACATATTTTATTGAAACCATATGTTTGATACTAGTATATTCAACAAAGTTTTGGAATTCAGGAAACTATTTTTTTACCATTTATTTCAATTTGATACTTATGTATGCTTTAGTTAATCTTCTGCTTCTAGGAGGCAGGATGAGAGTTCTCTTGCAGACAAAGGATGGTTCTCCAGTGTCGGCCATGTCCAGGATGTTATCTCGAGTTGTCAAAAACATGGGATTAGATAACAAAGTTTAAGTGTCCTAGGGTGTCTATGAAGCATTATCAAGTACAATCTTATTTATGGATGTGAGGGCCCCCCTTCAATAAATGAGGGGCTACTTACATTTCATAAAAGTTTCCGGTATTTTATACAACAAATATGCAATAGTGTTGTTTTATGAGGAACTTATTCAAACCCGTTTGTTTCTCACTTGAAATATTTCTAAAGTTACCTTATATTTTTATGTAAGTACCCGCTTTTATTTATAGTAGTAACCCGCACCATGAGTTTAAGAAAGTTGTGGATATCAAAACATCAGATTTGGAAACCTATATATAAGTGATACTGCATAATGTCCTTTCACTAATCCTTTTTGGTTTTTTTTGATTTGTTAGGTTTGTGTTATCCCTTCGCATCCCGACCGTATTTACCTTCTTTTCCGCCCCCTTGTGCCTCCTTATGCATGGACCCCGTGCGAGCGATTGTTCAGCCTTGACCTCATTTGTCGATTAGTCCGATATCGTCGTGTTATTCCATTTAAACCCATACCCATTATTCCACTACCTTGACGAAGAAGTGATCCCAACAATTTGGCACGCCCTTACGACACGACCCGACCCGCAACTCTCCCCGCATCACCCAAACTCTACCCTCCCCCCCCTCCCGGTCTCGCGCGTCCCGACGTTAACATGACTCCAAGCTTCTTCTCGTTCGGTCAGACCCCCCCCCAGTGTTTCGACCCTGAAGGAACCGATCGAGATTGATATGTATAACATATTTTCTTAATAGGAGTAACCGGCCCGGTCGTCACATCCTAGTTATTTCTAGTTCCGGTGGCCAATGTGGCCGATACCCTTCCCCCTGGCCCACCCCACTCTCTTAAGCGAGAGTATCTGCATTATTTGCATTCAGGTCGGTGCCTCTTCTTCCCTGTGCGTTTTAAAGATTCGCCCCTCAAGGCCCTTTGGTATGCAATGAGCCTATATGCGACCACCGACCCTAGTTTATTTTCATTTGGCATGACCGACTATTATTCCCTAGCCGGTCACCTTGTATTACCACCACCATATCTCATGATTCTAAACAACGAAGAATTCTTCACGACATTCCCTCATGTACATTAACTTGTTCACTTCCTCCCTTAGTCCACAGCCCGGAACCCCATGTAGTAAGAGTTTTTAACCTTGTTTTCTCCCCTCCCTCAACTTCCACGCCCTTAGGACTCAATGGCTTAATTTAAGAGCAACCACCACATACACAAACACTTCAAGCGACACCGGCACCCACCGGCACCTTCATTTCTACTTTGTACACATCTAGTTGTGTCTTCCCCTGTATCATGTTGTACTCTTTCACAACCTTTCTCAAATATTCGTAAATGGTATATAGTATACTCTTTCGTATGTGACGCAATCGTTTTCCCCCGGATTTATCACCCCACTGTTAACTTGCGTCAACTGTAATACAACTCGCTAACCCCACACCCATTACCGTTGCGGGTGATAATGTTTTTCCTTAGCCCACGCACGTACCCCGCAGAGTTTCGCCCCCGGCGAACAGTGCTTTTACTGTAACCCGTCCAATTTCACACCTTTCCAAACCCATTTCCCATTATTTCATTATGACATATAATGGTAACTTATACCTGGTCCATACCCCCAAATGCGTCCTACACTCCAATTCCTCGTACTAGTACTTAAAAATTATGACCATATTTTCACCGTATACCTGTGAGCTCGCTTGTCTGATGAATTTTCTCCCAGCCAGGGTAACATTACACCACATGTAATTTTATGCCCCTCCCGCTCCGTACCTATTCACACCAGCGATAATAATAACAATTTCATGATTATTTACCGTGATTCCTGCAGCCCCCTCTTCGCCACCTAAGACCCTTCCCCTACGCCCTACTTTTCCTATTTTGCATCCCTCTGTGAACTAACATCCTTCTTCTCGCTCATAGCCTAAACTTTGCCACCCATAAGTTTACTACCTACAACACTCACTATTTAGAATTTTTTCAAGAGATTCTTCTTTCAAAGGTAAGTTTCGCTTTTTACCCTCGTATTATTATTATTTGCCCATAATCATTTCCTTACTGTTCTCTTTTATAACCCTCGTGTTCCCCTCTGCCACTTAAATTAATTTTTGAATCCCGCCTACCTCAAATCAATTCTCTATCTATTTTCTGTGCGCCTCCCCTATAATATTTTCTATCTATTACCAACCATACTTCAAGAATTGTGTTTTCCGCTGCACATTTGTTTTCTCTTTTAGTTCGTTAGGCCTTCGTTCCCCCGACGACGCCTTCCTCTTTTTCATCATAAAACCCGCTGCGTTTGTATTCAATATTTTCAAGAACATGATCTTAGGTAGGTAAGACTATCCGATCCACCGCCCCGGAGAAGGAGGAAATTCTTCCCTCACCATGCCCCACCCTTCACACGACCCCCTTCCCGCCCACTTCCGTTACACCATATTCATTATCCCTTATGAGTATCATTGTAGGATTTTTTGTCCCACTTTACGACTCCCTCGCAGTATACTTGCAGACTTACTTAGTTTGTTTTTTGAGGCCATTAGCTCCAAAGCTTTCCATCGCCTGTCTTCTTTTCACATACACCTCGCCTCTCATTCTTTTTCCTAACTGCATTCTCCAGGTCACTTTGTATTACCTACTTATTCGCACTAATGCTGGCACGCCTCGTTTTGTGGCTCCCCCCCCCTCCCCAGCTCGTTCACGTCTATGTACCCTCACTACCACTGTTAACCCCCCCCCACTCCTTTAGTCGTCCACTCAACCTCGCTGTGAAGCTTTTAAAGCGCTCCAATCAATTCAGTTTGTTTGTTTTCCCCAACAATATTTCTAAGTTCTTTTTTGAGGATCTAGTACACAATGCCCTGTCATATGCAAACATACAAGTTTATTACGGTTCCTCACCGCCTCTTCATAAAGGGCTTAGCTTCAAGACCGTCTTCCACTATCAATCCTAATTGTATTACTAGAGCATATATGTATTCGTTTACACCCATGCTTCACACCCGAAGCAGAGTATGTCACCCCTTAACACGCATCTCACACGTTCATCAAGTGACCGGTTTGTACAACATATAAACAGCCGGCTGTCCCTGTTTTTGTGAAAAGTTATTCTTTCACCTAATGTGAATACTTGCGCACATTCCTTTCTTACCATATTTAATTTCCATTGAAAACCACCTTTTAGTGGACCATTATTACCCGACATTCTTGGGCCCCCATTTCCCTCCCCCTTACCGAGCACGCCCCAACAACACCCCCCCACCCTGTTTGTGATCATTGCCACTCTCGCTTCACCCCTCCCGCATTGTTGAATCCCGTCAATTAACTCCGTAGCCCAACGTGGATTAGCTCACACACTGAATCTTCATGTGACTCTTCACTGCCTCTGTGAAGGAGAAATATATCGATCCATAGGAAATAAATCATCATATACCACGAAAAATTAAAAGATGGGTCCTTTCTATGTG
Source organism: Solanum habrochaites (assembly GCA_027704765.1). Taxonomy (NCBI): domain Eukaryota; kingdom Viridiplantae; phylum Streptophyta; class Magnoliopsida; order Solanales; family Solanaceae; genus Solanum; species Solanum habrochaites. The sequence goes on from JAKWJA010002497.1 coordinate 28,625,176, forward strand.
ATAGAAAACGTTGTATCATTGCTAGGCTAATGTTAATAGTTATCAGTCTGAGAAACTCTCCAAAAGTAAATTATAATATTTTCATGTTGTTTTTTATTATATATTTTATCGTAAATCTTAAATGGTTTTCATTTCATGACCAAGTATTGATTTTGTTGAGTTGTTTTCATTCATTTCAGTTATTTACTTACACAATTTTATTACATTCTCATACATTAAATGAACTATTGTCATTAAAAATGCATCCTTTTATGATGCAGGTATATGTTTTTATTACTTCCACGATCCTACACCTTAAACTTTTATGAAACTCGAGAACCATTACTGGCCCTCGAGGAAATCCTTATCCTAGATGACTACAAGCGGAAGAGTAATTTATGAATATATAAGCATCAAATTGAAAAGAAACAATTAAAAATGGTTTACTAAATTGAAAAACTTCATTGAATAGACAAAGTATGAAACATAAATTCTGAATAAACCATCTCAAACTGAAAGACTCCTCAAAATAGTCTATCTATGAAGCCTCTATTGTATAAAGTGGAAGTTGGGAAAAGACCCACAACACCTAGAAAGAACTACTAATAAAAATGAATAAAAACTAGAGTACTCCGAAAGCAATGAGGTCTTACTCTTAAGAAGACGAGAGTATGAAGTGATCGCATTAGACTCTTGTTCAGGATCCTAATAACTTGTATTTACACCATTAGAAGATGCAATTTGAAGGACACAAATATATTGAATGTACTAACACGTAATATAGATGAATAACAAATAACTGAAATAAATGACTTCAATAGATAACAATGTACTTAAGTTGTATGTAAAGAAAGAGAAAAGACATAAAGTGACATCTGAAGTTGTCCCAATTTTTCAAAAAGACACCTAAACTTTTGCAATTAAAAAGTGTCCTATTACCCTCCCTATAACACCTGAACGAATATTACACATTTCTTGTCAACCTGGCATGGAGATGTATACAACTCTCTGAGTGAAAGAGCGTGAACGTGACAAACTAAAAAAAATGAATATACTTTTTTACACGAATTAGGCATTTCTACTATAAAAAACATATAGATATTTTAAGTAGTTGAACTTTTCGCTCTGATTAGGGGGTGCGGTTCTTTCTAATTGCGTCTTCAAAATTCATTTGTAAATTCATAACTTATCACTTTTAATGGCACCTTTTTACCAAAACTCCATTCTCTTTAATTCTAATTAGTTTAACTCTCTTCAATTTTATAATGAATATCTAGATATTTAATACATTTTGAATAATTTGATAAACACATTAGATTGCAGCTTGATTAGTAGACATTATTTAGTTTTTATCCAAATTTAACTACACTTTGTTCAATTTTCAAGAAATTTATGTTTCAAACATTATCATTTATAGTTTTAAATTTATATGGAAATGAGATAAATTAAAATTAAAGGATGAACTTTCAAAATTTTGATCTTTCTTAGAAAAAGAATTTTGTTTGTATCAATAACTCACAAAGTCTAAAAAACAGTAAATTTTGGAAAGTAAGAAATTGACCAATAATAAGAAAGAAAGAGAATGAATGGAGGGGGTCAACTTGATAGGGTGTGGGGTTAGGGAGGATAAGAAAGTGAAGACGAAGGAAAAATAAAGAAAGGAAATGGAGGAAGACTTGAACATTGTGGTAGAAGTAGAAGAATAATTAATTGTGAAATGAAATAAAATAAAAATAAATAAAACAAAAATAAGTAAAAAAGTAAGAAAAGAAATAAAAAAAATTAAAAAAAATTTTTTTAAATTGAATGAACACGTATCGTACAATGATTGGTGTGTGATTACACTTGCCATTTAAAATATGAAATTAATCCAAAAATGATGTAATAATATATGTTCGGAATAGTTTAGGGGGGTAAATGGACATATGCATAGTTAAGATGTGTTTTTAAAAGTTTTAAACAACTTCAGTTGTCACTTTATGTCTTTTCTCGTAAAGAAATAAATAAATAATCATTTACAGCATTAGAAAATATTTTCTCGTATATGAACAAAACATAATACGTGATATATAAAATTATATTTCAACTCGATTGGGATATTCTCTAACAGACAACAATTACTAGGCATTGTGTGATGATACAACATCTCGCCCACGCTGTCAGAGTTGTCCTTTACCTTATCGATGTATAAAAATCCTCAACCAAGTTGATACACTTAGTTATTCTTAAAATAAACAAGGAATCATTTAAAAAGTATGACCCTTTACCCTTATTTTCATACATGGTTATGGAGGTCGTGAGTTGTTTGAACTGAACCCTATAACAGTGTTTTATACTACACCTAATCATATACGTTTATCATCATATGTTTAAATATATAATTCTTCCTTTTCGTTGATATAATTGATGAAAGTAGCCTCTTAAAAGAGGTAATTGCTCTTCAAATATGTTTTAAACTCATAACTCATTTACAAAACTTATTTTCTTTTTAATCAAGGTAAAAAGTGATACCTAAAGAAAGGAATAGTCCCCTTATACATTTACTCAATTAATATATGAAAATTCTTTCTCAAAAACCTCTCAAAATCATATTTTAATATAATAATTTTTGACTTGGGAAGTCATACTGCCTAAACATTTATGGCGTACTAGATACAATATTACTTACACAATGATTGCATACTTGACTTCCATATTAATCATCTTTAAAAAACTCATTCAAAAAAAACATCTTCACATTCTCAAAAACATGTTTCAAAAGTCAAGTATAAGCTTTAAAAAAATCTTCTCAAGATTTATAACTTAATTCATATCATTCATGTAGAATTATGGACATGAAGGACTCAACTCAAACATCTCAATAACAGGAGCATGTTGAGGTGATTTTATGAAGGGTTTGCATAAGTTTGATCCCAACAGGAGCATGTTGTGCTTCACTAGGAGCATTGGTAAGTTCAAATTCTCTTGGATGAGATGAGTTTCTCTCATATTGTTTTACCATAAGTAGGGATTATGGTTTGAGTATTAAGGTTGTAGATTTCCCTATATTTTCCTTCTATTATTACTTAAGCTTGAAATCAAATAGTTCCTAGTAGCCTATCCATGTTTCCAGTCTTTCAAATAAGTATAAGTTGCATGTTCTCCATATGTCATGGATATCATAGATGACTATGTTATGCATGTTTTGAAGGGTCCATATTGCATGAGAAAGGGAGATCCTTAACTACGTGCCCCCATAGGTTCTAGCTAGTGGAACTACATAGATAGCTATTATTTATGGTTCTACGTTGGCAAATAGATAACCTTCTTTCGGTGTGGGATTATATGACACCGGATTCCATGTTTAGATCATGTGGTGTAACGTCGATTAAGGCGAAATTTCTCGAAAGTAAAATGAACAATGAAAGTAAGAAGATGAACATGAACTAGGACTACCTAAGGGATGTTTCCAAGTGTAGGTGAGGGAATGGGTCTTTACCTATACATTGCACAAGTAGCTCTTGACGGAGTTCGAGGGAAGGTTCTATATTCATATGAATATGTATATTGTATTATGCGGGATATTATTGTTTTACTCTACTTTTTGTAATGATATGCATAGTATTGGTGCTATTGTCTGCATGATGAAGGTGTTACTTCATGTACATGTTGTTTGTTATACTTGCCGTGATGATATATGAAGTAAGTGGCAATGCTTGTGATCTTTAAGGAACGGAGAGTACCCCCTAGACATAACCATTGTTTTCATCATTTGAGAGGTCTTGGAAAAGCCCTTATAATTCGTTATAGCATATCATAGGCCAAAATGCTGGAAAAAAAAACTTCTACATAGTGAGGTATACATATACCTCTCACATATCATATATGGAGTTTACATAGACTCCTTGCTTATTGAAAATTAGAAAGCCTTCTCGTTTAGGCAATATAACAAATACGTACGAATAAGTCTAACACATTGTGTTACAGTAAAACCATCTGAAAAGAATTACAATATTGGGAATATACCTTACATCAATACAATCCCCACATATAGGCTTATAAAAATTGTCTCAAAAGATAAAGGAAGGAATAAGTGTCCTTAGACATGACAACCTCATAGATAGTATAGAGAAATGGTAACATTCCTGAACTTTAGGACCTACCTACAACATGGGAAATAGTTCCAAGTCTTCTTTCGATGTGGACTCCTTTATTTAAATGTCCCTAACCTACACTGTTTGTGAAAAGGGAAAGAATTTGGTTTAGTACAAATAACTTGTAGTGAGTATGGAAACATATGCACATAAAATCTTTTAAATCATGCTGAAAAGGACATTAAGTTATAAACCATGCTAAGTCACTTTTGAAAGCCTTTATGCACAATCAAGGACATATACAAGCTAATGACTATATTATCACTTAAGACAAGTCCATATTAATATACAAGACAAACATCATCATAGAGTCATGTAAACAATCAACACAAGGTCATATTAAGAGGAATAAGTTCTACATAAAGTCTTTAACAATAATTCATGTAATAGAGTTCATAATATCCAAACATCAAAACATACAAGACCCTTACTAACAATTTCATTACAAGCCTTAAAGTTCAATTCTCATGTGAAGCCCCATAACCCCACATAATAAAGTAAATAAGGAAACATATCATACATAATACTTTCTTGTATATATCATAACATCATGTGTAGTCATCATCATATTTGTAATTTACACCAATAACATGTTCATCAATGCCACTAACATCATATAGGATCATCCACATGTAAAGTAAATATATGCATTTCATTAATATCATAAGTGCATAAGAACAACCTCATAGGATTCCCTTCAAGGCAAACCTGTGCAATGTATAGATAGAGTCCCATACCTCCACCTACACTAAGTAGAACCCCTTAAGTCACCTTAGTTAGTATTATTTTTATTGCTTCATGCATTCATTTTACTTTCGAGAACAATTTCCTTAACTGATAATAGATAATGTGAGCTAAACATGGGATCCAATGTCATGAAACCTTACACAAAATAAAAGTGGTCGACTTGTCAAGATAGAATTAAAACATGAAAATAGCATTCTAGGTGGATACACTAGCTATTATTCCTATGGAGGCAACATAAATAAGGAACTAGGAGATATACCTGAAACCCTCTTTATTCATAATTGCATTTTCGTCTCCATCTCATGAGAACCATGGTGAACCTATCTTCCCATATTGGGAAGGGAGACCTCATATAACTAGATCGCTGGGCCCTAAGCTAAAGTCCCATTTTTAAATGTCTTTAAGTAATTATTAATCATCATAGCTTAATATAGGCCATATGTGACTAACACCTTGTGTATCATGTTATTAGCTCATTAGATATTGAATGAGAATTTCCTTTCATAACAACCCTTCATTTGGGAGATCAACACATCATAGTCATATCATTGTAATGCACACAAGTGATTCACATTCAATCTTGTATCATTATACCCTTAACATTATCTGACAACTCACATATTCACAACATTACATCATAACCATAATATCATAATCTTCTTAATTTAATTACATTCAGTACTTCAGTTCAACATCATCATTAAGTATAAGCCATCACTAATCCAAACAACCTCAATTCATAACCTAGGGTTAATGAAAAAGGGTTCAATCATGGATTCTTCCAAAGAAGTAGGTAAAAGACTAAAAACTATATCAAATAAGTGATATTAAATTATAATCTATCAATTATAATCAAATAAAATAAACATCAATTCGTGAAATATCATTCACGAATTGGAAGAAAACCCATCTTCTAGGCATTATGGGAAACCAATTTTGAAGAGACTCTTTCGGAATGTGATCCTAAGATCCTAAGAGTTTCTAGGTTACATAATTTAATAATCCTTGAAAAGTGATGGTGAAAAATGTGAGTCTTGGGTCCACATAGTATCTTGATGCTTGGTCTTTAATAGGATCTTGGAATAGAGTTATAAACTAGAGAGAAATTTGAGAGAATTGGGTTTGGAAATTATTGGGGTGTTATGTTAGTTTAAAGGGTTATAAGCCTTTTATAGTCCTAAAATAACTCATTTTAAATGAACTTAATCCTCACTTAATTAACCAACTAATTATCTAACTTAATTAAAACTTGACAGTCGACTTAAGACCCAAATAATGAACCCCCGCCTACACCCCATTGTAAAATTAATGGCCCGTACTACAAGGGCATTTTTTAAGATAGAGCGGAAAAATTTTGGTAATGTTGGGGAAACGACTAAGTGTCAACCAAAAAACCATTTATTGAGCATTAGTACAACGATGACTCATCGTTTGGGTCGTGGTGAGACAATTTTAGGGTCTAAATTTAGGGTCCTCCAAGGACCCTTAGGGTGGTCTTTAGATAGTCGTACAAGGATTTTTAGACCGTAGACACACTCTTCTATTTATTTAATACGTTTTAAAAATTTTGAGTGAATTACGACTCTTAAAACCCCATGAAATATGCAAAGGTACGCTAGTGCACATTTCACAGTTCTCCGGATGTCATTATTATTTCTTAATGATTTGACTCTAACACATCCTAATTTGTTTCAATACACTATTTTAGGCTTAGAAACAGTGTTTTAAGTATTATTTCATGTAATGATCCTCATAATGAACTAGGTTGAACTAGAGTTAAGCTACTCTTTCATAATTTATGAATGTGCTAAAATATTTAATTATAATGTTTGAACTCAGTTTGGTATGTTTGCAAGTCAAACGTCAATGGACGACTAAGACGTTTAACAACTAGACATTTATATGCTTTTGTTGGTTCTTTTATGACTTGACTTGTTTGGTGTGTTGTTTTGAGTGAAAATTTATGTGGGAGGAACCTAACATCAAGATTACCATGTATAGGGGTTTAACGTCCAAGTTTGACACCACCTTGGAGACAAGTGTGTCCCTAGAAGAGGACCCCAACTTTATGGTAGAATCTGCCAAAACTACTCTTAACGATGATCTTTCCATCAATAAACCGTACACTGGTCGACTAGGGCGTATATCTACACTTAGTTGTGGGGGAGATTTTACCCTTTAAGCCAACCTCTTAATCAACCGATTCAAAGAAGGATAGTTTGTCTATTAGAGGAAATCTCGTAGCTAGGGTCCGTCAATGGCCATTGTGAAAAGCTATCAATGACAAGATAAGCTTAGGGTGTTTAGTATATTAACACCAAGACTTTTACGAACCATGGACATTTATTTTAGGGTCGTAGAAGTATTTTTAGTGGGTTTATACTCCTATACCTAGGCTAGACTTCATTTCAAATATCCAAAACCCCTCCCTCAAGAAAGAACTCTCTCAAACTCCATAAAAACTAGAACTTAATGAAGGTCTAGAAGAGAAGGTCTTTGAAGTTTTCCTCACCAAATTTCATAGGTTTCATCTCATTGAGGTATGATACTTCATCCTTGAACTTTCTGTCATTTAAGGAGCCACTACAAATTGATTTCAAAAGGGTTTTCAAACTCCAACTTCTTCTATTTTTGACTCTAAGCACGAGTCTTTGCATGAAAATGATATAATGATTGGAATGTGTTAATTTTATTGCTATTTGATATTTTTAATTTCAAAATACAAATGAACCCATGCTCATTCATGTTCCTAACTTTTAGCTTATGAAGTGGGTTTAGTGTATATATCTAAAAAATGTTAGACATTGTTTGACTTAAATATCTTTATGTTATATTTTGACTAGATACTGCCTTAAAATCTAATTTATGATGAATTACTTGAGAAATTGAGAAACGATGGTGAAAGCTTGGATTAATGGTATGTTAGTTACATTGCTTAGTTATTATGGTGAAATGAAACTTGAGTTGTATGGTCCACCTTTGGTGGCGGTGTTTACTTGAAGTACATGATTATATGGTATAAATTTGTAAATTGTGATAATGTCCTTGAAGGCATAGAATGTGAAGAGAAATAATGATGATGATTTTTATGCGTGATATGCTATAGTAGATTGAAATATGTATCTTGATTATGTTATGCGTAAGTGAAGTATATGCTTATGTGAAGCATGCTAGAGTGTAAAATATATAAATAAAGGGATGCGTATGTTAGGAGTCAATGTTATGGAAATATTGGCTTAAGGGTTTTAGACAATTTCAATATATATACAAGGGGTTATATAATGATCCAAACATGTCTAAGGAATGTACTTGCAATGAAAGCCCTAAGCTAAAAATACACATATTAATTCTTAACCCAAAACATGAGGTACTAGGCATCAAAGTGTCAAGCCTAGGTACCATCGTACATGATCATTTAAAAGATCATGCAGATTAAGTAGTGCCCAAGGACATTGTGAGGATTCTTGGGACAATAAGTAAACATTCCAAATGAACAATAAAGAGTAACTAGTTAGAAAAGTACAAGAAAGACATGTGCAAGCACATGTGAAACCGGCCAAGAGGGGGGATGACCACGCAACCACTCTAATTAAATACGGTTAGGGTAGTTAGGACCAAGCGGGCGCACGAGTCTATCTATGTGGTGTCCAAACCCTAACAGACTCTAGACTCTAATAAACTTACATAACTAACTAATTAACCTAGGACTAACCAAGAATAACTAACTATGGGACCTGAAAACCTAAGAACTAGTCGGGTGGCACCAAATCGTGTAACTAACTAAGAGACAACCTAGTAACTAACCTAGAATGGTCAACGTTGGAGTGGTGTTTTAGTAATTAACTAATAAAGTTATTTAATTATTTTAATTAGTATAAGTTGAATTAGTCAATATCAGTTCCAAAGACTTAGAATTACATTCAAACAATATAAAACTAACAAATCAAAATGGTACGCAATCGTGAGAAAGAACAGTGAGCAAAACGTAGAAAAATAGAAAAGTTCTCTTAGTCGATTTCAAGGTATTCTTCAATATTTTCGTGCAAGGTGATCTTCGTAGATAAAATTCTAGATAAGGTATGGGTTTTAACTCTTGTTTTCCTTTACCTAAGAGGCTTTTTAAATGCTTTATGAATTCAAGAGTATCAAAACTAGGGTTGTTACCAATGACATTGTTGAACGTCCACCTCCCTAGTTATTCTTTTTTTTTATTCTTATAGTATGTAGATGTAATCTCGAACATGTTGTTGGTATGTGGTACTAATTAATCATAAAATGTAAGTTTATTTATCTGTTAATGTCCAATGAGGCCAATAGATTTAATTTGTTTGATTGGGGTATTAGTTACACGAGTGAATGAAGGTTGTAATGTCTAATTTTGTTCAAAAAAATGAAGTTGTTATGAATTTTTCATGAAGTTTAGTTCATTTCTTAAAGTAAAGTGGCTTAGAATGTTGAAATCACTATAGTATAATCATGAAGTTTATTGAATTTGGTAATAATATTCTTTTCATCATTGTCTAATGAATATTTGGCTAATGCCAACAAATTGTCTAACAATATCCTAGATTACCAAATTATATGAAGAATTAGTCTATACCATTAAATTGGTTTAAAAATGTATTTCCAAAATATTGTACAAAATTTGCTAATGACGAAGTTATAACAAATGAAGCATGACGAATGTAACTCAATCAATTCATAACATAGGGTATGCGAATCATTGTAAAAGTCCTAACATACCCTTTCCAAATGAACTATGAATATAAGTAAGTACATTGAATAAAGTTCATAATGTTTGGAGTCCAGGATCAGTTCGGTTCTAGCACTTGAAGGAGTTCGTTTGGAGTCCAGGACGGACCCAAGTTCAAGAAGGGGAGCCAACACTCAGGTGATCCTCCTCCTTCCAAGAGCAGTAATGCCAATGGGTACAAGTCTTGCCCCAAGAAGGGCAATGATAGAATTGACCATCGTGTCAGAGAGTCGTGTGTTAAGTGTGGTCGTTTGCATGGATGTGAGTGTTGGGTAGCTACTAATGATTGATATAGATGTCGCAAGAGTGGGCATAAATAATGGAATGGTTACAGGTGAATAATCAGGTCAAGGAAGATACTCAACCACGACCTAATCCTACTACTGCAGCCGAACCTCCCAAGACGAATATATGTTATGCTTTGAAATGTATAGAGGAGCAAAAGAGTCAGTTGATGTGGTCACTTGTAACTTCCTTGTCTTCTCTTTCTGCTTATGGATTGTTAGATCTAGCATCCACCTTGTCTTTTGTTACTACTCTAGTAGCTACTAAATTATACTTGCTTCCTCAAATTTTGCATGAGCCTTTTTTAGTTAGTACTCCCATAGGAGACAACAATAGAGCTGAAAGATTATATATGGATTTCCCAATCAATGTACTTTGTAGATTCACCTATGCTGACCAAATAGAATTAATCATGCTTGACATTGATATAATGTTTTGTATGGATTGGCTCCATAAATGCTATTCTACCATAAACTGTCAAAAAAGGGTAGTAAGGTTTCAATTTCCTAATGAGTTAGAACATGAATGGGAAGGATGTACTTCAATTCCAACAACCCAAATAGCTTCCCATTTTAAAGCCAATAACATGTTATCTATGGGGTATTCATACCAATTAGTCAAAGTCGATGACTTAGAACATGAGGTTCATTCAATAGACTATGTGTCCATAGTGATGAGTTTCAAGATGCATCAAGATCTCAAAGAGATCTATTGGTGGGAAGGTAAGAAGGGAGATATTTATAAGTTTGTGGAGGAGTGCCAAATTTTCAAACAGGTTAAAGCCGAAAAACTTAATCTTGGAGGTCTTACCCAGTCGATTAAGGTCCCGTTAACCTCACTTGTTCAGTTCTTGAGGTTAGATGTACTCTTACTATGTATGATTTTGTTTATGAAACTCTAAATTTTAGTGCATTAGTCAGTTTTTCTGTTTTAAGTCCATAACTGTGTGTTTTATACATGCACTATATGAGTTAGTATGAGTTCATGCTTACATTTATGTTGCTATTTTTGTATAGCGTTGAAATAATTTTTGTATTGCATGAGTTATGATGTGCATAAATTAAGATTGACAAAGAAGTTCCTCAATCTCTGATATGAATATTCAGATAATCTTTGAGTGTCGTGCATCGTCTAGAGTAAGTTGTGAAACATATATTCACGAAGATGAAGTTTCAAGCTTGTTGATGGGTTTTACAAAATACCCTCTCCAATTCCAAATTATGTGTAGTGTCATTAGGGGATTAATGTTCCTAAGGGGGATAATGTAATATTCTAGAAAATTTACACGTCTAGTGAAGAGCCTAATAAATTTTAAGAATAGTTATTAGGGGTACTTAGGCATCTTAATTCCCATTATTGAGTAATATAGGGCATATTAGAAAATATTGTCTTGAAGGTGTTAGCCAATTTCTATATATATATATACAAGGGTGTATATTAAGATCCAATCTTGACTAAGAAATGTACCTGCACTATAAACCCTAAGCTAAAAATAATTATATTAACTCTCAAACAAACATATGAGGTACTAGGCATCCATGTGTCAAGCCTAGGTACCATGGAACATGATCATTTAAAATGATCATGTAGATTAAGCAGTGCCCAAGGACATAGTGAGGATCCTTGGGACAATAAGTAAACATTCCAAATGAACCATCAAGAATAGTAAGTTAGGAAAGTACAATAAACACATGTGCAAAAACATGTAAAACCGGCAAATGGGGGACCATGCGACCACCCTAATAAAATTTGGTTAGGGTAGTTAGGGGTAGGCAGGCGCACGGGTGTATCCATGTGGGGACAAACACCTTAACAAAATGTAGACACTAACTAACTAACCTAGTACCAACTAAAAATAACTAAGGGATCCGACAACCTAAGACCTAGTCGAGTGACACCAAATCGTGTACATAACTATGAGACAACCTAGTAACTAGCCTAAGATGGTACAAAAGAGTTAGTTATAGTCCAAATGACTTAGGGATACTTTAGTAATTATCCGAGGTCCCTTAACTAATTAAACTATAAACATAATTAATTAATTAAAATTGATTATGTTGTCCGAAAAACTAAGGGAAATTTCAGATTTGACAAAGTCAAATGCTCTCCTATTTTTAGTCAACTTAGGAGTGGCGTTTTAGTTATTAAGTAATTAATTTATTTAATTAAATTAGTTATCCTGAGTTGAATTAGTCAATATCATTTCCTAAAAACTTAGACTCACGTTAAAACACTAGAAAACTCATGACTCAAAACAGTACGCAATCGTGAGAAAAATAATGAGCAAAACGTAGAAAAACATAAAAGTTCTCTAAGGCGATTTCAATGTGATCTTCAAGGTTTTCATGCAAGGTGATCTTCGTAGAATCAATTCTACATAAGTTATGGGTTTTCTCTCTTGGTTTCCTTTTCCCAAGAGACTTTTCAAAAGCTTTATGAATTCAGGAATATCAAAACTAAGGTTGTTCCCAATAAAATTGTTGAACGTCCAGCTCCCTAGTTATCCTTTTTTTTTCAATTATAATAGTATACAAATATAATCTCTAAAATGTTTTTGGTATGTGGTACTAATTAATAACTATATGTAGGTTTATTGATCTTTTAATTTACAATGAGGCCTATAGATTTGATTCAATTTATTAGGGTATTAGTTACATTAGTGAAAGAAGGTTGTTATGTCTAATTGTGTTCGAAAAAATGAAGTTGTTATGAATCGTTCATGAAGTTAGTTCATTGTTAAAAGTCGATTGGCTTATAATGTTTAAATCACTATAGTATATTTATGAAGTTGATTGAATTGGCTAATGATATTATCATGACCATTGTCTAATGAAAATTTTCCTTATGCCAATAATTAACTAACAATATCCTAGATTACCATAATATGTGAAGGATTAGTCTATTCCAATAAATTTGTATACAAATGTATTTCAAAAATATAATAAAAATTTGGTTAATGACTAAGTTATACAAAATTCACCATGCACAATGTAACTAAATGAATTTATAACCAAGGGTACACCAATCATTGGGACAAGTTCCAACATACCCTTTTGAAATGAACTATGAATATAACTAAGTACATTGAACAAAGTTCATAACGTTCATAAAGAGTGGTATAAAGCTACCAAATGTCCTTTTACAAGATAAGGTTAGTAATAACATAATTAAAGGTTTAAGAATTATGAAAGTTACAAGAATAAGGTGTTAGAAGAAGTAAGACAAGTTTTATTCCTACCTAGACAATTATGGTAAAGATACTCACATAAAAGGGTGTTAATAATCGTGAGACTAGTCTCATTAACACCAAGATGATAATTTAAGGTAAAATTCACATTTAATAAAAGAATAAAGGGATGATCGATTATCCAAAGATTTAAGTAGACCAGATAAGTAGAAGCAAGCTTCCATAATGTTTGAGTCAACTCTAAAAGATGTATAGAAAAAGAAGTTAAGCAAAGCAACGATATACTAGCAATGACCTTGTTCCATCACATGTAAGCCTCATGAGATGAGGCTACCACCAATTTTATAAGTAGTCTTTGTATGTCTCCTATTCTTCGAACTATGTATCCAGTGTAGGAACTAGCTAGTGGATTCCACCTAAGAGAGCTAGGTATGATGCGGTTTCACTTTGGCTGATTAAACCAACCCTTTTCGGCGTGGGGCAGACAAAAGATTTCATGCTTAGATAACATTATCTATGTTATTTAAATTCTCAAAGAAAATTATTCGGTTCACTTTATCCATGAACCACCGCTTTTCGATGTGGGAAAGACAGTTACTTGGTTTCACTTTAGCTGGTGAACCACCCCTTTTTGATGTACTGAAGACACTAGATTTCATGTTTAGCTCACATGATCTAGGTTTACTTTTATCGTTGAACAACCCCTTTTCGGTGTGCGGCAGAGACTGAATTTCATGTTAGCTCGCATTATTTTAATGCTAAATATTTCTTTAAGAATGTAAGAAAGAAAGAAGAAGAATTGTATGTTCAAAGTGAGCTAAGAAGGTAAGAGCTTAAGTATATCAACTCATTAGTGATTGATAAGAGTGAAGTTCTTAAAAGTTATTGGATTTTTCCAAATCAAGATATATGCTCCTATATCTTCACGTTTTGCCAATGATCAAATAATTGGCTTATAACAACTTCGTATATTATGCCATTAAAGGGGAGTAAAGAATAATGTCTAATTAATGCCCCACAATCTCCATACTATGAAAATGAATAAAGAAGTGGAATAGCCAATAAAGTTTTTCTTATAAAGATTTAATGCCCAGTTTAACAAGAATTGAAAGAATAACTTGTAGTAAGGGTAGCAAAATCATTTTCCTAGTATTTTGGATTACCTACTCGATTCTTTGTAGATATGAGACTAAAATGAATCATTGCACTTATAAGTAAAACATACGATTAGAGATATCTTTGAACTATACAACAATCAAAAGAAAAGGTCAGAAAAATAAATTAAGTATTGGGGAAGGACCTCTCGCATTAGAAGAGGAAATTTCAAAATTTTTGTTCGAGTTGTACTAAAATTATGTCCATGATTGTAACGTCTTATGTTAATATAAAAAATTATTTGTGTGCTTTGAATGCAATAATACATGTCATATTCTTACCAAATTTCACAAAAAAAGAATTAAGAAAGTCTAGTGACATCACCTTCCAGAAATGGTGTGTTGTTATAGGAAGAGCTTTCCTTGATCATGCATAGTACTTATGTGTATATGTGCATATACCCATAATTGTTACAAGTGTTTTCAAACCCTATACTATTACTATTTTATAGGCGCATGTCAGAGAGAATATTGAAGAGTCATTGAAGCGATTTGGATCTGCGGTCTCAAAACTTTGGTAGGTTCTCTTGAGTTCGAGGATGCTACACCTGTAATTCTATCTTAGTAATTTATACATAGCTAGTGGATATTTTCCCTACCGTTTTATTTCTTATTTTCATTCAAATCTTTGTATTAAGTCCGTTTGGTAAACTATTAAGATACATTGATTTCTTCGTTAATTTTCTTAATTTATTGTAGAAGGTTGTTTAGTTTGAGATTATTAGAATATCACTCTATATAGTAATTATATGAAGTCTATGTATACTTCATTATGTTCTAAAATTTTTAAATTTTCTGCAAATCTAAATACAAGATTGTGATGAAAGCTAAGAAGAGGCTTGTGTGCGACCTCTGAGAGTTTAACAATGCCGGTTGCATTTGGATTCCATAATACGGGTGTGAAAGATTTGAAGAAGGGGTGGTTACACTTTTTGAGGTGAGATGTTGTATACAATGTACATCTAGATATGAGTAATCCTCGTTAGTAGAGAACGAGTTCCTTAGAAGCAATCTCCTTATCCCTTAATTATGCACCCGCATTGGAATAGCTAATTGAGAATCCATGTAAAGTCTCTAGAATGACCCTACCTTAGGCAAGTAGGGATATCTCATACGGTAGGGGTTAACACCGGGATTCCATGTTTAGCTATTATGGTCTATGTCATTTAAATGTATAACCCACAACAGAATATAATCAACTAAGTCTTGTAAAGGGTGTAATACTTCGAGTGTTGGTGGTATGGTACACTATTTATCCATTGCACAATTAGGAATTTAGAAGGAGTCTTTGTGTGTCCTTATATAAAGTGTATGAATGGGTCATTATGTGATATGAATAAAGTTATGTGACTTAATGTCTAATGTTAAGAAAGCATGTTAAGGTTATGTCTTGTATGATGAAGTTTATGAATGATGAATGTGGTGTTCCTAATCTAAGGGAATCGTCAAGGAGCACTTGGTGGGAGTAGTAGTATGAGATGGTACTTTCACATTGAACTCTTTGTAACTTTACGGTTGTCTTAGAGAAGGCTTATTATGTGCAGTACTAATGATTACTCAATAGTGCTCCTTCAGTGTAGGGTGTACTTGTGAGTTGTTACAATTCAACTATTGAGCCTGTAGACTAAGTCATGGACTTTAGGAGTGTTACATTATCCCCCTTTCCTTAGGAATCATTCGTCCTCAAATGACACTAAAAAATGTTTTTGTAGGGAAATTAGGAGACTCGATACAAGTAGCCCTTTCAACAACACACAATCATCATGATTCACAACTCATAGGAGTAATTAAAAACTCCATTTAACACATAAACATATCATTTACACATAGAAACTCAAATCACAATTTACCACATATAAGAGCTCAACATTACCACATGAGGAACTACCTTCTCAACGACAATATGAGCTCAACATACACATCAAGAGTCATTTATGCAAACCTTCTGTTGAAAAACATTAACATTCTCACTATTATTATTATGAAGACAACTAAAAACATAATTCAAATAAGTGCAAGTTAAGATATAACACATTTTTGCAAGAAAACTGATTTTACCATGAACCTTTAAACAAATTACATATATTAGTAAGCAAGCCAATTTAAATTATTCATTATTTTGTTTTATTGAAGATTACTTATCTCAAGTTTTTCTGGAATTTTGAGGAAAAAGATGAGGATAACGGGACGTCATGTCGGCCTCCGCCTCCTATATTGATCCCTCAATTTGGTAATTTCTCCGTAGGACTTTTATGGATGCCACCTCATTGTTCTTGAACTTCTTTGCTTGGAGATCTAGGATTTATAGTTGAACCTCTTCATAAGAAAGGTTCTAATTCACATAGGGACGCCAATACAACTCTTAAGCATGGAGACATAAAATATCGGATAAACCGAAGCTAGTTCACTAGGTAATTTCATTCATAAGAAACCTTCCTACAGGTTGCAATATCTCATAGATACGCACATACTACAGACTAAGCTTCCCGTTTTTACAAAATCTCATCACCCGTTTCATAGGTGAAATATTCAAGTACACCCAATCACCTACTTCAAATTCAAGGTCTCTTCTTCTATTGTCGGCATAGAATATTTCCCGACTTTCAATTGTTTTCAACCTATCCCTTAACATCAAAATATTCTATAAGTCTTCATAGATTATGTAGAGACAAAGGAGTGAAGACTCACCAGCCTCAAACCAACTAACCAAAGTCCTACATCTCCTACCATATAGTGCTTCAAATGGCGTCATAGAATTACTCGAATGGTAGCTAGTATTATAAAAGAATTCAATCAACAGTAGGTGATTGTTCTATAACCTTTAAAATTTATCATACAAGCTCTTAGGATGTATTTTAGGGTTTGAATAAAATGATCTACTTGACCATCCGTTGAGGGTGAAATGTGGTACTAAGCATCACTTTAGGACAAACCCTTTTTGAAAAGACCTCCAAAAAGGAGAAGTAAATTGAGAACCTGTATTCGATATGATGGACAAAGTGATCCCATGTAAACTCACAATCTCATTAAAACATATTATTGCATAATCCTCTGTCGAACAAGTAGACTTGATGAGGATAAAGTGAGTGCATTTTGTCAACCTATCCATAATATATTAAATTGAGTCATCTTTACTTCGGGTTCAAGGGAACCCAACAACGAATTCCATATTAATTTATTCCCACTTCCAAGTAGAAAAATTCATTACTTTGGTTAAACCTCCCAGACTTTGATGCTCGGCTTAACTTGTAGACAATTTGGACACCTAGCTACGAATTCCGCTATGTCCCTTTTCAAACAATCCCACCAATAACCCTATCTAAGAACTCAATACATTTTGAATGAACCCGGATCAAAAGAATATTGGGAGTCATGAACTTCTTCCAAAATTTTTTCCCCCCAAAATTATCAAATTCGGACACACACACTCTACCTTGTACTAAACACCACCTTGGGAAGGAATTCATTGACTTTCTTTCTAAAACTATTCCTTCAACTTTATTAACAAAGGATCAAGATGTTGCTTAAACTTCACCTAACCATTAAGGACAATTTTGAAATATGATGAACAATATATCCCATTTTGGATAATCATCTAACCGAACACCCAACCAGAACAATATATGAATTTCCTTCACTAGGTCTTTCTTACATTCTTTGACATGAGACACACTACCCTTTATCATACGACTTAAAGCATCCGCACCCAATGTGGCCTTGCCCGGGATGTGGAGACACTCTGTCATAAATCCTTCAAAGGTCCAACGATCAATTTGTCCATCTTATTTTTTTTTTGAGGTAACACATATTGAAGACTCTTATAGTTAGTAAATACATCCATATGAACACTATATTGGTAATGTCTCCGTACTTTCAAAGGAAAAACTGCAGCCGCTAATTCAAGATCATGAATTTGATAGTTCTTCTCATGTACCTTGAGTTGTCTCGAAGCATACGCTACAACTTTACAATGTTGCATTAGGAAACAACCCAAACCTACTCAGGAAGCGTCCCAATACAGAAAAAAATCCTTGTTACCCTCTGGTAAGGTCTACACAAGAGAGGAGGTAAGCTTATTTTTCAATACTTGGAAGCTTCTTTGATAAGCCTCTGACTACTCAAACTTAACACTCTTTTGGTTCAAGGTAGTCAAAGGAGAAGCCATGGATGCAAACCCATCAACAAAATTCCTATAGTACCCAGCTAGACTACCACATCTGGGGAGCATCCCCAACGTGCATTCGGCGTCATAGTCCTCGAAGAGGACAAAGACTAACCTATTAGCATTATTTATTATATTTGATAGGTTAAAAAGTTTGGAAAAAGAGGAAAGAGTAGGAGGTGGGGGTTAGGGGGTTGTGGAGGCGTGAGGGGGAGGATGGGGGGGGAAGGTTGAGTTCCAAGGCTTGAGGATGTGGGGGGGGGTGGGGAGGGGAGTAGGGTGGGGGGGTAGTAAGCGAGTTGGGGATGGAGTGGCGGGGGTGATAAAGTGCGATAAAAACTTTTTCCTCTACTTTTACTATTCATTTTTACATATACCCTCGCTTATAATTATATATATTATATATATATTATAAGATAGAGAGAGAGAGAGAGAGATTTGCATAGAATCACTACATAGGAAGAAATAAATGGGCTTCTACTTTTATTTCACATACATAATATAGAAATAAATTGTCATAGGAAGTCTAGGATAATTCTCTTATTGAACCATCTTGAATAAGTACAACATTGGTCATATCGCTTACTTCATAACAATAAATGCCACATATAGGCATCTACTAAAATAGTGTTCAAATGTAAGAGAATGAACTAAATTGTCTTTAAGACTAAACAATATCAAATAGCAAGATAGTGGCATCGTTCTCGAAAAGTGAGGACCTACCGAACTTGGAGAATATTATTTCAACCCTTCCTCTATGACCCTATAAATGCTCAAAGACCGGAACCCACATTTTGTAGTAAACATAGAAACATGGGTTAGTACACCACTTGTACTAAGTGTAGGCATATGCAAATAAATAAAATTGAAAGCATGCATTGGGAAGATTCATTTACTTGAGAAGACATGCCAAGTCATTTGAAAATGATTAATGCACATTCAATAGTCCATATAAAATAACAACCACATATACATTAAGACAATAGCATCTTCAATACAAGACAATAATCATCAATCATAATCAAGAGAACATGTTTAGATCATACTAAAGAATGCAATACTCCACATCATGTATAATAACACAACAACGCATGTAAAGAGTTCGTAAATTACATACATATCCAAGACCCCTTACTCATAAACCCCACATCAGCTACAAGTGCAATTAGCAAGTACAACCCCATAAACTCATTCGCCAAGTAAACAAATGAAGGAATCAATAGCAATACCTCATCACATAATATCATCATAGTAGTCACTTACCATGTTTGTAAATATACAACAAATACATGTAAGCATTTTCATGACATGAAACAAACATCATATAGTATCATAAACATGTGAAATCAACAAATTCATACCATTCACTTTAAAAGATCATAAGAACATAAGAACATCCTTCTAAGACTTCCCTCAAGGCTAATTAGTGTAATGCACATGTAGAGTCCCATAACCCTACCTATACTAAGTCAAATCCCTTAAGTAATGTTAGTTAGAGTTCACTTTATTACTTCATTTTACTTTTGGGAACTTCTTGACTTAATATACATAGACTACATGATCTAATGTGGAATTTGGTGAGATGAAACGCAACACTGAAACAAGGCGCACTACTGTCCAAAGTAGTACCAAGACACGAACATAGCGTCTAGGTGGATCCACTAGCTAGTATTCCTATGGGGGTAACATAGTTGAATAACTATGAGATATTACTTGGGACCGTATTTATGCGTTCTGAATTATAGTCTCCAATATCAAGAGGACAATAGTGAACCTGCCTTCCCTACTTTTGAAATGACACTCCTCACTACTAGTTCACTCGTTGCTAAGCTAGAGTCCCTTTTAAAATGTCTTTTTTTTAACAATCTTAACTTATTTTAGGTCATAGGAGAATAGCTTCATGTATAGTCATAGTCATTAGCTCAATAGTAATTGCATGAGAACACCTTTCGTTACAACCCTCATATGTGAGATTAGAATATTAACATCTTTATATCATAGTAAGTCACATAGGTACTTCTTGACCAACTTTATATCATTACGTCATAAGAAAAATCTCACAAACATATAACAAAGACATTTCAAATGCATCATCATACCACCCCTACTTAATCAAATTACAAGATATACTTCAATTAAACTTCATCACCAAGAACAAGCTATCAAAATTGAAGTTAAGATTAAGGATAACAAAGACTTACTCAATATATTTCAAAAAACCATAATCATGGTCTTAACATCAATTAATAAATTTCATTATATAATAGGTGTAGTAACATCATTAAATAGTAATTAGTACAACAACTAGATCAATTGCATCAGCATTATCCTGATAACTTCAAGTCATAACTTAGGTTTAGGGGGAAAAGGTTTCATTCTGAATTTTTCAAGATATATCCATCAAACATAACTTAGCTAGGTAGTCCATGGACTAATTAGGAATATATACAACAACTGCTAAACCATCATACCTTCCTCAATACCATCAATTTATAAGAAATATTTAAGATTTAGGGGAAATGGGGTAAGGGACAAGATCCACATGAATTTCCCACAATTAACAACTATTAATCATCGATATGCACTTAATTATCCATGGGTAATCACAACTAGTAATAATCAATCACCAATAGAATGTTTAGAAGAAAACTAATTAGAAGAGAAAACCCTTTGAATTGGGTAATTTAGATATCAACTTTGAAAGGACCTCCTGGGGAAAGGAAACCCAAGAGTAAAGAACTCATAACATAATGAAGCTTAATCCTTGAAATTCAAGTGGAGTCCTAGAGAAATTGGTCTTCTTCTTCAAGCTTTCTTGCTTCTTCTATGGAGGATTTTTGGAGAGATAAAGTAGAGATAGATGAGAGGTTTCAGGTTTTATTTTGGGAATTTTATTAAGGTGAGTTAAAAATTACTTAAAACTGACCCTTAGTCAACATATAGTCACCCTCTGAATTACCCAAATGACCCCTCACTTAATTGTTTCTTTTTGTAAAGTCAAATTGACTAAAAGATGAAGCGGATGAATATGGGAAGTGTCTATGCGTTGCGAGGGAAATTTATCATTTATTTTTTAAAATGAGTTGAGGTAGTGGACCTCGTGGAGAACCCACTTCGCGAGTCAACTTTTTGACCTTCTTGGGTTTGCTTCGCGATGCTAAGTGGCGTCCATGTCTTGGCTGCCACAAGCTGATTCGGCAGCTTACTTGCCAATGTTTGAGTATTCCTCGAGGACATATGGGGTGTCTTTACTGGACATTTGGACCATTTATACTAGTTTTACCTATTCAAAGTCTTTTTTACCATTTATGGACTTCATATGAAATTCTCAAACCTTTACATAACACAGGGCACTCTACAAGTTCAATTTAGATAGTTTTCTGGACATCATTGGTGTTTTTTGATGCCTTGACACTTAAACGTACTAAATTGTTTATAAACATTATTTTAGGCTCAGAAACTGTCGAAAATGAATTTTCCAAGGACTCAGTAAAGCTCCAAATAAACTTGGAGCTCATCAATATTTACTGGGTGTCATGTGATCCTATAGAGGAGGTCTACTAGTTGGAGTACATGTAAGTCAATATGTACTAAGTATGTAAGGCAATAGCATATGCAATACGAGGGCTCAAATGAAATTAAGTAACAACATATGAGTGCATAGATCAGGTGAGAAGACTACCTTTATTTACTCTTGTGAGATAATTTAAGTTACATTCTTTCCTTTAATTCCTTTAATTTTCTATATTTTATAATCTTTGTAGGGCATGTGATACAAATGACTATTTGATCAATGATAGAAGAGTATGACCCATGCTAGGCATATTAACCCTAGGATGCGGTACTCATAATTACACAATTGGGGATCGGCCATGCTAGGCTTTTGACTCTAAGCTGCCACCCATTTATACCGATAAAAGTCGACCCATGCTATGCTTTCGCCCCTGGGCTGCCACCAGTAATTATACAAATTTCTTCACTTATATTATATAATCTTTGAGATTGTCGTTTTATTTAGGTGTCAAACAGCACCTTTTGATTTTTTTTGTCATATCATACAATATTTTATAATGTTGTCCTTTGTGGTCATAATCATTTTGGAGATATGGAAATATGGATCAGTAGTAGAAGGCATGAAAAAAAATACTTTGAGGCAGTAACAGTGAAATAAGGAGCTATGTAACATCAACACATTACTTTAAGAGCATAATGACACAATTGACTTCAATTGACTAGGAGAGGATTCACTAAACTTTCTTTTTCAAATAAAATTCTATAACAGCACAAGGGGGATAATTACACTAGTATAGAGTAGTGAACATCTAATGACGTAGTTCTATGTACATAGGATGGGGGAGGGATATAATTAACTAATTGGAGTCAATACACTGCTATTGTTTCTTTTTTCTAGGAATAGAACTTAGGAAATTAACTTCATTGATATTAATTACAAGTGTAAGATTTTATGCAAAGGAATATGGAACCGATTAGCCTTACATACCTTATTTTCTGACCAATACCACTATCACAAATCAACCTTCCTTTGGGGTGCTAATCTACAATCTAAGTCATGATTAAGCTAACGTCCGCAACTAATCCACATCAGGCCTCGAAAATAGTTCTAAATATTAGACCGGAGCATTCCCATACAACAACCCTTACACAACGATGACCACCATACCCTTGCATCTACACATGACTCCAACTTCATACATCTCTCCAAGGAACCCAAGCTTCCGTAAAGAACACTATTCAATAGGCAGCCACTATCATCTAAAATCTTCACATAATAAGAAAATATTTAACTTCTGAAGATTATCACATCCATAATTATTGATAATATATATAAAAATTCTCCACTCCAATCATGTATTCAAAGGAGTAAACCAAACAAATGGTTGTAGTCCGACCTTAATTCTGCAACTTTATCTCTAACTTGTACTTCAGATTCAAAGTCTCCTTCAAACGTTTTCACTTGTAAATGAGACAATACTCATAACCTACGGTGTTTTTAGGGATGCTTTTTGAAGACAAGAGATAGCAAGAACGAAACTTATGGAATATTATTTTTTTCAGTTAAAATGGAGAAAAGACTTGATCTTATCCTTTTAAAAGGAAGATAACTAGGGCCGATTGTTCTTGGGCCAATTTTGAGCCATATATGGTCAAGTCAGGAGTGATCCACCACTTGGACCTTTTAACTTGGCCTCTTAGGACTTAATAATTAGGCCTTTGCTGTCCATTTTTCCCCTTTGTTCTTTTATTCAACTTGGGCAGATTAATACAAGTAGGTGTGAAACACTTGGGCCAAATTTACATGTAATATAGTCCTTCGTGTGTGATGCACCTACAAGTTTCTATGGCTTTATCCATAATTGGCCAATTGCAGATTCGGCGGTTTGGGATTTCTTTCTTTTTTTTTCATTTAATTAGTTTTTTGGGCTTTCAAATGAGCCCTTATATAAGCCTAAATTTCCCTCAACTTAGGCCCTTTGAATTATATTATAGCTCCATTAAGGTGATGCAGCTGCTAGATACTTAACAAGAAGGAGCAGCTCAATTATTTTTTCTTTTCCTGAATGTTAATCCTTTTTCTTCATTTAGCACTACACTTTAAACCTTTATCTCATTCGCACCTACGATAGTTACTTACATCCTTTCCGTCAGAGGTCACTTGCAAATACCACATGATGAAACGTGCAAGCATTAAATCCACCTTCTGCCCTACTTTAACAACACTAATCAATATAAGAAAACATTATTCCCTCACCTACACTAAAGCCTAAAATGTCCAAGTATAACATGAATATAACTAACATATACTAATAGAGACCGTTCCAACCATCCTTCTCCCCTGAACAGTTGGGCTTGCTCAATATTTTTATTTCAATATCTGAATATTAATCACTTTCTTCAACATTAGCACTTCACTTCAACGTTTAAGCTCAATTAGCCCCTTACAAATATTTACTTAAATAAATACTTTCCCGTCATAGTAACTGCAAAACACACGTCTGAAACGTGCAGGCATTTTACATAACTCTTCGAGCTAGTTTAAACCCCAATACTATCATATAAGAAACCATGATCCTTACCTATCTATAAGTCTATGTCATGTCTAACAGAATAGACGTAAGCATATACATTATACAGGCGGTAATCCTCCCTCTTGAAATATTCATCCTCAATTTTATGCAAGGTTGTCCTTCCTAACAAATTTCAAGTCGCTAGTATTGGTTATTTGCTACTAATCTTAATCAACGACTGACTTAGACTATACTTACTTTTCAATGCCACCACTACATTTTGATCATCTCCCCCCGTGTGAAGAGGTGAGGATACTTCATTTCATTGCTCTTTTCCTCCCGCTGTCCATGTAAACTTCTTCTACTTGTTTGGTTTTCTTCTTCTTCATCATTGTACTTTTATAGAAGCTACTTCTTTATTTATTTACTTCCTAACTTGTTAATAAAGAATAGCAATGGGTACTTTTTCATAAGTGAGATCTCCCGCAATTTGTATTTCTTGAGTAGGAGTAATACAAGAAGGGTCACCTATGCATTTTCGAAGCATTGAGACATGAAACACCAGATGAAATGATGAAAGCTCTTGTGGTAGCTCAACCTCAAATGCTACTTTGCCTACTATTTGAATAATACTATATTGCCCTATATAGCGTGTACTCAGCTTTCCCTTTTTACCAAACCTCAACACTTGAAGGGCTTTGTGGCCCACCTCTATAGGGATGGGGATGAGTTCACGGGTAGGGCAATTAACTGTGCACCCTATCATGGTCAATGAACTTTGTTATGGTTAACTGGTTCAGGTTATTTCAATTGAACTTTTCAAAGTCTTATTTTAAAAGTGTTAGAATATCTCCCCCTTGTGAACATTCGTCCACGAATGATGTCAAAACTAGCTTGACAGGGAAGGAAAGAGTTGCAAAGCCTACCACTATTTAGAAGAACAAATTTATTGACTTAACTAAGTCCCAAGAACATGCAAATAAACTAAAAATATAAGTGAAAAGTTAAGGATCAAGATACTGAGACTGAGAGACTAAAACTAAACATCGATGATTGAAAAACTTAAGAGGAAGTATTGCCTCAAGCATGAGCGCGATCGCAAGGAAAGAGATGAGTTTTCTTTGCTTTCATTTCCACTTCTTCTTCCCAACTACCTCCCTCTACGTACTGGCTTATCCACAAAACATTAATTGAAGAAACTTCTCTGTTTATCTACATTCGAACATGACAATCAAGGATTTCAACTGGTAACTCTTCATACATGAGACTATCTTTCAAGGCAAGACTTTCAAAAGGTACAATAGATGTTGGATCACTCACACAAATCTTAAACAATGAAATGTGAAAAACATGATGCATTATTCCTAGTTTTGTTGGGAAAAATATTTTATACGACACTTCACCAACCATTTTAAAAATCTTGTAAGGTCCTATATACCTAGGAGTGTGCTTTCCTTTTTATTTGATATGTCATCATCCCTTTCATAGTGACAATTTCATGAAGAACCAATCATCAAGTTGGAACTCTAACTCCTTGTCCTTACGTTTGTTTAAGAATTTTGGAAACTCTGGGTTTTCTATAGTCTATGCTAATGAGTTGAAATTTCTCCAAAGCATCGTCAACTAAATTTGTCCCTATAAATGTTCCTACCCCTACTTATAACCAACCAACTTGAGTTGTAGATCAACTCCTACACAATGCCTCATAAGGAGCAATCTGAATCATAAAATGGGGACTGTTATTGTAAGCGAACCCTTTAAGATGAAGGAGATTATCAAGACTACCATTGAAATCAATCAAGCAATCTCTCAACACATCATTTAAGGTCTGAATTGTAGGTTCTGCTTTGCCATCCGTTTTTTGGATGAAATATTGTTCTAATAATAACATGTGTACCAAGATCATTCTGAAATTACATCTAGAAATGAGAGGTAAGACGAGGCCCTCTATTTCAATGTATATACTAATGGAACTATATACAACTTGCCTATCTCATTAATGTAAAGCTTGGTGTATTGCTCCGCTAATTTTTTAGTATTAACAACACAAAAGCGTGCAAACATAGTTACTCTATGAACTATAACCCAAATGAAGAAACACAAAAGCGTGCAAACATAGTGACTCAATGAACTATAATCCAAATGGAGTCATGTTGTCTACGAGTACAAGGCAAACCTTTAAAGAATTCCCTGTTAATCACTTTCCACTTCTAAATAGGAATGTTAATCTCTTGAGTCATACCTCCTTGTTTCTAATGTTCTACCTTCACTTGTGGCAATTAGGGCACTTAGCGACAAAGTCCGCTATATCCCTTTTCATGTCATTCCACCAAAATACTGCCCATAGATCACGATACATCTTAGTGGTGCCAGCATGAATAGAATATTTGGAACTATGGTTTTCTATGAGAATTTGTTGTCTCAACTAACCCACCTTTGGAATACATAATCGACCATGATAGCAAAGCATTCCATTACCCCTTGGGATAAAACCTCAACTATCTAGTGATAAACTGCACCATTTATTTGGGACAATATAGGATTAATGTTTGTCTTTAACTTATCGTTTGTTACCACTGAAGATTTTGATCCATTCTGAATTGTTACTCCACCATCTGATATGCTCCTAAAACAAACTCCTAGGTTAGTAAGTTTCTGAATATCCTTTGCTAGTTCTTTTCTTTCTACCACAACATGAGATACACTTCCCATATAAAATACTAAGATTAGTTTCTAATATATTTGTCTTACAAGGATAGTAAGGCACACTCATATCATAGTCTTTTAGAAACTCAAGTTGCCTCCTCTGGAAAAAATTAAAATCTTTCTGAGTTAACACATATAGAAGGACCTTATGGTCTGTCAACATATCCACATCAACACCATATATGTAACATCTCCAAATCTTATGTGCATTACCACCGCAACAAGGTTGAGGTCATGAGTTGGATAATTCATCTCATGCACCTTAAGTTATCTAGAAGTATAATTTGTAATCTTACCTTGATTCATTAACACCAAACCTAGGCCGACAATGTATCCATCACAATAGATAACATATTTGTCTAAACATTGTAGCACAATCAAAATAGGAGATATAGTCAACACTATTTTTAGTTCCGCAAAGCTTTACTCACAATCATCTAACCACTAAAACATGATATTTTTTTGAGTCAACTTCGTTAATGGAGAGTCTATGCATGAAAAACATTCCACAAACGTCCCTAATAACCCACTAATTCCAACAAACTTCTGATATCAGTACGAGAGGTTGGTCAGGGCTATAGTTTCACTACTTCTATTTTCTAAGAACCCATTTGAATCCCTTCGCTAGAAACTTTATCACAAAGGAAAGCAACATATTTCATCCTTAACTCCCATTTGTAAACCATAGCAAATAATTGGCGATCTTTCAAAGATTGAATGACAACACCAATGTGGTTGGCATTCTTCCTCTTCTAGAATAAGAGGATAAGCATCAAATAAAGACGATAACTAAAACGTTCATATACGAGAAAAAGAGGGAGGGGGCGATAGGGGGGTGGGGGGAGGGGCAGGTGGGAGGTTGTGATGGGAGGTTGAGGGGGATAAAAGGGAGCGGGGGGTAGATGCAATGATTGTGTCGCATTGATGGGGGGTAGAGCGGGGAGGATGAGGTGGGTGGTGAGGAGTGGAGGGGATTGATCTGGAGTAAGAGGCATAGATGGAGGTGGGGGAGTATGGAGGGGGGGGTGGGGGAGAAGAGAAGAGAAGGGGGTGAGATGTATAGGGAGCAGTGAGGTTAGAATAGTAGGGGGGGGGGGGGAGAGGAGTGGGAGAAGGTGTGGGTGATGTGGGTTGGGAAGGAGGGTGGAGTGGGGGGTCGAAGGGAGGTGGGTTTGTGGGTTTTAGGTGGGTGGGTTACAGAGTAAAGGGAAAGGGGAAGTTGTGTTGATTGGGAAGTGGGGGGGGACGTTGAGGGGCCAAATGAGGCGAGGATTTGGGTGGTGGAACAGGTGGGGGTAGAAGTGGGGGGTGGGGGTTTCTACGGGGCAGATTGGGAGGATAGTGGGGGATAGTGAGTTGATAAGGGTTGGGGGTGTTGTCTGGAGTAGTTGCGTAGAGGTGGGGGAACTTAGCGGTCGTGTGCGAGGGTGGGAGTAAGTAAAAGTTGGAGGGGGGGAGGGGATCAGGGGGGGTGTGGGGGGTTTGTGATAGGGAATGATGGAAAGGGGGTTGGGGTTGGGGGGGGGTGGGGAGATGGGGGGTGTGGGTGGGTGGGTTAGGTAGGGCGAAGTAGGTAGGGGTTAGAGAGGAGTGGGATAGGGGGGGGGGAGAACTTTTGGTAAGTGGTGTATGGAATATAGTTAGGTGCAGGGCGGGGGGTGCAGTAGGAAGGAGGGGTCGTGGAGGGGAAGGGAGGGTAGAGGGGGGGAAGGCAGAAGAACAGACAAGAGGTGGGTGGGGTGGATGAAGTGAAGAGAAGTAGGGTGTAGGTTTTAGTTATGGTTTGGGCAGGGGGGGGTCGTATTTGTAGTGGCTGAAGGTGGAAGAAGGGGAAAGGTGTGTTGATGAGATAGAAAAGTGCCTGCTTCAACACACTATTAATAAAATCCATGAAATATATTGGAGCATTGGTCAGACTAAATGACATGACTACAAATTCATAATGACCATACTGAGTTTTGAAGGATATTTTTGGAATGTCATTTTCTCTAATCTAAGATCATGGTAACCATATCTAAAGTGTATCCTTAAAAAATGTCTAGCACCGTGAAGTTAGTCAAACAAGTCATCAATCTTGGGAATAGGATACTTATTCTAGATTTTTACTTTGTTCCACTTTCTATAGTCAATGCATCTAAGATAAAGATATTTGGTTTTTACGAATAAAAAAGGTGCACTCCATGGGGACATAGTACGTATGA
Organism: Solanum habrochaites; assembly: GCA_027704765.1. Taxonomy (NCBI): domain Eukaryota; kingdom Viridiplantae; phylum Streptophyta; class Magnoliopsida; order Solanales; family Solanaceae; genus Solanum; species Solanum habrochaites. The sequence continues at coordinate 28,654,509 of JAKWJA010002497.1, forward strand.
TTAAGATCGTGTCAAGAAGGTCTTTCAACTTATCTTTCAATTTCTTAATCTATGTTGGAGCCATTCTATAAGGAGGAATAGAAATAGGCTCTGTATATGGAAGGAGATCAACTCTTAAGTCGATCACCCTCTATGGAGGGACTCTGCGAAGATCTTTTGGAAATACTTCTGAAAAAATATTAACTAATAGAAATTACTCAAGAATTTGGGATTTAGTGCTAGAATCCTTAACACGGATTAGATGATATAGATACCCCGAAGAAATCAACTTTCTGACCTGAAGGTCTAAAATGAATGGACTTAGAGGCACTAAGCTAGTACCCATCCATTTTAAGAATGATTCTTAAAGAAACTAAAAAACAAACAATCGTAGTTCTAAAATTGATTGAGGCATAAAATGAATGAAACCAATCCATCCATAGAATGATATCAAAGTATATCATTTCTATCTTAATAATATCTGGTAAGGTGAATTTATGAGAAACAATGACAGGGTGATTTTTGTAAACCTTCCTAGCTATAATTAGGGCACTGACTATAGTAGAGAGTGAGAACATTTATATCATTATAAGGGAACACCCCCTAGTCATGACACGACATACTTAAACCAAAAGGGTTCTTGGACAAACCTCTTATAATTCATTCATCACATAGGTAATAAAAATTGTGCGAATTTAAAACATTTAATTACAAAAACCATACTATTCAAAAAACGAGAAGTAACATCTTTAAAGGCACGACAAACGTCTAATTCTCAACATACCTATCTAGGAAACAATCTCAAAAAATATAACGGACACGACCATTTACAATCGAAAAGAATACTAAAATTTCTATTACATTAAAAAGGAAACATATAGTCATTTGTGCCCTCATCAATGAGACATCCCAGTCCTTTGGAAGAATCACCTCAAGCCTTCACCTAGGAATTCACTAGCTACTCACCTACACTGTAATTCAAAACTGAATAAGATGGGGGTTAGCACAACTAACCAATCAGTATGATGACCATGCAAAAAGGTACATTTTGGTTAAAGTAGTGTTTTTTTGTATTTGGTAAAATTTGATGAGCATTGAACAACATAGGCATAATATAAGTCACAAAAAACATAGAAATAACATTTAACATTTGAACTCAATCACATATATACCTTTAGGTTTGCCTTCAACCTCCACTTCAAGTAACCCTCAAGACATACCTTGTGAAATGTGTGGATAGCAACTCATACAACCATCCACACGAATGTACCACCTTAGGACACCAAGTAAACTTACATTTCGTCTTTCACCTTTAAACAACAAAGTATTAAGAGACATAAACATCACATAATCTCCTTAAGAACACCATCTAAGACAATTCTAAGTCATCGTTGTGCAATGTGCAAGTAACATCCCACACTACTATACACAGTAAGTACTCATTTGAAGTCACCATACACAAGGCACTTTTATAAACAATAAGTCATGAAAATGAAGTAACTCACAATACAATTCATGTATAACATGCACTTTTACTTTTAGTTTAAGTCAACCTTCTTCATTAGCTTTCATTACATTAGGAATACCTTTATTCATTAAGACACTAGATCACAATATCATTAAGGTCATTATAAGAGCCATTCATTTCATTAGCATTACAAAGAACACATCATGACCTCTCTTGAATGCCTACTTGTTCAATGCATAGATAGTGTCTCATTAATCAACATACACTAAGAAGTAGATCATTAAGAAGACATAGATCATTAACAATATTTGTGGGGGCAATCCTGACCGACATTGACCATATGAGAAATTCATTGAATCATAGTGTCACCTTTACTAATTAACGGATCCCTACTTGCCTAAGGTAGGGTCATTCTTTCAAGATTAAGTTGATTTACTAGTAATAGACCTATGTGCGCACATAGCTATGGGATAGGGATATTTCTTCAATATATTCTTTCTCAACTAACGTCAGAGCATCAATCTCAAGATATTTCTACTAGAAACCCCGCTTGCACTCACATGAGAGTTTCCATCTCATATCAATATCACTTGGTGCTTAGTATTACTCCCCTCGTAGTATTAGACATTAATTACATTCATTCATTATGAGATAATAGATTGCTACTAGATGACCCCGTCTAACCTCAACAAATAGTATCTACCTCAAAACCACCATTTATTAAAATGGATAGGGACGCTACTCAAAACTCCACCTCAACTAAATTATGAGTATCATTCCCAACCAAACATTCATTCATTCATTGGAAAGCACCAATGGACATTGAGTTTGTTACTATACACCCTCCTTGACTAACATATGAGCATCCATCTCAAATACCACATTCATTCGCGAGGAAGGTATATATACATTATTACTATATACCTTTCCTCAACTGAAGATAGGTCATCCATATGTAATCCCCCATTCATTCATTAAGAAGGGATACAAAGATTGTTGCTAGATACCCCGCCCTAACTAATGGGAGGGCGTCTATATCCAACCCCACATTCATTAATAATTTTTTAATTGTTTATTCCCTCTTTATTCATGAATGTGTGCGTATTTGAGAATATACTTTCAATCACAACACATTGACATTCTATACAAGATCATTATTATATCATTGGACTCACATGCATATATACTACATGATATGATCACCTAGCTTCACATTCATATAACTAACAAATAAACACGTCCACGTTTTAAGTAGATCAATCATTACGTTAACAATTCTAATTTAACAAGAGACTGATTACAGTTGTACTTCAAGGCCTTAAATCTCAACTTACAAACACACCAATAAACTAATAAAACAAAAATACATTAATTCTATATGATTAGGTATAGAGGATGATTCAGTTCAATAATCTCATTAAGCTAGGAATAATTTATCAACATCCCTTCATGATCAATAACAAAACTCATAAGGCATACTTAGGAATTTAGAAAAAATCATGGGTTCATAGAGTTTTTCATCTTAAATCGTCAACTAAAAATCAATTAAATCTTAATTGATCATTAAAAAATGTTTGATCGACGAACTCATTTGATTGAGTTAAATTAATATATCTCTTAAACTTGAAAACATTGGAAATTGTCTCTAGGGATGGAACTTATCGCTAGATGAAATATGATCATACCTTATACATTAAGAATCAACGAAAATTAACTTGAAAAATTGAAAAAATTTACCTTGGAACCTTGAGTTCTTCACCTCTAATGGAGGTTTCCTTGAGGGAGAGTTTTGCAGAAGAGAGGTTTCTATCTTTGGGATTTTGAAAGTAATAGTCTAGAATAGTGTTTAACACTTTTAGTACTCTTCAAATAAGTTAATATACCTAACATAACCTTCCATGCACTTTAAAAGATGTGTGGTGAATTTACCAATTCACCTCTACATTGGCTGAGCCTTGCACCAGTAAAACAATTCCCATTAATGACTCCTATCCACAGATCGTGGATGAGTTACAGGCTCATGCTTTGAAGCCGTGGTTATAGATTTTATCTATTCATTTCGATTCCTCAACTACTGAATCATTCATGGTGTGTGGATGGACGTACGGGGCTGTCACATCCTGGGAGACCCACTAGATGTAACCGGTGTTGTTGTCCTCTTTGAGGACTAAGACTAGCCTCTTACCTTACACTATTAAATTCATACGTTAAGATGCCTAAATTTTAAAAACATTTCTATTTCTAGGAAAAGAGTGAAAGTATGAACGAGAATAAAGAGGACTGGGGGGAATTTTAAAAAAATGAGATGCACAAAAGGGGTCGCTCTTTTTTCCACTCTCCCTCTGTCGCCCCCATACAATAGTAATATCTATATACATAGACCATTCATATGAGAATATTACATAGTCCTTCTAATTTTATTGCACATAGATTATAGATATAAATAGTCTTAAGGAGTATCACTCATACCCTCCCCCAAACAAGAGTATATCAATTGAGCATATCCCATTCATCTAGGTAATAAAGTCACATATAGGCTATATAATGTTTAGTACTCAAATTAAAAGGAAACAACTAAAAGTCTTATGACTAAACGACATCAAAAGATTGATAGTGGCATTAGCCTTGGAAAGTGAGGACCTACTCAACTTGGATGAGTGAGAATTCCCAGTCTTTCTTCAAATTCATCTCAAAATCCCTTCAACGACTGGAACCTAAAGTGTTGGGGAAATGGATGATAATGGGGTTAGTACAACACTTGTACTAAGTACGAGATCATATACACAAAATATCATAAAATTATGCTAAAAAGAGACATTTCATTAAACATGCAATTTACCTTGAAAACCTTATGCACATTCTAGAAGTCCATACAAATCAATAAGACATATTCATTAAGTCAAGAGCATGCAAAACACAAGACCGAAAACAATAAGTCTAGTTAAGCCAACATGCATATCACATAATTTAACACATAATCAAGAGATATCTATCATCAAGTTGTAATAGGAACAAACATGGATAAGAGTTCATTACAATATAACCAAAGCAAGACAATTAACAATGGAAACCTGATTAAGTTAGCTAGTGCAATGACCAAGCAAAGCACCATAACCTTACTCAATCAAATAACCCAACATAACCATGACCCTTATCCTATTCGGCAATAGTATAGACAATTTAAGGTACCAGTAGTATCCATACTTAACCATGGAGACCAAGCAGATATTCATAATTGAAACCTATCATCATATAGTATCATCAATGTGCAAGATCATCATATATATACCATGTACCCTTTATAAGCATATGCATATATAAGAACATCTTAGTGAGACTTCCCTCAAAGCTAACCAGTGCAATATTTAGGTAAAGTCTAATACCCCTATCTAAACTAAGCTAACTCTTTAGGTTATCCCTAATAAGAGTTCATTCCTTTAGTTCAGTTTAGCCTTTGGGAACATCTTGCCTTAACCTACATAGACCACATGAGCTAATGTGAAATCTGATGTCATAGAACCCTACACCGAAGGAAGGCGGACTACTTGCCAAGGTAGCACCAAAACATGAACATCAAATCTACGTGGATCCGCTAGCTAGTATTCCTATGGGGGCAACATAGTTCAAGAAATAGGAGATATGGTTGGGACCCTGTTTATTCTGTATGTATTATAGTCTCCAATCTCATGATTACACTAGTGATCCTACCTTCCCTATGTGGGAAGGTACACTCCTCACACTAGGTCCCTCGGTGCTAAGCTAGAGTCCTTTTTTAAATATCCTTAATGTCTTTATAAATCATAATAGCTTAATGTAGGTCATAGTGTCTATCCCTTATATAATCATCATCATCATAGATCAATAAAAATAGTATGAGTATTGTCCTTTCACGAAAATTCATATAAGTGAGGTTAGCACATTTACATAGTCACATCATAATAAGGAACATTGGTAAGTAATCACCATCCTTATAAAATTTTTATCTTAGCCAACAACTAATAATCCATAGTTAAAAGGCATTTAAATTAAACATCATACCAACCCTATAAATTTTAATAGAAGTCCTGGTTCAAGAGGACATCATGTCTTAAGCACAAGTAATCATAAGCGAAGTAAAGAATAGAGATCATAAGACTTAATTCTCTTCACAATGCCTTCCTCAAGGTCTTACCATCAACCTCCAACTTTTACCAACAATGATATAATCGCATCATTTAATACTAAGAAATATAATAACAAGACCAATTGAATAACTATACCACAATCCCTCATTAGTCCATAGACTAAGATTAGGACTTAGATCAAGTTCATATTTTACTTCACCATATAAGTCAATTAATCAAGAACAAACATGGTAGGACTACAATTTTCCTCAATATATTCATAAAAAAAAAGGAAAAATAACATCATAGGATCTCATTTCAATATTAACCAATTCCAATTACGCAATACTAGATAGTTCCATCAAGATCAACAACCATGGTTAGGGTAGAGGTCATCTTCTTACAAACTAGACCATCACTCATCATGTAGTATAATATAGTCATAATTTATCATAGATTAATCAATAAAATCAAATGAAACCATTAAAAAATTCAATTGAAAGAATAATTTTGAGATTTGAAAAGACCCACATTAGTACTCATCTTTTGAAATCAATTTGGAGGAACCCTTTGGGGAAAAAAATCCCAAAGGTGACAGAAATCTCATACCTTAGTACTTAAAGAAGAGTGATGGAGAAACTTTGCTAAGTGTAGCCATAGAACCCCCTTTGAATTTGACCTTGTATGGTGTTTTTTAAATTGGAAGAGAGAGAGAAGAGAGAAGGAAGAGAATTTGGGTTTGAGAATTATGAGAGTAAGTTAGTCTAATTAGGTTAGGGCCTTCATATAGGTTGTTAATTAACATGATTAGACCTCCCTTAACCATTAAATAATTAACTAACCTCCTAATTAATTAATTTGACTAACTTAAAAATGAGTAGTAAAATCAGTCACTCACAGACGAGACTTCAACCAACGCGCCGTTTGTCAATTGACGACCACATGACCCTCCGTCCTGTTGGTCCGTTGTTTTTGACTGAGACTTGTCCAAATCAGGCATCCAAGGATATGGATAAGTGTCCATCGACGGAAGCAATCCATGCCCCTTCTATTCGACAACAGATCGTTGGTTGCATCCGTTGGTGGATTGTGCCTTGGGAAACCTTTGACCCCAAAATGCAAGGGTCCTCTTCAAGTTCCCTTTGCTGGTCCTTGGGGAATCGTGCCCTAATGTTTCGATTATGAATAAACTCTAATACATGTTAGACCCCACCCCACCAAAAAATATCAATTTTCGACTCTTAAAACTTAGTCAAATAGGCTAAGGAACACTAGCACCTCATTAAACTAATTTTTTGATGTCATGGACGTTCCTTGACGTTTTAATTTCTAAACCTCCTCAATGACATATACATTATTTATGACCTTAAAAAAGTGTCTAAACCTTTTGACACCTATGTTAGACTCTAGAATACATCTTATACTTTTGTAGTGTTATATTATCCCCTCCCCCACTCGTAGGAACATTCGTCCCTGAATGACACTTAAATCTTTTGAAGGGAATGAGTAGACTCATGACTAGCAGCCCAACAAATCAATAATACACAAAAACATAAGTCACAACATCAATCATAGTAATTTTCATATACAATTCATGAACTTCAATTACCACATATAAAGCTCAAATGGACATATTGAGGAATTTCCATCTCACAATAACAAGAGCTCAACATACCATATATGAGTCAATTATTCCAAAACTCAACTTACCAACATGCTCAATATGATTTCTTAAAACTCACTATATCAAAATAAACAAAATAACTCAAAACGAGAAGTATTGTAAAATTTTCATGTCAAAAGTACACTTCACGGTAACTTTTTTATAACGACACCATAAAATGCATATTTTTGCGAAAATTCTCCAAAATCAAAGCAACTTCAATTTTAGCCATTATTTTCATTATTAAGAGGAATAACTTACGTTATTTATCAAATAGATGAGGATAACGGGACTTTATGTCAGCGTCACCCTCCTATTTTGTACCCTCAAGTAGGTGATTCTTCCATAACACCTTTATGGAAACCACTTGTTTGTTCCTTAACTTCCTTACTTTCCTATCAAGGATTTGAACCGGAACCTATGCATAAGAGATATTCGCATGCACACCAAGACCCTCAATAGGAAGAATGGACTCGGGATCACCCATACATTTGTTAAGCATAGAAACAAGGAAAATCAAATGAACTGAAGATATTTCACTAGATAGTTTCAACTCATAGGAAACCTTGCCAATCTTTTGCAAGATTTCATAGGGACCCACATAATAAGGACTCGACTTTCCTTTCACGTAAAATCTAACCACCCCTTTCATAGGCGAAATTTTCAAGTACACCTTATCACCCTCATAAAACTTTGAATCTCTTGTCCTATGATCCGCAAAAGACATAGGACTACTTTAGGATGTTTTCAAGCGATTCCTTGTGATATGAACCTTCTCCAAAGTCTTATAAATTAAAGTGGGACCCAAAAGGGAAGACTTACAAACTTTAAACCATCCAATTGGAGATCTACATGTCCTACCATACAAGGCTTCATAAGGAGCCATAGATATAGATGAATGGTATCCATTATTGCAAGCAAACTCAACCAAAGGCGAGTGCTTATCTCAATTTCCCTTCAAAATCAGTGATTAAAGGTCTAAGAATATACTCAAGGGTTTGAATAGTACGCTCTGCTTGACCATCTTTTTGAGGATAAAAACAGGTGCTTAACTTCACCATAGTACCCGACCCTTTTTTAATGACTTCCAAAACCTAGATGTAAGTTGTACACCCCTATTTGATATGATGGATAACAGAATACCATGACTACACACAATCACATTTATGAAGATACTTGCATAATCATCCGATGAGTAAGTCGACTTGATGGGAATAAAATGAGCAGACATGGTCAATGTATCCATAACCACCCATGTGGAGTCATATTGCTTTTGTGTACGAGGCAAACCTACCACAAAATCCATATTTAGGTATTCCCACTTCCAAGTAGGAAATTGGATTGAATGAAGTAAACTACCCGACTTTTGGTATTCGGCTTTCACTTGTAGACAATGTGGACACTTAGCAACAAATTCCGCTATGTCCTTTTTCAAACCTTCCACCAAAACACTTCCCTAAGGTAATGGTACATTTTTTTCTAACCTGGATGAGTGGAGTAATGGGATCCATGAGCTTCCTCAAGAATTCGGTTCCTCAAACCATCTACATTAGGAACAGACCACCTTCCTTGATACCTCAAGACACCATCCCCCGTAAGGAGAATGACTCATTTACTTTACCAAAAGTTGACTCCTTCAACTCTATCAATGGTTCATCAATGTTTTTTAAGAGTTCATCTGAACCACCAAAGATGAATCGGATTTATTATGGAGTGTAAAACAACCATTCGGAGAATCTTCCAATCTAACACCAAATGCAGCCAACCTAAGAACATCTTTCACTGTGTCTTTCTTGGCTTCCTCTAGACAAGACACACTACCTATAGTCATATGATTTAGAGCATCAACAACCACATTGTCCTTGTGGGGTGATAAAGAACACTCATGTCATAATCTTTCAACAATTCCAATGACCTTTTTGTCGGATATTCAACTCCTTTTGAGGAAACAGATATTGTAGACTCTTGCGGTTGGTATACACATCAAAATGAACTCCATAAAACTAATGTCTCCATATTTTCATCGCAAATACCACGATCGCTAACTCAAGTTCATGAGTTGGATAGTTCCTCTCGTGCACCTTAAGTTGTCTAGAGGCATAGGCTACTACTTACCCATATTGCATAAGAATACACCCTAAACCAACTCGGTATGCATCACAATACACAAAGAATCCCTTGGTACCCTCCGGTAAGGCTAACGCCGGAGCGAAAGTAGGCCTATTTTTCAGGATATGGAGGCTACTTTTACATGCATCCGACCACTCAATATCGTACTCTTTTGAGTCAAAGTAGTTAAGCGAGATGCAATGGATGCAAAACCATCCAAAAAACTCCGATAGTAACACTCTAGATAAAAAAAAACTCCTAATGTCGGTTGGAGTCAATCTTCTAGGATAATTCTTGACCGCCTTGGTTTTCCTTGGATCAACCTCAACCCCCTCACTAGACATGATAAACCAAGAAACACCACCTATGTCAACCAAAACTCACATTTGCTATAATTGGCAAATAATTGGTTCTCCTTAAGCACTTGTAGACTCCTAAGTTTTCTATGTACTCACTTTATTTTTCGAATATACCAAGATGTCATCAATGATAGCTTAGGTCTTTGACTTTCGGATTGTTACATTATCCCCCCTTAGGAACATTCATCCCGAAATAACACAAAAATCTTCTGTAGGGAAAGGATACATTCAATATGAGTAGGAAAACCAACAAAAGGTATATAATGAGTCACATCTCATAGGAGTACTTCACAAATCCATTCAACACATACTATGGCATTACACATAGCAACTAAAATCATAATACATAAGGGTTCAACTCTTCATAACACATTATGAGGAATTTTCATCTCAAATTTTTTTTCAAAAAATATTATCAAGCGCAATATCATTTCGTATAGGCAAAAATATACCAAATAATCAAATATGTGCAAATTAAGCAAAAGAGAAATTTTATATGTAACTTTATTTAACCAAAAACCTTTATTAGGAATATTCACATTTTTACAAAACAAGTCGAATTAAATTAATTCATTATTTTCATTATTAATAGGAACAACTAACCCTAATTAGGAAAAAAATGAGGATAACGGGACTCAATGTCAGCCTCGGCCTCCCATGTTACTTCCTCAACTAGGTGGTTCTTTCATAACACCTTTACGAAAGCCACCTCTTTGTTCCTCAACCTCATCACATATTTATCAAGGATTTCAACCGGAACCTCTTCATAGGATAGGTTCTCATCCACACCTAGACCCTCAATAGTAAGCATGGACTCGATATTACAAATACACTTCTTACGCATGGACACATAGAATACTCGATGAATCGAAGATAGCTAACTAGGTAATTTGAATACGTATGCATTTTTTCCAACCCTTTAAAAAAATTCATAGGGTCCCACATAATGAGTACTTATCTTTCCTTTCTTGTCAAATGTCATCACCCCTTTCATAGATGAAATTTTTAAACCCACTTTATCACCTTGTTAAAAGTCTAAATCTCCTCTCCTATTGTCGCCATAAGACTTTTGCCTGCTATAGGTTGCTTTGAACCGGTTCCTTATGATATGAACTTTCTCCAATGCTCTACCGATCAATTCACGATGAAAATGTGAATACTTGTCCACCTCAAACCATCCAATCAGACATGTACATTTCCTAACATACAAGGCCTCAAAAGAAGCCATGCATATAGTTGAATGGTAACTTACCTTTTAATCAATTACACAAGCTCTAATAATATCCTCAAGTGTTTGAATAGAGTGCTCCGCTTGACCATCCGTTTGGGGATGAAAAATCGTGATTAACATAACTTGAGTACCCACACTTTTTTGGAAACGACCTCCAAAAACCATATATAAGTTTTGCACCCCTATCTGATACGATGGATAAGAGAATACCATTAACACATACAATCTCATCTATAAAAAACTTCACATATTCCTCTGCCGAGTGAGTGGACTTGATGGGAACAAAATGAGCAAACATTGTTAATCTATCCAACACAACCCATATAAAGTCATTTTGCCTTCTTGTCTGAGGCAAACCCACTACGAAGTCCATATTTTCCATGACCGGGGAGAAACCCCTAGAAGTAACATGGCGTACGATACCTCTCGGAGGTCCTATTGAATCTCCTAGTTATCATTCATCGCATTTTAATAGATAAATTTTGTCAAAATTTAATCATTCTTAGCACATCTAATCTCTAGAACAACACTGATATATATATAATGTATATATATATCTAATGTATAGTATATATTCTATAATATATATATATATATATATATATATATTATATATAGTAAAAAAAAAATAAAATAATTTTATCATAATACATAGTGAAAGACTCTAGTCTCTTTTTGCCATCCTAGACTCAACATCATTAGATTATATTAGTGACACAGCCCTTACAACATAAGTCATAAGTGTAGTATAAAAATTCTTTACAATAAAGACATAACTTAGAAAATCCTTGAACTTAAGAATTCCTTTCATTGAGCTTGGGAATCACATATCAAGATCTTCACCATTTAACGACATCCTTTAAGCTATCCATAACCTATACAATGTGCAGAAAGGTAGAGAAGAATAGAGTTAGCACTAGAATGAACTAAGTATGACAACCATTCAAAAACATGCATATAAAAAGGGACATTTTTTTTGAAATCATGCATTATGTCTTATTAAAAAATCTTCATAAAACTTTGATACCATAGCATTTATACAATCCATATACTTCAAATAGTCATATTCAATGATCATACATGATATAAAATCATACAATGCATCTAAGGCATTTTAAACTTACATTACATTAAGTATGCTAACTTTACACAAAATTTCTTTTCCTCTTCATAGTGAGCTATTTTGTATTTACGTTGAACTTCTTCATTCTAACTTCTTGACTTTCCTAAGTAATCCTCTAGTGCCTCTTGGTGCAACGCAGAGATAATGTCCCATAACATTATGCATACTGACGCATCATCTTAACATCACACGAAACCATAGATACAAACATTCAGATGAATACGTATAACATTAGGAATTCCCTCAAGAGTGGATTATGTCCCATAACGCATAAAGTGAATTCAGATACAAGCATCATTTACGATGTCATTCATAAGGAACATAAACATAGTCAGATGGATTAAAACACTTTCCTAGGAATTCCCTCAAGATCCACTTGTGCCATGCATAGATGAAAATCCTATACACCCACATAAACAAAGAAATTACCCATAGGTAATAATAGTTAGGGTCCTTACTTTACTTTCATTGTCCATTTTACTTTGGGGAATTGTAGCCTTAACCGACACTAAGACCATGGGTGGTACATGGAATTTGGTTTTGTAGAGTCTTACGCTAACGGAAGGTGCTCTACTTAGCCAAAGTAGAACATAAATACATGCTAGCATACTAAGTTAAATCACTCTATGTCATTTCGACTATGAGGCTAACCACCTCATGAGGACTTTAGTGATCTACCTTCCTAAAATGAGAAGGGATACCACTCAACTTCAAGTTCTCTCGGTGCTAAGCAAAGTTCCCTTTTAAGCCTTTATTAATATTACTTTATAATAACATAGGCTTTAGGATAATGACTCCTCATATGCTTAGGTCATAGGTCATAGATGAGAATTCATCAACCTAAATCATGTGTGAAACCCTTTCATGGGCATATTATATTCAAAAAACATATCTAGCTTAAGGTACACTTGAACACATCTTTCAAGCACCCTCAATTGACTAGATCATTATACGTGTCTGTGTGTGTGTACTTATATGATAGAAAATATTTCACATAACACATTAAGGTCACACATGTTCATAAATAAATGCATAAGTGTGTTTATGAGAACATACAAACATACTAAGATACTATGCACATTCACAACATAATGATGCATTCATATTCATGTACATAAAAAAACAAAACCTAGAAACTATCCTATGAAGGCACACATGTGCAATGCATACACAAGGTCCCATACCCTTCACCATACTAGTACACCTATCAAGTAATCCTAGTTAATGATACATCACATAATATGCTTTATAGACATATACCTTACATGCATACTAATAGATATTCGTGCATATGAGAATATCCTTTCAATAGACACCATAAACCTTACTAATTGTAAGCATGCAAAATGTGTAAGTGTGTGTATATTGGGAAACATGATCACATAATGGATATTAACAACATATTGAGGTATCCACCCTCTTAGGCCCACAATGCATACACCTTCAAACATAAACCACAGAACAAATAAAAGCATAGGAGACAAGAAAACATCACATTACTTTTAAGAATCCTCACCTTAGCTATTCACACATTCATATAGGGGTAGATAGGTAAGGTAACATCAACCATCACAACTCATCAATGGCAGCACCTAAACCTATCCCTAACATAGTTATAGATGCTTATAAAATAATCATAAAACCTAGATCACAACTACAATTGGAGACTTGGCATAGGCTTCACATTGGGTGATCATCACCATCACATATTCATATCGCCTTCAAGGTCTTGTTCACATTACATATATACATTTGCAATAAATTAAACACCGACACCATAAGTGGACCATACCACACAATGCCATACAAGGCTTCATCAACTAACAATACTATATGAAAGTAAAGGGGATAGACAACCTTACAAAATTCTCATCCTTTGATCATCATTGATCAATACTCCTTTTTCCCACTACAATATAATATAATGTAGTAGATACAAGTATCTTTAAACAATTAAATCCTATATTTGTGCATATAGGTCAAGATTACATTGAATACAATACATTCTTCAATTGATAGGAAGTAGAGTGATATAGATCACTCACAAATATCCCTAGCATTGATCATCAATAATAGTTCATGAACAATTTGCATGTACGGCAGTACCTAAAGAGATAATAAAATAAACTGAATCATTCTTCATCTACCATAGAATTGAGATCACAACATGTTCAATACAATATCAATCTATAGTCTAGAAGAACCTAGATCAATTCTTACTAATTCTTTTGTATCTATTCATATTGGATCAATTATACATAATTTATCATCACATTACAATGTAGGCAGTATCTAAGACAATTCATCATGATCGAATCACATAACAACCATTCTAGCATCAACCTTAGAAGATACTACATTATTGACTAGCCTTATTCAAACCTTCTAAAATTCATCCTCATGAATACCTCATCATCAACTTACCATAAATACACATACTATGAAGTATATAAAAGAATATTAACATCATTGAAACAAAACTTGATTTACATAAGATCAAAATCACAAAGCCCATAGATGGCTAAAACGAGAGTTTGAAAAAATAGAGTATGGGTTCATCATGCAATTGGATTAAAATTAACGCTACAATCATCAATTTAACATCAATTAATCATTAATAATTCTTTAAAAACTTTTTGAGAAAGAACCATGGCTAGGTTGAAGACTTAGATGTTTTATCATATTATTTCTTAGAAAACTTTGAGAAGAACTCTCCAGATTGAAGTGTAACTAAAGATTAAGGATCACCATACATCATTGTAGAAGAAAAACTGAAAATTTACGAAGAACCCATGGGAATTCAACATCTAAGTTGTTCTTGCGCTTCACCTCTAATAAAGGATTCTAGAGCAAATATTTTTGGAGAGGGAAGTAAAATTTTTAATTAGGATTGATAATAGGCTAGTCATGTTTTTGATGAGCTAAATAAACCTAAAAATAACCATATAAACCAACTACGGTGAGGTTATCACGTCGGGAAAATTTCCCATTCACCCCTTAATTAAAAAGCGTGTATGGCAGTTGTTTCAGGCAACATTGACGAGAGTAGTCGACGGGGAGTTATCTGGTCGACAAGCTGTCCTACCACTACGTCCATTGCGATTGTAAATCCTTCATGGATGTCTAAGATCACACTTCCAAGTGTTGAGTGAATCCTCCCAATTACGTGGTGACCATTGAGACACGGGGCGTCGATTCAGGGCTCGTTGATTGACATTGCCAAAGCAGTGTCTCGATAGCCTTTTGGTACTCTTTGAGGGATTTTTGCGGGGAGCTTGGATAGTCATACCTGGACATTAAAAGCGTATTAAAAACCTTAACAATTCAAGGACCTCCCACATTAGTTTCATCCAAACTAAACACTCAAGTCACACAAACATGTCTTAAGATCTATTTTTTAGAACGTCTTGGACATTTTTGAACGTTTAACCTCTAAACTTCATGAAACTCATCATAGGGCCTATTAAAATCATTAATAATCATATAAGGACTTCATATGCCAACTACAAACATATAGGCACATGAAAACATATAAGGCCTCTTGGTGACTAGTTGTCGAAGGCCTTGTAATCCTTTGACATTTGAGTTCCAAATGACTTCATATAACTCATGCATACTATAAAACACTTAATTAACATATTAGCAAGATTATAGGTACATGTGAGCCTCTAGACTGCCTAACTCATTTTAGGGGTCTTACAATATCCCTCACTTGGGAACATTCCTCCTCGAATGACAGTTAGAACTCTTAAATCAAAATAAGGACTTCAATGAATCATAGAGACGATCACAATATTCATTACATAATCACATATAAATAAATGTACCAAAAATACAGGGAAGGCAAAAAATCAAACCATTTAGCACTCAATGCAGCTCAAGCAAGTAAAACCTTTTTTCATTTACTCTTTAATGCATCAAACACATAGGATCTTGTCATGTTTATAGGAGGAACATCCTTCTCCTAATTATAATATGGTCTTTATACTTCATTTCATTAAGATATAATTATTCAAACACACTTAAATAACCATAGGAATATTCAACATTTCTCAAGAAGCAATTAAGCACTCATATTTCAATGAATTTAGACTTGAGTCGAGTAAATCAACAAAGGTCTTTTCTAATTGGAAATTCTGCCATTAGGGTCATACTAATTCATACAATGCTTAGTTGTATCCATGGAGGAATGTCCTTCTCCTCAACACACTCATATTTCTCATGACCTCAAAGGAAAGCAATGCATAAAATGTTAATTTAGTGTAAACACGAGAATTCTCAACGTTAAACCAAAGCATGCTCACAATTTTCTTCCTAATATAGTCAAAATGGTAATTCACACCACACACAGCACAATAATAGGAAGTTGTATCACATGATTTCAATCTCTACTATAACATTAGCTTTAATAAAGATGCATCATTTAGGAAGAGTCTTAAAATTTATTGGCACACATAAGGACAATAGCTAAACATGCCTTCACTTTTCAAAAGTAAGCCTACAAAAATGCCTTCCAAACCATTCAAGTCACATACATTTCAAGAGACTCATCATTCTCGTTTCAAGGCAACTCAAATTATTCATTATAATTTTAAACCTTACTTATCAAAAGTGACTAAACAATGTTTCTTACCTTATCTCATGAAGTTAAATGTACAACAAACATAGCAAGATGCATAATCAACGTGAGAAAACCATAATTTGATGAACAACCATCTTTCATGCAATTTAGAATCCTCAAAACATGCAACACATAGTGTCACTCAATAAATACAAAACATAGGGAGAACATGCAACTCATACTTAAATGCAAGACTCCTATCATAAACAAGCTTCTAGGCACTGTTTAGTTGCAACCTCAAGTAAGAATTGAAGAACAAGGTAGAAATATCTAAGACCTTACTATTGACATCACCATCCCCCAATTAAGAGCAACTTAACCCAACCTCAAGAGGATCTTTGCTTACAACCCTTCCTTTTCATCATTTAAAAGTAATTTCAAACCTAAAAGGACTTACATTAACTAAACATAGGAACACTAAAGGCATTAAAAGACTTATCATCTATACAAATTATCCCCAATCATCAAGTAAGGTCATAAAAACAAACCACATAAGGTTTCAATTATTCCAAAGACACAAAGGGTCATACTACATTATGGGAAAAGAATAGAGGATACTCAGGTATAAGGTCTCTTTCTTTTCTATGAAAATTAGGAAAGATAACTTCTAGGTCAATAAAACCCACATTATCACCCTACCAATACAAGCATGGTACCGTTACTTCTAAGATGAAGTCCATACAAAGGGCTTCAATACAAACAAGGAAACACATATACATAGGCAACATGTACATTAAGCTTTTTATCACATTCTTCAAAGCATTTCAAGTCTAAACCATATCATAAGACTATCTTCATGAAAAATCATTAATGAACACATCATTTCATAAGAGACTCATTTTAAACATAACAACTTCTAATATGCTTTAACCATATCATGACATACATTTCTCAACATAAAGAGCCATTTTATATAGATATCATATATAGCCACAAAGGACAGCATATCAACATAACCTATCATTTCTCATAATTCACATTTATAACCATAATTTGCATCATATCATCAAAGTGTGTCAAATTTACCTTTACAAATATTCATCAAACCATAAGTCCAAGATAAGAATCAAAACTCAGCTTTTCTCCCTTAAGCATAAAGATACCATCTCATCCAAGCAATCACATCCAAAAGACTACCGAACAAGAAAACATAAGAGAGAGAGATATCTTGAATAGTTAAGTTCAATGGCACGACATAAGAATGATGAAGGGAAACTCTATCGTCCTATAATCTCTCACAAATATATGTGTCGCGACTCCCTACCGATGATCGAGTTTCTACTATACATGGTAATATGATACTTTGGACCCCATAGCCAATTTCATAAACCTCATGCTCTAATACCACATTTGTCATGATCGGGGAGCACCCCCTAGAAGTAACATAGCATACTTTACCTCTCGGAGGTATTATACTAGCCCATAGTTATCATTCAACTCATTCTTATAGGTAAATTTAGCGGAAAATTTAAAACTTTCTTAAAACATCATATGCTAGAACAAAACATCCATTATATATAAAATATCATAACACATAGTTAAAGACTCTAGTTTGTTTTTTAATCCTAGACTCAACATCATTAAAGTACGTTAGGGACACGACCCTTAGGAAATCCTTGAACTTAAGGATTCCTCTCCTTGAGCTTGGGAATAACATAACAACATCCTAATCATTTAAAGACATCTTTTAAGCAATATATAATGTACACTTAGTGTAAAGAGGTAGAGAATAACGGAGTTAGTACAAGAATGTACTAAGTATAGCAACCATGCACATACATGCATTTAAAAAGGGACATTTTCTTGAAATCATGCATTATGCCTTTTTCCTAAATATTCACAAAACATTGATAAAATAGCATTTCTACAATCCACATACTTCATATCGGCATATTCAATGATCATACATCATATAAAATCATACAATGAATTAAGGCATTTTAGAGTCATAATAGACTAAGCATGCTAACTTTACAATAACTTTATTTTCCTCTTTACAGTGGGCTCTTTTCTCTTTACAGTGAATTTCTTCATATTCTAACTTTTTGACTTTCCTAGTAATCATCCCGTGACACTTGGTGCAACACATAGATAATGTCCAATTACACAATCCAAACTCAAGAATCACCTTAGGACGACAAGAAAACCATACATACAACCTTTCAACTAAATACGTATAACTATAGGACCATTCATATAACAAGGCACATACTTCACATTAGACTTAACATAAGACTTTACTCACAATCGTAATCTAAGTCTACTAGTGCAATATAAATGTTAATCCACATAACCCCACACATAGTTAATAAACCTATCATAAGACCACAAGTATAATAACATGTACTATATATATATATGACATACTACTATAGTAAACTACATGCATATCAAGTAGGACCTTCAATAATATAGTTACTACGAACAAGATTATTAATATAGGGATAAGACCACATCATGTAGAATTATACCATGCATTTCATCACAACAAGAGAACAAGACTACAATGTCATGCATAAGGAACATAATTATAGTCACATGCATTCGAACACCGTCGTAGGACTTCCTTCAAGAGCCACAAGTTCTATGCCTAGGTAAAGTCCCATACCCCCACCTATAGTAAGAAACTGTCACGACCAAAATCTAGACCCCAGACGAGTCCGGCATCGTTGACCTCTCAGAGGTCGTATAAAAGCCTACATACGACTTACTTATTTAATCTAGGTAAACTTTAGCTTAAAATTTGAAAACATTTTTCTTATTTATTGCGAAACATATTATACTTAACATCATAGGCGTTCAACAATCAACAATCAAATATAGAGATAATCAAATGAATGAAGCAGTTCATAATTGCATTAAACGTATTCATGCAAGAATGGCAGCAATACAATGTATAAAATTAAATGGGAATGAAACACTAAGGGAACATGCTCCACTAGCTAAAGACTACATCTAAGCTAGATAATAACGGTAGACATCCTAAAAAACATGAGGGCCTACCAAGTCTTGATGTAAGATCCACGTTCGAATAGCTGCAACATCGTACCGTAATGTCTAACATCCACCTGTGCCTGCACCTAAAAGTAGATATGAAAGCACACACAAAGGACAAGTATGAGTAACAATAACTCTTTCATAACAATATGATTTATGGAAAGTCAAGTCAGTAGAAATGCCGAATTTGGATTAGGAAAGTTAGTTTAACGGTGAAATTTGGATTAGGATAGTCATTCCATGAGAGTACCATGCATCATCATATGTATCATATTGCAGAAAACACATAACGTCTTACACATAACATATTGTATATAGCACATAACATCTTTCATATCATTCGTTCATATGCCATGAGACTTTGGAATCATGGACTTGACATCAAGACTTCCCATAAATGAGAGATCAACATATGGGACCTCAACTAGGGAGCCTTCTTTAGCAAACACATAGTCTTGTTCTTCATTCATTCATATGTACTTCACTTTATACATTCATAAGCTAGTGTAAATACAAGCTATACCTAAGATGTAGTGTAAGACATCGGTTTCGTTGTGCAATGATCAAGAATGATCTAGTGTCATTACTTAAGTCTAGCTCACCTATTGATTATCCTAGCCTAACACCTTTGGTATCATTCATTCCGTTATATGCATCATTTGAGGCTGAGCTCGTTCATTCTTTGGGAACTTTAACTTTAACAAACATAGATTATGTGACCATCATGAAATACAGTGTCTTCACCATACCGAAAAGAGGTGGAATCACCGGCAAAAGTGACCCAAAACATGCTACCATGTATAAAGGATTGAACCCTGCTAGATCCCTATATTGGCAGTGTAAGTTCAAAGACTAGGAGAGATAAGGAGACCCATGCCCTAAAATGACGGATAGTCTCATCTCATGAGAGTTACATGAACCTCCGCCTTTCCCGAAAAAAGGTATCACCGTTCATAGCTATTTTATCGTTGCTCAGTATAAAGTTCCATTACATTAAACTCATACGTCATGGAGTTGTCTTCTAGTATGAGGACATCATAGCTCAATAGATGATTTTTTATCTCATCCTTAGTATTAAGTATGAATTAGTCTCAATACTTTTGTTTGAGTGTTCACTGAGATCGGTCTCTTCATTAGCTTTACACTCTCATAAGTGAGTACATTTTTGTAACATTTATTTAGGCTCATTTTATATAGCTCAAATATTTCACATTAGCCTCCTATCATTTTGGCACCACATTAATTAACATTAGCACATTTGGTTTTCATATTTACTAACCCCTTTTAAGTGAATGTTCATTTTATCATATTACAATGCACTTGGCCATTTAGTGTGATTTACCCTCGTACTTAACCATTCTAGGGTTACATAATTTTTTTACATACATCTCAAGTTCACTTACTTTAAAGGTATGAGAGACTTATGGGTCTATACATACAAGCCATCATTATAAGTTCCTTTAAGTGATTCATATCTTCCTAAGATTATGTGTTACAAGACTTATGTATCTTGTAAGTGTGCCAAGGTCTCTATTTCGATCTATGTAGAAACAATTATGTTCGGACATTTATTTACATATAACTTATGTATCAATATGAAATTTTTGCAAAGGAACCCGATTTTGAATCCCTTGGAAAACACTTCCATTTTGATTTATTTTGATTTGATCAACATTGATTGGGGACCAAAGATCTAGCCCCAACACATTCATTTTTTTTTCTTTAATTTCTCTCTTCATTTTTCGTTCATTGGGACTGAGAGGATGTGTGGTCCATGTAATTTCTATCATTCTTGGCAGAGAGGGTGTGGGTTCGTACCACCACACGCCACTTTAATTTTTCTCCCTAAATTCCATTCATTCTGCCTAGAGGTCGTGGGTTCGATTCCCACATGCCTCAATCTTTTATTTTTCCTTTAAAGTTTCCTTAAGTCAGACTAAGAGGTGGTGGGTTTGAATCCCACTCATCTCATTTATTATTTTCTTTCTTTTGTACTTCATTTTTGGTCAAGGTCACTGGTTCGAATCCCCCTTAAAAAATTCTTTTTTAATTTACATAATTTTTTATGACTTTTAACATGGTGAGGTCACGGGTTTGATCCTAATTGACCTCACTTATTTAATTTATTATTAATAAAAGACTAAACCACTTATCTTTACCGAAAGTCATCAACATATAATTGGGAATTTTGTACGTTTTCCAACATTGTTTTCATCAACTTTACACGTTAGTTCTTAAGGTAATTCATGGATCATGTAGTACATCAGGTGCATTTTCATGGATTCATTTAGAAAATAGTTTCCGTTCAAATAAGACACATTATACTTTATATGAACATCAAGATTAACACAAGGTTGTGTACGTGAAATACAACCATAAAACAAGTCATTTTCATTCTTCAAATCATTTTCAATGTCACGGCTACACATTGCACAATCATAAACACATAATTTTGGAAAACATAGCTTATCATTTGTACGATTCCAAACACACATTCATGAACATATTCATAAAGAAAACACATTACATGCCTAATATCAACCAACAGACATACAAAACTACAACCACAATTAAGAGCTTGTGACAGGGACACGCAACGGGGAAACAATCCTAGTTTTTGGATTATAATTGACATAATCCTAGGGGTATCTTGGGATAGGGACCAAGAGTAAGAAAACCCATACCTTTTATGTAGTTCAAACTTTAATTTCTTCCTAAAACCATCTACAAAATCACGTCCAAATCCCAATAACTAAAACACAAAATCGATGGAATAATCCTCCCTTTTACCTAACGTTTTTTATTAGTTTGTTTTTCTTATATTTTTGACTAAGTTCTTCAAGTGTGAAGAACATTAGTATTTTTTCTTGTTTAGTATTTTTTATTGGCAGAGAAATGTGAAAAAGAAGAGAGAATGATCGTGAAGGTGAGATAGTGATGTAAGACAGTGAAACGTGAAAGGTAGTTTAGGCATAGGTAATGACTTAGTCAAACTAGGACTCCTTCAACCCATAACAAATCTGATTTTACTTTTTCTTTATTCAGATAATAAATACTTAGTAATTAAGTTTATTTACCAATTTAAATGAAAAAAAATTAAATCATTGCTTCCACAAAAGTTCGAACCCGAGTGGAGCAATACATCACACAAAGGCAAATTTTTGGCCCTCTCTCCCAAAAATTCCCCTACACTTTGTTAATTAAATAATTAATTATATATTTAGGGTAATTAAGATACTACCCTTACCCTGGAAAAAGACCATTTTCCCCCTAGACCCTCCAAACTTAAGATTTCTCCTTTTTATGTCCGGTAAAGAGTAATCCAGGTAAATCTTAATACTCCGGAGACCTACATGGCTGGACCCAACCTTTCCTAGCTCAACTAACTCCACAAGTTAGTTCTCTTAGTTGTCGCAAGGTTTTAGAGTTCTGGTTCTACGCTTCAATACCTGTGAACCCGGTGTAATCGTAGGCATTTTAGACACATAATGTATTACTTAGCATATCCATTTTTGGGGTTGGTACATTATCCCCCCCCCTTAGGAACATTCGTGCCTGAATGAAATTACTAACTATATAGAATAATGTCAGTCAGATCATAACATAGTTACTATACACAACCAAGCAACAACATTAACAACCCTAAAAAAGGAAATGCTAAGTAATGCTTAGTGTGTCTAGAATTCCTACGATTAGATCGGGTTCACACGGATTGATGCGCGTAGAACCAGACCTCTTAACCCTCTAGAAATCAAAGAGAACTAACTTGGGGAGATAGTTGAGCAAGGAAAGGTTGGGTCAAGTCATGTAGTGCTCCCAAATATGAAGATTTACCCGGATGAGTCTTTATCTAACATAAAAAGAGAAAATCTTATGTTTGGAGGATCTAGGGGTAAAATGGCCTTTTTCCAGGCTAAGGGTAGTATCATAATAACCCTAAATTTTAATTATTTAAGTAATAAGGTGTAGGGGAAATTTGGGGAGAGAGGGCCGAAAATTGGCTTTTTGTGTGAAGTCTTGCTCCATCCAAGTTCGTACCTAGATGGAAGCAATGATTTAAATTGGTAAATTAACTTAATTAATTAGTATTATTACTTTATTAAATAAAAGGGAAAATCAGATTGTTTTTAGAGGCTAAGGAGAGTACTACTTTGACTAAGTCCTTACCTAACCCTAAACTATATTCACGTTTCACTCTCTCACGTCTATCTCACTTCACGATCAATATATCTTCTCTCAGTCACGTTCTCTCTGCTAAACAAACTTCATGAACAGAAAAATTGACCAATGTTCTTCACAATTAAAGAACTCACAACGAAAAGTAAAAACAAACACCTCTCAATCACGTAAGGCTAAGAGAGGGTTGTACGTCGAATTGTGGTTGAGGATTTCATTGTTGGACATGAATTTGGAGGAGAAACATTAGGCAGTACTTCATGCTTTGAACGTAAAAAATGTATGGGTTCTATTTTCTGTTGGTCCCTTTCAAAAGAGACCCCTTAAGGTTCTGTATATTCAAATCCGGAAACTAGGGTTATTCCCCATTAAATGTCCTATCAGTAGCTCCCAATGATTTGTAGGTTGGGTATGTTTTCTGGTAGATATTAGGAGTGTTTTGTGTTTTTGTGATGAATATTATCATGAATGTGTGTTTGAAATTGTATGAATGACAACCTATGTGATCCAAAACTATGTGTACGTTTGTGCATTGTGAACTGTGACTATGTGTTCACGGGTTTAAGGCTCTAAAATGTAATGTTATGTTTTTATTCTTACGTGCAAAAACTTATGTAAATTGTGATGATCATATGAAGTGTAATGTGCCTGAATTGAAGGAGAAACTCTTTGCTAAACGAATCCGTGAAAATGCACCTAAAGCGTTCTAAATGAACTTTGAAATTTCCCTAAGAACTAACGTTTAATGTCATGAAAAAGCTGCTGAAAAAATAAAAAATTTCCAGCTACAACTTGATGGATTTTGGTCGCATTGAAGTAGTTCAATATGTTGTAAAAAATGAATTAAAACAAGTGAGATGACGGAGGATTGAACCCGTGTTCTCACCATGTTAAAAACCATGAAAAAAAGTGAGTTAAAAATAATGTGGTTAGGCTGATTTGAACCGTGATATTGGCTTGAAAATGGAAGTATGAAAATAAGATATGAGAGGAGTGGGGTTCGAACTCACAACCTCTCGGTAAGACTAAGGAATAAAAAGAAATGAAATGTTGAGGCGTGTTAAAATCGAACCAACGACCTCTAGGTGGAAAAAGGGAATTTAAAAAGAAA
Source organism: Solanum habrochaites (assembly GCA_027704765.1). NCBI lineage: Eukaryota > Viridiplantae > Streptophyta > Magnoliopsida > Solanales > Solanaceae > Solanum > Solanum habrochaites. The sequence continues at coordinate 28,679,449 of JAKWJA010002497.1, forward strand.
AGTTAACTAAGGCTCTGGTTATTAGATCCCACACCCTCACGGTCAACTCGAAAAAGTCAAGGACATTAGAAAATAAAAAAATGAGGTTGTGGGTAATCGATCACACAACCTCTTGGCCTCAAGACAAGCGAATGAGAAATAAAGAAATATAAGTATTAAAAAAAGAGATGAAGATGTTGGGCCTCGATCTCGGATCCTAAGTCGTGTGGAACGAAAATAAAATAAAAACTATAATGTAAGTGTTGTCCAAGGGATTAGAAATTGGGTTCCCTTTCCCAAATTTCGTATTCATACATAAGTCATACGTGAATAAATGTTCAAGAATAATGTTGCCTACATAAATCGAAACCTAGATCTTGGCATACATAAAAGATGCATAAGTCTCTTGTGACATAATCTTTGTGAGATATGAATCACTTAAACGAACTATGAATGAAGCCTCTTGGCTTGTATGTGTAGACCCATAAGTCAAGCATACTCTTAGAAGTAAGTAAACCTAAGATGTATGTAAATATATGATGAAATGAACAATAAAATGATGAAACCCTAGAAGGGTTAAGTAAGATTCTGAAATACAATAAATAGACAATTGCATTGGTATATGATGAAATGAACAATAAAATGATGAAAACCTAGAAGGTTAAGTAAGACTGTGAAATACACTAAGACAAGTCAATTGGCATATGATGAAATGAACATTCTAATAATAAGGGGTGAGTAACTATGAAGAACAAATGTGCTAAAGTTTATGAATATGGTGACATTATGATAAGAGTCTAATGTAAAAGACTAGAGCAATCTAAAATGATCCTAATTCAATGTTACCAAAGCATACTCACCTATGATAGCGTAAAGTTAATGAAGAGACTAGTCTCTATGAACACTAGAATGAAAGTATTGAGAATAATTCACTTAATACTAATGATGAGATGAGAAATCATCTATTGAGCTATGATGTCCTCAAACTACAATCCAGCTTCCGTGACGTGACGTATGAGTTGAATCTAATGGAACTTTATACAAAGCTCCGATAGACTAGCTATGACCGGTGATGGCTTATTTTAGAAAGGGTGAAGTTTCACCTAACTCTCATGAGATGAGACTGTCGGGAATACCCGGTATGGTTCTCCTTATATCTCCTAGTCTTCAAACCTATATTTCCAATATAGAGATCTGGCGGCGTTCAACTCCCATGTACGCTAGAATGTTTTGGGTCGCTTTGGCCGGTGAATCCACCTCTTTTCGGTGGTGGATATACTGGATTTCACGATGCTCACATGATCTATGTTAGTTAAAGTTAAACTTCTCAATTAATGAATGAGTCCAGCTTTAAATGATGCACATGATGAAATGAATGATTCCAAAGGTTTTAGGATAGGATGATTAAGAGGTGAGCTAGACTTAAGTAATGATACTAGCTCATTCTTTATCATTGCACAACAATCCTGATGAAAGTCTTAAAATTCATCCTAGGTATAGTTGGTGTTCACACTAGCCTATGAACGACATGAAATAAAGTATGTATGAATTAATGAAGCAGACTCTGTGTTTGCTACTGAAGGCTCACTAGTTGAGGTCCCATATGTTGAACCCTCTTTATGGGAAGTCTTAATGAAAAGTCTATGATTCCAAGGTCTCATGGTATATGAATGAATGATATGAAGGATGTTATGTGCTATATGCAAAACGATATGTGCTATGTATAAAATTTTATGTGTTGTGTGCAATATTATAAGCATAATGATGCATGTTACTCAAATGGCATAACTTTCCTAATCCAAATTTGGAAAGCTCACTAACTTTTCTAATCCCATTTTTGCAAGTCCACTGACTTGACTTTCCATAATCATGTTGTTAGGAAAGAGTTGTTCTTACTCATGCATGTCCTTGCTGTGTGCTTCCATATACCCATACTTAGTACAACTGTGTACTAAACCCATACAATTCTCTAATTTTAGGTGCATGCACAGGTGGACACTAGAGCTTACAGGTTGACGTTGCAGCTATTCGGACGTGGAGCACATCAGGACTTGGTAGACTCTCTTGCTTTCAAGGATAACTATCGTTATTATCTATATTATATGTAGGCTATATCTAGAGGAGCATGTTCCACTAGTGTTTCTTTAAACTTTTCTTCAGAATTTATATTGGTGTTGTTTTAGCAAAAATACGTTTAATAAAATTTTAAACCAATTCTTTCATTTTAATATATTTTAATTAGATGGTCGGTTTGTGAACGCCTATGATGTAAAGTAGTATGTATACATATGTGTTAAGAAACAAAAAGTTTCAAATTTTCTGCTAAAATTAACGTAGATGAAGTAGGGATGACATTTGAGGCTTATCTGTGTCCTCGGAGAGGTCAAGGATGTCGTTCTCATCCGGGGTCTAGATTCCGGCCGTGACAATAGCAACAAAGAATAGAGAGATAAGGAAACTTAGACTTAAGAGTAGGAAGTCTAACCTCAAGGGCTTAAAATATGAGGGTAGCGGGATCTAATATCGGCCCCGACATCCCACGTAGCACCCTAAACAAGATGATTCCTCCACAATATCTTCATTGTGGCTATGTCTTTGTTCCTTAGCCGTTTGATCTGTCTGTCTAAAATCTCAACAAGTACCTCCTCATCGAACAAGTCTTCATCGACCCCCAAACCTTCAGCAGGAAGAATATATGCTCGATCACCTAGGAACTTTTTTAACATAGAAAAATGAAAGACTGGATGAACAAAAGGTAGCTCTGCAGGCAATGCCATTTCATAGGCCACCTCACCTACATGCTGTAGGATCTTATATGGCCCATCATACCTCAGACTCAACTTCCCCTTCCTGCCAAACCTCATACCCCCTTCATAGGTGATATCTTCAAATAGACCTAGTCACTAACATCAACTCTCGTTTGCAGCTCCTGCTGCATTTAATTTTCCCCTTTTGATTTCATTTTTCATTTTTTTCCTTTTTTCATTTAGAGAGCATTATATGTGCTCCCTTTCAAGGGCATATGGATTCAAACCATATTTGCTTTATTCCTTTTCCTTTGGTTGGTAGTAATGGAATGTTTTCATTATCTAAAATAAATAACATCTCCCACCAAAAGATAAGTCCAATAATACCACTCACTGATAAATAGAGCAATACTTCTTCGTGAATCTCCGCTATTTGAATATGGAATATCATAACAACGAATAGGAATGAAACGGCTATATCTACTCTTTCTACCACTATGTTAGAGGTGGTTTCAAAATAAATATTTTATCGATATAGGATACTCATATTGATAAAATGATTTTTATCAAAATCTAAGGGTCAAACTCTAAGGGTTGTTTTATGTTGTCTGCATAAGACTTGTAATGACTGTAGGCAGTAGAGAACCTGTCCCTAATCACTCTGACCTTCTGTAAGGCCTCATTAATGATCTCTGCACCCAAAATGGATGACTCTCAAACCTTGAACCACCCAATTGGAGACCTACACTTTCTACCATACAACACCTCACACGGTGCCATCCTAATGATGGAGGGATAGCTAGCTATTATTAAACAAGTACTCTATCAAAGGCAGATGGTCGTCCCAACTACCCCCGAAGTCAATCACATACGCCCTCAACATATTCTCCAATGTATGAATTGTGTGCTCTTCCTGCTCATCAGTATGAGAATGAAAGGCAGTACTAAGCTTGGATTTTATTCCTAAGATCTTCTAGAAGGATCTCCAGAAATGTGATGTGAATTGAGCTCTTCTATCTGAAATGATAGACAAAAAAATCCTAGACATATCACAATCTAAGTAATGTAAAGTCTCGCCTAATCCTCCGCTCTGTAAGTAGACTTCACAGGGATAAAGTGGGAAGACTTAGTCATCCTGTCAACAGTAACCCATATGAAGTCATGATGTCTCCTATTCATCGAAAGACCAACCACGAAGTCCATATTAATGGCCTCCCATTTCGAAGTTGGAACCTCAACAGTCTTATTAACACCGCCAGGCATAAGATGTTATGCCTTAACCTCTTGACAATTAGGACGTTTGGCCATATATTTTGCAATGTCCTTCTTTATTCAATCCCACGAATGGATCTTCTTAAGATCATGATACATATTGGTGTAACCTTGATGTATAGAATATTTGGAACCATGGGCCTCTGAAATGATCCTACTTTGCAAATCATCCATATCTTGCACACAAAGCTTGTTCTGGTACCTAAGTATGTCATCATCTAACAAAGTAAAAGACTCATTCATCTTAACCAACACGGAGTCCTTCAGCTCCATCGACATAGGATTAAGATGTTGACCCTCCTTGACTTCAACTATTATGGATTATTCAGAACTAGGATGAACAAAAAAAAACCCCACTAGTAGAGTAAACTAACCACACATCCAGTCTTGCCAGTCTGTGTATATATTTCATAACCTCCTCTTTATCATCCTCAACGTGGGTTGTACTTCCCATGCTCATCCTACTCAAAGAATAAGCTACAACATTAGCCTTACCTGGATGGTAGTGGACATTCATGTAACAGTTCTTCAATAGCTCCAACCACCTCCGCTGACGTCACTAGGAACTCATAGTGACCATAATGGGTACAAAAGGTTGTCTTTGGAATATATCCATCCCTAACACTAAGTTTATGGTACCGTCAATGAGATCAATCTTCGAGAAGAAACTAGACCCTTGTAGTTGGTCAAACAAGTCATCTATTCTGGGAAGTTCATACTTATTCTTGATTGTGACTTTTTTAAGATGTCGATAATCGATACAAATTCTAAGGGTTCCATCTTTCTTTTTTACAAACAACACTAGAGCGCCCCAAGGGTATATGCTCGTCTTAATGAAACCGTTATTAGTGAGATCTTTTAACTATAGCTTCAACTCTTTAAGTTCAGCAAGAGCTATTCGGTAAGGAGTAATTGAAATTTGTTTAGAATCGGGTTCTAAGTCAATATCAAAGTCAATCTATCGAGGAGGAGGAACTCCAGGAAATTCCTCAGGAAATACATCTTGGAACTCATTCACTTCACGCACTGAGTTTATGGAAGGAATGTGATGATTAAATCATTAATACTCACAAGATGACACAATAACCCCTTGGAAAGCATTTTTTCCCCTTAAGGTTAGAAATCAAGGGATTAGGACGACTCAAGTTGTACCCCTCCCAAACTAGCTCTTCTTCATTAGGGAAACAAAATCTTACAACCCTATGAGGACAACTCATACAAGCATAACAACTATGAAGCCAATCAAATCCAAGAATAACATCAAAATCATCCATAGGTAAGTGAACCAAGTCCACATAGTCTTACCACATAAAACAATGGGCAACCCTTGTATAATCTATCAGTTCTTACATTTTCTCGTAAAGGTGTACTAACCACTATACATTCATGCAGAACTTGACGCAATATCTAAAAAGTGAGAGCAAGTAAAGGAGTTACAAAGGAAAGCGTAGACCCTAGATCAAGTAAAGCATAAATAGAAGTTGAGAATACTTGCAGCATACCTTTGACCATATCAGGGGACTTCTCCTGCTCCACCTTGACCATAAGGGTGTACAACCAATTCCTCTTAGGAAGATCGGTTGATGTTGCATCCTGTGGATTAGGCCTAGGGTGAGCATTACCTCTATCCTGACCTCTTTTATGTGGGTAGTCCTTAACCAATTATCCGCTCTTACCACAATCGAAGCAGGCATTAGTGCCCTGGCTTAACTCTCTACTGTGAGCACGGACACACTTAGCACAGTTCTTTTTTTTCGATGCTGCATGTCACCTCCATTTCCCTTCTCAAGCTCGGGTCTGCCTCATCTAGGTGTTGCACTTCTCTGAAAGATAGATTTCCCTGAACTCTTTTTCCCCTTATTAAATCTAGGTTTCTCACGGACGCCAAATGTTTTCCAGTTTCCCGCATTGCTAGGACTTACCAAATTATGAGTCTTAGGCCTCCTAGCATCACGAACGCCCCTCTTCTTCTGGTTGTCCTGCTCATGCTGTACATGCACCATCAAACTGGAGAGGTCCATGTTATCGTGCAGCATCCCAGCCTTACACCCATCCTCCAGATCTACGGTGATTCCTATGAGGACCCTATTCATCTCATCCCTGTTTTTAGATACAAGGGAAGTAGCATAGCTGGATAGTTTAACAAACTTCAGGGAATACTCCTTGACTGTCATTGATCCCTGCTTAAGGTTGATAAACTCCTCAACCTTAGTCTCCCTCATCTTCCTGGGGAAAAATCTCTCCAAGAAGGCTGTCTTAAATAATTCTTAAGTGACCGGAACTACGTCCAATTCTTAGCTATCCTACAACATCTTGCACAAAGTCTGTGCAACATCTTTAAGCTGACAGGAAGCCAACTCAACTTTCACTTTATTCGTGCCCCCATGGACACCAAACTTTTATGTACATCGTCCACAAACTCCTGGGGATCTTCTAAAGTCTTGCACCCTATGAAAATTGGAGGATTAATCCTCGTGAAGTCTCGTAGCCTGTCAGCCATGCTCTGAACCGGTGGGTTTTCCCTTTGAACATTCTGTCAGTTGACCTGGTCAGTCATGGCATGCAACTATATAGTGATGGCCTGTTCCATCAGGGCCAGAGATGCCCGCATATCTGGATCAGTCGACCCAGTAGGGTTAACCTGCATAGCCACTCTTTCAACTAGAGCCTGGGCTTGAACTTGATTGTCCGCAGCAACTACTCCTCCTCTCCTCTGACCAATGGTTCTCCTAGTATTCATTCTATAAAAACTGCAAGGATTGATATTTGACGTGCTCATAAAATTAAGAAATTAGACATTAGGAAAAGGCATGATAATATCAGAAGAAGGGTTTTTTCCTATGCATCATGTAGTTTCTAATCCAGGATAGTGGTGAACTTCACCACCATGACTTAGAAACTACTCGGTGTGGTTGATGTGAACTTATTATCTTTGGAACTTAACCTAATTCTTTGATACCAACTTTTTCACAATCGGGATCTAGACCCCAGATGAGACCGGCGTTGTAGACCTCTTAAATGTCGCAGACAAGCATACATACATCATACTTACTTCATTTAGGTTAATTTTAGCGGAAAATTTAAACTTTTTGTTTTCTTATTTCATGTAAAACATATTATACGCAACATCATAGGTGTTCACAAATAAAACATATAATATAGAGATAATAAAATGAAAGAAGTTGTTCATAATTGCATTAAACATATTCTTGCCAAAACGGCACCAATACAAAGTGTAAAATTAAGTGGGAATGAAACACTAGTGGAACATGCTCAACTAGCTAAATCCTACATCTAAGCTAGATAATTAAGGTAGACATCCTCGAAAGTATGAGGGTCTACCAAGTGCATATGTAAGCTCCACGTCCAGATAGCTTCAACGTCGTACCGTAAGCTCTAATGTCCACCTATGCATGCATCTAAGAATAGCTCATTCCTAACAACATGATTTATGGAAAGTCAAGTCATTAGACTTGCCAAATTTAGATTAGGAAAGTTAGTGGACATGCAAAATTTGGATTAGGAAAGTCATGCCATGAGAGTAACATACATCATCATACATATAATATTGCACACATTACATAACGTCTTACACATAGAGCATAGCATATTTCATATAGCACATAACATCTTTCATATAATTCATTCATACGCCATGAGACTTTGAAATTATGGACTTAACATAAAAACATCCCAAAAAGGAGGCCTCAACATATGATACCTCAACTAGGGAGACTTTTTAAACAAACACAGAGTCTACTTCATTCATTCATACGTACTTCACTTCATCAATTCATAAGCTAATTTAAACACCAGCTATCCCTAATATGTAGTTTAACATTTTCATCGGGTTCGTTGTGATATCATTCATTTTATTATGTGCATTATTTGAAGCTGACCTCATTCATTTTTTGGGAACATTAACTTTAACCAACATAGATCATGTGAGAATCATGAAATCCAGTGTCTGCTCCACACTGAAATAAGGTGGAATAACCTGGTAAAGTAACCCAAAAAATGCTAGAGTATATATGGGATTGAACCCTCTAAGATCCCTATATTGGCAGTATATGTTCAAAGACTAGGAGATATAAGGAGACCCATACCTGACATGCCAGACAGTATCATCTCATGAGAGTTACGTGAACCTCCGCCTTTCTTGAAAGAAAGCATCACCGTTCATAGCTTTTCTATCGGTGCTTAGTATAATGTACCATTACATTCAACTTATCTCTCATTTACGTTGCTTCTAATAGAGGGGAAAACAGCATAGCTAAATAAAGATTTTCGATATCTCATTAGTATTAATTTATTTATTGTAATCAATACTTCCATTTAAGTTTTCATAGAGACTGGTCTCTTCATTAGCGTTACATTCTCACAGGTGAGTACATTTGGTAACACTTTTTTAGACTCATTTGACAATTCTCTCATCTTTTACATTAATCTCTTATCATGTTGTCACAACGTTCATTAACATTAGCACATTTGCTTTTCATAGTTACTTACCACTTTTATGTGAATATTCATTTTATCATATACCAATGCACTTGGCCATCTAGTGTGTTTTACCCTTTTACTTAACCGTTCTAGGGTACATACATCTTAGATTCACTAACTTTAAACGTATGCTAGACCTATGGGTCTATACATACAAGCCATTATTCTTCATTCATAGTTCATTTATGTGATCCATTTCTTCCTAAGATTTTGTGGTACAAGACTTATGCATCTTGTAAGTATGCCTAAATATCGATTTCGATCTATGTAGGCAACATTATTTTCGAAAAATTATTCACGTGTGACTTATGTATCAATATGGAATTTTGTCAATGGAACCCGATTTCGAATCCTTTGGACACCACTTACATTTTTATTTATTTTATTGATCCACACTGCTTGGGGACCCAAGATCGAGCCCAGTGCCTTCATTTTATTTTTCCTTAATTTCTCTCTTCATTTTTCATTCATTGGGAGTCAGTGGATGTGCAATCGAACCCCCACAACCTCATTTTCTTTTGTTTTCTTTCTTTTATTTATCTCCTTCATGGCCGAGTGGGTGTGAGTTCAAATCGTCACAACCCCACTTTAGGTTTTTCTCCTTAAATTCCTTTCATTCTGCCTAGAGGTCGTGGGTTTGAATCCTACTCCACTCATTTCTTATTTTATTTTTTTATACTTCATTTTTGGTTGAGGTCACTAGTTTGAATCCCCCTTACCATATTTTTTATTTAGTTACATTATTTTTATGACTTTTAACATGGTGAGGTTACGGGTTAGATCCTCAATAACCTCACTTATTTTAATTTATTATTAATAACATTCTAAACAACTTAGCTTGACCGACACACATAGATATATAACTGGAAATTATGTACGTTTTTGCAGCATCCTTTTCATTAACGTTACACGTAGTTCTCAAGGTAATTCATGGATCATGTAGTACATCTCTCTATACTTTCTCTCTCCAAAAATCCTCTATTGATGAAGCAAGAAAGCTTGAGGAAGAAGACCAATTACCCTAGGATTTCAATTGGATTTAGTGGATTAAGCTTCATTAAGGTGTGCTTTATTCACTATAGGGATTCCTTTCCCCAATAGGTCTTTTAAAAGTTGATTTTTAAAGCACACAAGTCTAAGAGTTTTCCTACTCTAGTGGTTTTATTTTCTATACTAGAAATTCATGATTGATTTTGACTAATTGTGATTACCCATGTATATTTAAGTGTAGATTTTGTAATAATTGATGATAAATGTGGGAAATTCGTTTGTATCATGTCCCTTTACCAAAATTTCCTAATTCTTAGATCTTGATTACGAGTTTATTTGAATGGAAGAATGTATTGATTATTAGACTAGATTTATCTATTCTAGTTCATTCATGGACTTCCTAGGGAAATGTATTTATGGGATTGGATATATTTCATGAATAATGCATGTTGAACTCTTGTTCCCTAACCCTAAGTTAAAGATTGATTTTAACTTGGATAGTGATGATACAATTGACCTATTTATTTTATACATTACTACTTTATGATGTTATTACGCCTGTTATTGGATGAAATTGTGTTGGTTGATGGTAAGACCTTGATGATGGCTTTTGAAGAAGATTGGGTAAATCATTCTTATCCACAATTGTAACTTCAATTACGATGGCTTTAACTTGGTGATGAAGTTCAATTGATGTATGTATTGTAATTAAATAATGTAGGTCTTGTATGATGATTCAATTGAATTATCTTTATTATCTGATTGTTAGATTATGTTTAAGATGTAATGATATAAGGTTTGTTATGAAGTATCTATGTGACTTACTATGATATGATGATGCTAATGTGTTAATCTCACATATGAAAATTATAATAAAAGGTGTTAACGAGCAATTCCTATTGAGCTATTGACTTAGACTATACAAGGATCTATTGTCCTATTACTTAAACTATGTTATGATTGTTAAGAAAAGAAATTTCAAAAAGGGACTCTAGCTTAGAACCGTATTAATTAGTAGTGAAGAGTGTACCTTCCCAAGTAGGAAAGGTAGGTTTACTATTGTACTGATGAGATTGGATACAATAATGCCAAAGGCATAAAGAGGGTCCTAAGTAATGTCTCCTAGTAGTTGAACTATGTGGCCCCCATATGAATACTAGCTAGTGGATCTACCTAAATGTTATCTCCATATCATGGTACTACCATGGCAAGTTGTCCGCCTTCTTTTTGTGTAGGGTTTAATGACACAAGATTAAACATTATCTCATGTGGTCTACGTCGGTTAAGGAATGATGTTCCTAAAAGTAAAATTATGTAATAAAGTGAACTCTAACTAAAATGACTTAAGGGGTTTGTTTTTGTCTAGGTAGGGAAATAGGACTTTACCTATACATTGCACTAGTTAGCCTTGAGGGATATCTTGGAAGGATGTTCTTATTTTCTCATTCTCTTATAAAATGAATGATATGCATTTGTTGACTTTACATATTGATGATACTATATGATGTTTGTTTCATGTATGAACATGTTATTGGTCTAAATTGCTAAACATAATGCTGACTACTGCTGATACTATATTTTGTGATGTTAGGCATTTCTTATGATCCTCTTTTTGGTTTATTTGGTTGAGTAAGGTTATGGGTATTTACTTGGTCATTGCACTTATACACTTGATGTGGGTTTATGAGTAAGAGTCTTGTATATTTTGTAATGTTATGAACTCTTATGCATGCTTTGTTATTATAACATGATTTTTGAGCTTGGCTATTGTTCTAATATGCTATACACATGTTGACTTGATTATTCTTGGTGATGTTTGTCTTTTATGGAAATTCTTTAATAATAACGTATATGATTATTAGGTTATATGGACTCTTGGATGTGCATACAGACTTTCAAATGACTTGGCATGTCTTCTAAATTAAAGGTCATTTTCTCATGGATGCTTTCAAATATTGTATGTTTTTATGCCTATATTTAGCTCAAGTGGTGTACTAAATCAGTTTTCCATGTTTACTACAAAATGTACGTTACGGCCATTTAGATTTAGAGGGCCATTAAACAAGTCTTGGAATCCTATTCTCCAATTTCAGTAGATCTTTACTTTCCAAGAACGAAGCCACTATCTTGCAATTGGATATTGTTTAGTCTTAAAGACAATTTAGTTCATTATCTTTCTTTGACGACTTTATATATGCCTATATGAGGCTTTTATTGTAGTGAAGTATGGGTTGAGACCAAATGTTGTATTCAACTTACATAGTTTAATATGAGACGTATTCTAGACTTCTTATGCGATTATGTTGCTATATTGTATATGTGAAATAAAACTAGAATCCTATGTATTGGTTCCTATGTCATGAGTATATGTAAAATCCCTTGGTATATATCATATGTATTCTAGAGGTATGTAAACGTCAATGTAAAAATAGATAAAAAGTTTTAAATTTTCTACATATTTTAACCTATGAAATCTATGAAGTGGTTACGCGTCGGGGGGTTTAGTTCACATTTTATTTTTAAAATTCGTGTTGAGGCAGTGAACCTCATGTAGAACCGCATCGCAATGTAATTTTTCTGCCTCCACGTGGGGGCTGCGCGTCGCGCAGCAGGCCTTCATTTCTTGGTTGTGCAAAGGCTGATTTGGTAGCTTGCTTGCACATGTTTGGTTCCTCTTCAAGGACCCTTCGGGTGATCCTTGGTGACTTGTTACTGGAACTTTATACCCTATATACTAGATTTTACCTATTTGAAGTCTTTTTTAATGTTTTAGACTTCATATGACACTAACAGACCTTCACAGAACATGTACGTCTACTAGTTCAATTTCGTTAGTTTCATGACGCTTTGACTCTAAAACTTCCTAAATAGTTTAAAAATATTATTTAGACATATAAACGGTGTCTTAAATTTTAGTTTACCATGTGAGGCTCTAGCTTAGGTCATGGACTTTCAGAGTGTTACATTAATCCCCCCTCCCCCCCCCCCTAAGAACATTAATCCCCTAATAACAGTAAAACTCTTTTGTAGGGAAAAGATAGAGTCAATACTAGCAGCACAACAAACAAAATGCATATAATCATCATGAGTCACAACTCATATGAGTAGTTCACACCTCTACTCAACACATAATAATGGCATTACTTAAAGCAATTCAATTCACAAGCCATTTCACATAAGAGCTTAACATTTATAACACACACTGAGGAAATACCTTCTTAACACCAATCAAAAACTCAACATGACACCAAAGAGTTACCATGATATTCTTCTCAAAACATCATCAAAAAACCAAAAATTTCAAGAAGGTAAAAGCAGATATTTCACATAAGTGAAGGTTAACACAAAAAACATGTTTCATGAAAACTTATTTTGACACAAGCTTTATCAAAATATGCACATCTTTGTAAAACGATCCAAAATCTATTAATTCATTATTGTTATATCAATACGAACAACTAACCTTAATTAAAAAAGATACGAGTGTAACAGAACTTCATGTCGGCCTCAGCCTCCCATGTTGCTCCCTGAACTAGGTGGTTCTTTCATAACACCTTTACGAAAGTCATCGCTATGTTCCTTAACTTTTTAACTTGTCTATCAAGGATTTAAACCGGAACCTCTTTATAGGAGAGGTACTCATCCACACCTAGACCCACAATAAGATGTATGTACTCGGGATCACCAATGCACTTTTTAAGAATGGACTCATGGAATATTGGATGAACCGAATATAGCTCACTAGGTAACTTCCACTTGTATGCAATCTTGCCAACCCTTTGCGAAAATTCATAGAGACCCAAATAATAAATACTTACCTTACCTTTCTTTATAAATCTCATCACACCTTTCATAGGTGAAACATTAAGATAACTTATCACATTTTTCAAACTATAACACTCTTCTCCTATTTCTAGCATAAAAATTTTGCCGGCTATAGGTTGTTTTCAACCGGTTCCTAATGATATGAACTTTCTCCAAAGCCTTATAGAGAAATTCCAGAAAAAAAACTAAATAATCGCCAATTTGAAACGATCAAATTTGAGATCTACATCTCCTACCATACAATGCCTAAAAAGGAGACATGGTTAAAGTTTAATGGTAACCGTTTTGATAAGAGAACTCAACAAAAGACAAGTACTCATCAAAACATCCCTTGAAATCAATTACACATTCTATACACATATCCTCAAGTGTTTGAATAGTAGGATCCTTTTGACCATCCGTTTGGGGATGAAAAGTGGTTCTTAACTTCACTTGAGTACCTAAACCTTCTTGGAACGACTTCCAAAACCTAGATCTGAATTATGTACCCCTATCTGATATGATGGATAATTGAATACAATCAAGACACACAATCTCATCTATAAAGATCTTTGCATAATCCTCCGCCGAGTGAATGGACTTGACATGAATAAAATAAGTGGATTTGATCAACATATGCACAACCACACATATAGAGTCATTTTTCCTTCTAGTTTGAAACAAACTGTAATACTCCGGAAGTCTAAGGCATGTTCTAAAATCTGACATAGGTGTCAAAAGATTTAGAAACTTTTTAAATGCCAAAAATTAGAAACTTTTCAAAGGCCAAAAGTAATGAATATGAATCAGTTAGGAAGTTTAGAAATAAAAACATCAAAGAATGTCCATGACATCGGAACACTAGAACAATGAAGTGCTAGTATTCCTTAGCCTATTTGACTAAGTTTTCAGAGTCAAAAAATGATAAAATTTGGTTGAAGGGTGTCTAATCTGTATAAGAGTTATTTCATTGTCAAAAATTTCAGGTACAACTCCCTAAGGACTAACCAACGGCCCTTGAGGAGGACCCTTGCAACTTAGTGCAAAAGATGCCCAAGGAAGTGTCCACCAACGGATGCAACCAACAGATCATGGTCCAATCGATGGGGTGTCGATTGCCTCCATCGATGGACACTTTTATTTTTTTCCAAGACTGGAATTTTACATGTCTCTGAACTTAACTACAGACCAACTGGACGGTGTGTCCCTTGGTCTTCCAAATTAGCTCTTCCTTCTCTCTTTTTTCTCGGCAAAACCACAAAGTTTATTCATAAATATTCATAAAATATGAAGGTATTGTATTACTTTCACCTTTAGGACTTCTTTCCCCAAAGGGTTCCTTCAAAATGATTTCTAAGACTTCCCTCATGGCTAACTAGTGCAATATATAGGTAGAGTCCCATACCCCTACCTAGACTAAGTCAAAACTCTTAAATCATCCTTATTAGATTTCACTTTAATACTTCATTTTACTTTTGGGAACATCTTCCCTTAAACGACATAAACAACACCGAGCTAATGTGGAATCCAGTGTCATGAAACCTTACTCCGAAAGAAAGTGGACTGCCTGCCAAGGTAGTACCAAGACATGAATATAGTATATAGGTGAATAAAATATCTAGTATTCCTATGGTGAAAACATAGTTAAAGAACTAGGAGATATTAATTTGGACCCTCTTTATCCCCATGGAATTATAGTCTCCAACCTCATGATAACAATAGTGAACCTACCTTCTCTATTTTGGAAGGGACACTCCTCACTAGTAGTTCACTCGATGCTAAGCTAGAGTCCCTTTTACAATTTATTTTTTTTAACAATCATAACTTATTTTAGTTCATAGGAGAATAGCTCCTTGTATAGTCATAGTCATCTGAATAAGAATTGCATGAGAAAGACTTTCATTACAACTCTCATATGTGAGCTTAGCACATTAACATCATCATATCATAGTAAGGAACATAGGTATTTCATGACCAACCTTATAATGTTATATATTAAGAATAATATCACAATAACATAATTAAGAAATTTTAATTGCATCCTCATACCACACCTACTTAATCCAATTACAAGATATACTTAAATTGAACTTCATCACCATGTACAAGACATCATAATTGAAGTAATAGTTTATGATAACAAAGACTTACTCAATCTCCTTCAAAATCCTTCATCATGGTCTTACCATCAATCAACCAATTTCATCCAATAATAGGTGTAGTAACATCATTATTACTAATTTATACAATTAATCGGTCAATTACATCATTAATATCCTAATTAACATCAATTTGTAACCTAGGGTTAGAGGGAAAGGTTCATCATGAATTCTTGAAGAAACAGATCCAATCCCAATAATACATTATGCTAGGCAGTCCTTGAACTAAGTAGAATAGATCTAACAAGTCTAACAATCAATACATTCATCAATTCTCATCAATTTATAAGCAAGATCAAAGATTTGGGGAAATGGGGAAAGGGACATTATCCACACGAATTTCACAAAATTATAACCAATTACTCAACAATATACACTTACATAGCAATGGGTAATCAAAATAATTCATAATCAATCATCAATTGCAAGTATAGAAGAAAACCTATTAGAAGAGGAAAACCCTTGGAATTGGGTTATTTAGAAATCAACTTTGAAATGACCTCTTGAGGAAAGGAAACAAAAGAATTAAGAACTCCATATCTTAATTAATATTATTCCATGAATTCAAGGGAAATCCTCGAGAAATTGGTCTTCTTCTTCAAGCTTTCTTGCTTCTTCAATGGAGATGTTAGGGAGAGAGAAACTAGAGAGAGATGATATCTTTTTTTTTTTTTTTTAGTAATTACATTTAGGTCAATGAAATATGAACAAAACTGACCCTTAGATAATATATAGTAACCCCCTAAATTAGCCTAAAGACCCCTCACTTAATTGGGTCTTTTTGTGAAGTCAAATTTAATAAAATATGACGCGGACGAATCAAAGTAGTGGTTGCCGGGTCACGAGTCTAATTTTCCATTTTATTTTTGAAATCCTGGTTGAGGCAGTGAGCATCGTGGAGGACCAACATATCAAGGAAAATACTTTTCCTCCTCGTTTTGCTATACGATGCGCAGCACCCTCCACTTTTTTGGTTGAGCGCAGGCTGCTTTGGCAGCTGGCTTGCCCATATTATGATCCTCCTCAAGGACCCTTCCGGTGGTCCTTGGGGAGTCTGTACTCTATGTTTAGATCCTATACACTATATTTTACCTATCTCATGTCTTTTTACAAGTTTTACACTTTATATGACACTCCCAAACTTCACACAACATAGGGACGTCTACTAGTTCAATTTCGCAATTTTTAAAAAGTTTCTTGACGACTTGACTCTAAAACTTCCTAAATGGTTTGTAAACATTATTTAATGCTTATAAAAAGTTTTTTAAGGTTTATTTAATCATGTGTGACACTATCTTTGGTCAAGTACTTTCATAGTGTTACACGCACCATTACACTTAAGTACAATTCAATAAGAAATAGATAATTTTAGGTCAACTTACCCTTCAGCAAATCCATGATCATCCTTTCTAAATTCTCCAACAATTCATCATAATTATTCATGGATATTAATAGATAACAATAGGAACTGACAATACTACTCAATATAAGTGCGATTCTCTAAACATGAAACCATAGTAACAAAACCCACTTCATAAGCCAATTTAGGAGATTTTGACAAAAGATGAGTTCTTCAAGGAATTCCATTCAACTAATCTTAAAACCCTTGATTAAATATTATTAAATCACTATCATGACTTTGAAAATATTTTAACAATGAACCCATGTATATAATAGAAATTGAGAAAATTGATTCTTGACAAACCTTTGAATTGGACTCCATGAATTAGAGTTTATTCGAGAATGAAGGATCATTATACTTTACTATTGAGAATCCCACAAAAACTGGAGAAAAAATCACCCCTTATCCTAATGTAAGAACCTCAAAAATGAAGTAAGGAAGCTAGAGCCTCACTTGTGCCTCAAAAGGTCAATAACATGTTAAAAAAGTGCTTTACAACTTGTATAGTTGATTTTAAGTGGTTTGGATGTCAAACGGTTACATTTTTTTGTTGGGTATATATTTAACCGAAATAGACAATGAGGGATAGATATGGAATCCCATATTAGCCCCTACCGAATGAGGGATACCTACTTGGCTAAGATAAGGTCATTCTTGAGCCTTTACATGGATTTTCCAATAGCTACTCCTATGCGTACCCATACTTAAGGCATAAGAAATTGCTTCTCAGTAATTCATTCTCTATTAACGAGAAATACTCATCTCAAGAGGTACATTGGATACAACATCTCAACTTACTAAGCGTATCCACCCCTTCTTCAAATCCTCTTGGTGCTAAGCATGACTCCTCCACGGAGTCTTATAGATTCATTAAATATAGCTTATCAGATAACTATTTAGCACCATATCTCAACTCACGAAGGGTACTTATCATATAGGTTACTTTTGAACACCATATCTAAATTTACGTAGGGTATTCAACCTCCAACCTATCATACAAATCTCTTGGGAATAATGATATTGCGACTAAACCATTCATGTCAAATCACAAAATGTGTTCACCCTAAAATCCCCCATTTTCATTCATTAGCATCATTCATTCATTCAATGTGCGTGTGAGCACATGTGAGCACACCTTTCACATAATCACCATATTCATAATTTGATTCCTAAACATACTCATACCTTTATTCATCATATTTCACACACTAGAATGCTTTAGATATAGATATACTTTATTTAAACATGATGTCTACAAGTCACATATTAAAAACTTCATAAGAGCACCACATATATATCATTTACAATCATCGCTTCACTTCACATCTATTCCTTCAACGACATAATAATAGCATACATTTTCATACATATATTCATATATTTCAAATACACACTGCTACCAAATATGGACCATACAACTCAAGGTCATTTCACAAAAAGAACTAAACAATATACTCAACTTACCATTAATCCAAGCTTTCACCAACTTTTTTTCAATTACTCCAATATTTGATTATAAAATAACATTTAAGGCAGTATTTAATCTCAATATAACCTAAAGAAATACAACTATAACATTTCCTACAATTTTCTAGATATATACACTAAACCCACATTATAAGCTTAAAGCTTGAAATATTCATAAGCATGAGTTTAGTGGGGTTTGGAAATTAAAATTTTCAACTAACACTAAAATAACATTTTTCAATCATTAAAATTTTTTCATTCAAAGAGCCATTCTTAGAGTCATATATACCAGAAGTTAATGTTTGGAAATCCTTTTTGAAATCTCTTTGGAATGGCTCGTTGAATGAAATAAGGTTCAAGTTTTAACTATCATACCTCACTATGATGAAACCCACAAATTTTTGGGAAGAAAACGTCCAAGACCTTCATTTCTATATCTTCCTTGAGTTCAAGCTTCAATAGAGTTTGAGAGAGTCTTTCTTGAGGAACGGTTTTGATATTTGAAAAATGGAGTCTAAACTAGGTCTATGAGTATAAACTAACATGAAATACCCTAAAAACCTCCATGATTCATAAAATTCATGAAGTGAATTTACTAAAATACACAAAGCTTGGTTGATTTCCCTCCAGCTTTTCACAATGAACAAAAAACGGACCCCAACTATTGTAGGCAGACTTTTCTTCATAGGCTAGATTCATGGGGAAAAGATCCCCACAACTTAGTTGAAGCTACACCCAAGACGATGGGGAATCGACCAGCCTACAATACGTAGGTGAGGTTGTCGATTGGACAATGAATTGGAATTTTTGTTGCCAAGACATGGATCCTCTACTAGGACACCTCATGGGTCCTAGGTGGAGTATTACCTGGACGTTGAACCCCTAAAAATTGTCACCTAGGTCTTAGGTTCCTCCTACGTTAATTTGGACTCCAAAAACCTCACCAAACATGCAAAGGCACACAAGAACTCACATAAGCACTTAAACATCTAGTCGTCCAACATCTTGGTCTTCGCTTGACGTTTGATTTAAAAACTTACCAAACTGACTTCAAAAATTAAAATTCACATATTTAATATATTATTAACTCATGAAACAGTAATAACTCTCTAGTTCTGTCAAGACCCTCAAAGTGAACTATGCTATCTAGAGAGACACATGTGCCTAAAATGCTTATTAATATGTTTAAAAAGTGTTTTACACTGTATAATTTGTTATAAGTTATTTGGAGGTCAAACGTTCAAGAACTTCCGAGACATTCAAGAGTTAGACCATAGACGTGCTACTTTCTTCTAGTGTGCCTTGGTATGTTTTATGTGTTATGTGAGGTCTAATTTTATATGGGAGGATCCTAACTAGTATATGGATGTATTAATGTTCGAAACTTCCAAGTACGACTTTCGAAGTACCACCCAAGGACCCAAATGATGTCTAGACACTTCGTTGGTAGTATCAATGGACAAGCTACATTGACGTCCAATGCTCTGATTGACGCCCCGTCGACTGGGGGTGTTGATAAAATCTTAGACGTATGAGATTAGCCCCTGTGAAGGGATCCTTTGTCACCATCAAGTAGTAGCGGCTAAGTCCATACACTGTCCTTGGGCGGACGACATCAAAACTTAGGTTGCGGTAGGGGTGGTAAATTTGGAGTTTGGTAGTTGTTGTTCTTCTTCTGCTTGTCTTCTTAGTTTTATCCTTTTATGCAGGGTAGCCAGATAATTTCCGGTTTAGACATTAGAAAGACGATACATTCTATTTGATTAGCTTAGTCGGTGTGTGTCGTAGAGACACACCCGCATGGTTATCCAGTCGCCAAGCCTAGAAGAATAAGGTCAAAGAAAATTGGTGAAAAAGGTAACAACAATTACTACACAAAAATTTATAATTTTGGTAGTAATCTTAAAATTAGAAATTTAAGCCAAGGATAGCGTTTTTTCTCCCAACTAGATACTCTCTTAAACTATAATGAATTCACCTACACATCAATATAATTTGAATAGTATTAAAATCTCTGCCACCTCTAAAAAAATTGCAAAAATTGAAAATGATATACAAAATTAGAATATACCTAACGAATATTTTAGAAAGGTTTATAAAATAAGAAACTTTGATTTTCATAGAAATCATAATACTAAGACTTCAGAGTCTACTATTGATTTTAATAAAAATACTTAAATTATTTTATTATTAGCAACAAATGATATTAATCGATACAAGTGGAATTATAAATTTCTTCACATAGACTTGTCCAGGTAGCACTCAAATCATTATATAGATTAGGATTAGATGTACACATATGTCTTCATTTAAGATACAATAGATTATTAAATTTTGATGATTCATTATTAACAGTACTATAAAGTGACCTTGCTAACGGCCCAGCATACTTTTATTATTATCCTAATAATTCAATAAATATTAATGATCAAAATGTAATAACGGTAAATGTTAAAATTAAAAATATGAATAGTAAAGATAATATTAGACAAATAATCATTATATATAAGGTATATTATAGTTTAATGAAAACTACCTTAACCCCTAGGCTAAAATTGTAAGTAATAAAGGAGTTACCATGATCATGAAAGCAAATCATAACCAAATTAACACATTTGTCCCAAAGATAATAAAATAAGATGTTGTATTAAAGAAATATGTGTAACGACCTGCATGTACACCCTAGAAGTTAGCACATCCCAGTGTCGCCACACGGCAAATGAGACATCAAGAAGTCTCATCAAAGACACTTGTATCTTTCATTGCATAATAAACTTTCTAAATTAGTAAGAATTTAGAACTTTCTTAACACACGAAGAAATCTTTCCACAATCAATATGCAAGGGGAAGTCTTTCATTAAACCATTAAACCTTTACAACATCTTCTTGAACCATCTAAACATTGGATTATACAACACTTCAGACTAAGCCTATACAAGACATCAAATAAAGACTAAGACATAAAGGAACATGCAGATATTGTGCTCAAATCGATTAGAACTCCCTATTATTTCATCTTCAACCGATAGAAATATATCCATCCTACATGTCAAATGAAGACTTCCAATTCCCTACACTTAAGTCAAAAAGGTAATGAAGGGGTTAGCACATTAGATGCACTAAATATGGAAGACATGCAAAAACCATGAAAAAGGGACATTAAGTAAATAACATTATTTTCATCAATTTGATTAAAACATCATACGATAAGCACAAGAACAACATCTAACAACTTAGAAACACATAAGGAATCATTGAATCAATTTATCAATTTATTAGAGAAGACATTATAGTGAACTTCTTCACTGTTATAGTCAAGTTACTTAACTTCACTTTTGAAACCTTGTAGCATGTAATCCCCTCAGTAACAACTATCCTAAGTCTCACTTAAGTAAGACAAAGAGAGACCGCCCATACAACCTCTCTAGGCACACCTAAATAATCCTTAAGAGCACGTATAATGACATATACATACTTACATTACATTAAACATATGAACATGATCTTCTCCTACCAAAGGGGATTCTAAGACTCACATGAGTGAGCTCTGAAGCGACCTCCAATACATTCCCTTGCGCATACACTTTACAGTTCATATATACTACCTAAGATAGAATCACACTCACTTAATAGATTAGTATACACATAATATGACATTCTCCCCTACAAAGGTTATCAAAAGTCTTAAGTAAATCAAGACGATAACGTCTATGATTGACCTCCTAAAGATTACCAAAGTAATCGTTAAGACTACCTATATTTTGACCAATTCTACATAATCCACCAAATTCCCTAACTAGAGTTATTCTTATGAATTATCTAGGTAAGATACGAAGTGACCATTCCTATGCCTCCTTCACACCTTAACTATAGAAACCTTATTTACTCTAGATAAGTACTTATTCATTTAACATACTTTCTTAACTTAAGTCATTACATTCCTTAGTTCATTTCAGACTCATTCTTTACATAAAGACATTCAAGAAATGGTCTTCAACAAAACCTAGAGACTCTAAATAACACCTTCAAAGCCTATTGTGCATTGTCTAGATAGCTTCCCATACCACCACCTAAACTTAATAGAAATCTAAAGCTAGTTGGTATCCGGAATGATGACAATAGAAAATAACTAACATAGACCATGATAGCTAGACATGGAATCCGGAGTTCTAACCTATTCCAATGAGAGTGTTCTATTTGCAAAAGGTAAAACTAGGACACATCCCATTAAGGCACATTGTTAAGCAATATGACGCGCTTTTATGAACTCTAGTCCCATTATCAAGTAGATCTACATTATACTCTATTATCCTTGTCAAGTTAATGCTTTGATCCCATTACAAAATCAAGTACGTCTCTGTGGATGTTACATGATTTTCAAATCAACCAGATTTTCATGACCCACAAATAATAGATTATCTCCCGAAGGAATTAACACCTAAGGAGATAAGACTCTTTCCAAATGAGTTTGTGTTTCATGGTGAGAGAGAAATCCTTGAACGCATAGAGAATAAGCACCTTAAACAAAATTCAGAACTTGTCTCTGTATTGCAGGAAGCTCTCAATTTATTTTTCTTTCAACTCCTCTCAAATCCCATTTTTCATCAACAGGTTGGGTGAATTCTAAGGTTCCTTATTCCGATTGTAAAGCGGAAGAAGAGGGAGAATGGGCATAGCCCCACTAGTGGCCCGCGTTTCTGCTCCACATGACCCAGGTTGGTTGCCGAAGATGACCCCTCTCCTGAGTCCTTTCTTCCGTGATGAAATGTTGGCACCAGTCATGGATACTTCCCATACAAAAATCACCCTGTGTAATCCTTTGTTCCCATAGAGTGACGGAAACTAAAGGATCACATGAATAGGCTCCTTATCTAGTTCAAAACCCAATCACTTTCTCCCTACAAAAGAGGTCCACTACGGTACCTTAAAATGGGACATAGATACCTCAATATGACTTTTCTAAGGACGTGTGATGTTGTTCCAGCCAATTATTCCTAATTCCATCATCCTTTACATGAATGATACCATTATGGCCCTTCGACTTAAAATTCATAACATAACCTTTTCTACGTAGATGACCTTCTTAACATCATTTAAGGTTTCACATATCATTGATTCATTCATTACTAGGGTGAACTAAGCCTACCTAGTCAATACATCTCGTATTAACATATCATAAATATATGTATCAAGTAAGGGACACAAGTCTACGAAAATGAGACACAACATTCTTTAATTTTTCACATATAGCATATCATTCTTTAAATAACTTAGGAATAGCCCTTTTCATCTTTATGTCATCCTATACATTACTATATCATTATCAATATAACCAACGTAGAATCCTGTTGTCAAGTAGAAACAATTATGTATCAACTCTAAGACTACACATATAAGCACATAGTCATAGTTTATATGAACTCCTAACATACATAGAAAGAGCACATAATGTAACATTACTTCATATGTAGGCAGATATATTCATACATCACATAACTCAACTTCACAAATCACCATAGTATTTCAAGTAGTGACGACAAGGGCATGATCATCATAATATATAATGTAACGCCGATAAGCCCACATCAATTCAATTAGAACCACCACCATAAGTGGACCATACAAATCATCATTGTAATACAAAATATATACATAATATTAAGAGAGTTAGGTAAACGTACGACACATTCAATCTCACCACATCATTTTAAATTTATTCATCCAATTCAATACCAATAGGTCCTTACCCATGGCCATGAACATCAATTCAATACCTAAACTATAATACTCAATGAATCTTGGTCAATGCAATATAGATTTATCAATCGAATACCAATTTGACATCAATTGAATACAATTTCTTGCATCATTCAATAGCCCATAGATACACTAGAATTCATAAACATTAAGTAAATATCATTTCAATAAGCTTAATATTCAATGGATATAATAATATAAATTACTCAACTGATTAAATTGAAACAGCCTATAAGACATACGTTTATAATCTATACATAAATAAAGAGCCCATAATAATCTATATATCAATTCATTAATATCCAAGCGTGATCTCATAACACATATTTTAGTCAAATTTAGGGATTTGAGAAGTTCAACGGTTCATGGATAATTTGATTTGAAAACTTCAATCATACATCAATAATATCATATCTTAAAGTTTGAAAACGTTTCATGAAAGAACCCATGACTTTGAGAAGAAATTGGACTTTTTCATCTTTTTTCATCTTTGAAGATCATCTTTCAAATTGACTCTAAGGTTATAGCAATACTCAATTGAATAAATCCCATACCTTATTAAAAGAATCGATTATAATTGAAGAAGAAACACAATTGAAGATCCATAGTTAAGCTCTATCTTTACCTTGAGCTCCCATTGAGGTTTTTGAAGAAACTTTGGGAGGGAATGGGTTTTGATTTAGATGCTAGGGTTTAGATTAGAGTTTTATGAATTATATACTCTTAAAATAACCATAAACACCCATAATAACCGTCCTCCTATTTTATAAGACTTGGACTGAATTTTCCAAAAAAAAAATCAAGTCTTAACGGAAAGCTGACAGAAAATTACAGAACTATTGACGCCCAGCATCGACGATCAATGGGTGAGACCACTCCCCGTCGATGGGGTCCATTGGTTGATTCTGCAGGTTCTCAACCTCAAGAGCACATGTATACATAGACTTCCCACATCAAAGTGTCGTCCTATGGGTTATTGGCCGTAGTTTGGGACGGTCGATTACCTCTGCCTGGCAGTGTTGAGCTCTAAGATGGGGTCCTTCTTCTAGGTCCCCTTGTGGATCCTACGTGGAGTTTTACCAGTAATTTAAGCCTCTAAACATATAAATCTAGGTATTAGGAACATCTCCAAACAAGTTCAACAATAAACAAGTCACACAACATGCTAAAACACATCCAAACTCGCAAGGACGTCTAAAGGCTATCTTTCAAACGTCACCACACGTTCTTGGATGTTTGACATCCAAACCTTACTATACTCAACATGCTGATAAACACTAATATCAACCATATAAAGGCTTCATAAACTCATTACACACGCATAAGCATATGAAAACATACAAGGCGCATAGGTGACTAGTCATCGAATGTCTTGTTCGTTCCTTGACGTATGACTTCAAACTTTAACAAAATGCTGAGACACTACCTCAAACGCCATTTTAAACCTTCTTAGGACTTAAATACTTCATGTAACACACATTAAGACCTAGTTCCACCTAAGTCATTTTTGTAGCTGTTATAAGATGATTGGCATTTTGACTCCATAACGGAGCCAGAAATTAAAGAAGAGAATCCACATACTAACCATGTAATTGAATCTCCCGATGGAACTACATATTTAAACTTTGTAAGATCCCAATCTTATAATCAAATCTCTTCAATTAAAAGAATGTCATTTCCTAGACTTTCATTCTCCATAACTTATGTGGAAGATGACATATCCTTAGAACAGATAAATACAAACTTAAAAGGTCTAGATTTCTAAGAAAGTATTCCAAAAGTAGAATACGAACTAAGAAAAATATAATCCCACTACTAGTAAAAAATTTAAGGATGTTTTATGCATGATTAGATTAGATTAAACTTTTGAACCATATATTAAATATTCAAATAAACTTTGGTCTGGTCAAGAAAATTCCATTAAAGACAAAGGTATGTACAAAGTTGCTCTTTCTCAAACAGAATAATCTTTAGAAATAAATTCTTTAGTGATATAAAAATATTAAAGTGTAATATCGAATTTTTTAAATTGTTGGAATATACTTCAAAATTAGATGACCAAAAGGAGTCGATTAACGTGCTTGTTAACAAGTGGTATACTACCCAAAATAATGAATTAGTTGAATCTCTAATTCCACCATTAGAAGAAATTACTTTACCAGAAAAGAATCAAATTATTAGTGCCTCACCCTTCAAAATGGACATAATAGACACAAAAGGTGATCCTACAAATAAGGAGATAAATAAAATACTACAACAAAATAATTATACAAATCAAATACTTTATGCAGTACCTAATCAAATCCTAAAGTAGAAACTACATAAAGTATTTGATTTGTATAATTATTTTGCTCTAGTATTCTATTTATATCCTTATTTGTAGGATCACATTTTGTCTCTATCATGTCCATTTTAAAGGGTGAGGCAGTAATAATTTGATTCTCTATTGCTAAAAGAATTTGTTCTAATGGCGTAATTGTAGATTCAACTACTTTATTATTTTGATAGTATACCATTTGTTAACAAACATGTTTAACAACTCCTTTTGGTCATCTTATTTTCCAGTATGTTCAAATCATTTAAAAAGTTCAACATTACGTTTTGTTCTTGCATATCACTAAACTATTTATTTTTAAAGGTTATTTTTTCTGATAAAGAGTATCATTGTAAATACAATTGTTTTTAATAGAATTTTTTTGACCCGTCCAAAGTTTACCTAATAATTTAATATCTGGTTCAAAAGGTTTATCTAATCTTATCATGTATAAAGCATCCTTAATTTCTTTACTAGTAGTGGTATTAGATTTTTTAGTTCATGTTCTACTTTTCGAATAGTTTTTGTGAAATCTATCCCTTTTATTTTTTTTTATCTATTTCTTCTAAATATATGTCTTCTTCCTCTTTAGTTATGGAGAAAGACGGTCTAGAAAATGGCATTCTTTTACTTGAAGAGATTTAATTATAAGATTCAGATCGTACAAATTTTACATCTATGGATCCATCTGGAAATTGAATTACTTGGTCAATATGTGGATTCTGTTCTTTAATTTCTGGCTCCGTTATGAGTCAAATTGCCAATAATCTTTTGTTAATACATCATCCAATTTTATCATCTTTGGGACAAAGATGTTACTATGGTTATGATTTGCTTCAATGAGCATGGTAACTCCATCATTACTTATCATTTTAGCCTTAGGGGCTAAGGTAGTTTACATTAGTCTATAATATACCCTATGTATTATGGCTATTTCTCTACTAATAGCTTTACTATTCATTTTCGTAGTTTTAACATTTAAGTTAATTAATCAATTACATATTGATCATTAATATCTATTGAATAATTAGGATAAAAACTAAAGTCTATCGGACCATTGGCAAGGTTAATTTGCAGTACTGCTAATAATAAATCATCAAAATTTAATAATTTATTGTCTCTTAAAAGAAGACACATGGTACATCTAAACCGAATCTATATAATAGTTTGACTGCTACCTAGACAAGTCCTATGTGAAAAAATGTATAATTCCTCATATATATTTTAATATCATTGGTTTCTAATAATCTAATAGTTTCAATATTTTTATTAATAGCAAAAGTAGACTCAGATGTCTTAATATTATAATATTTAATAAAATCAAAGTCTCCTGTTTTATAAATCTTATAAAAGTGTTCTTTAGGAATATTCCAATTTTGTAGATCGTTTTCAATTTTGGCAATTTTATCAAAGGTGGCAGAGATGTTAATATTATTTAATATATTTTTATGTGTAGGTGAATTGATTTTATTTTATTTTAAGGGAGAATCTAGCTGGGAGAAAAATCACTATCCTTGGGCTTAAATATCTATTTCAAAGATTGCTACCAAAATATTAAAATCTTTGTGTAGAAATTGTTGTTACCTTTTTCACTAATTACCTTTAATATTTTACCTCTAGGCTTGGCGATGGAAACACCCTCCGGGTTCGGCTCTACGCACACACATTCTAAGTTAATCCAATAGAAAGTATGGTCTTGCCAACTTCTAAACCGGGAATTATCTATTTACCCCTGTTCAAGGAATAAATCTATGAATATAAGTGCAAGAAGAACAATTACCAAAGTCCAAACTTACTGCCCCGACCGCAACCTAAGTTTCGACTCCGTCTGCCCAAGGACAGCGTAGAGACTTAGTCTCTCCTAAACATACCTTCAAGGACAACTTGACTCTGATACCAATGGAGGACAGGGGATGAATTTCGGGATTGAAAATTATAGAAATAGTCTTGAAATAGTGTAATGTTATGAAATAGTCTTCAAATATTTTTGACTAAAGTGGTAAGTAGTGAAAGTGTGATGTTGCATTGTTATTGTAGAAATGCCCATTAGTTGCCCTTGTGTGCACTGGAGTATTTAGTGTAGGGTTCCTCAAAAATGAGGGAAGATGGGTGTTGAACATTGTAAGGTTAGTGCAAAGTATGCTAGCAAATGAGAAAAACCTTTATAAATAGTCAATGAATCCCTATATGGACCTATTCTAAGAGTGGAGAAAAAGGGAGGAAGGATTTTATTACATAAATTTGGATTCTATTTTTCCCTTTAGTGACTAATAGGGTAGTATGTACCCCTCGACTCTCAAAGAGATAGAGAAAATTGATGTTGACCAACTTTGAAATAGTTAGATCTAATTTAAGATTGATTTTGAGTATGGATTTTTGAGGGAGTTCTTAGTTATACATAGGCATATTTGTTGGATGTTTCCACCAAAGGTGATAACCCTTGTACGTTTGGTCTAGAGTTTCATTGACCTATATGTTTAAGGGCTTGAGGTGATGAAAATGTTATTAGGCTTAACCAAAGTAGGGGATAATGTGCCTAGGTGGTAAGGTTATGAATTGCGTTAATGTCCATATTATGAGTTCCCTTGAACTTTCCTAGGTTAAGGATCCATTGGAGTGATGAATATTGAGTGCAGTAAGTGAGGTACTCATTTGTGATCTTTTGAATTCCTCACCTAGTAGAGTGTGAGTGAATCGCTCCGGGGAATTGGTTCCTTCTTGTTAAATGGAAGGAGGTGATGTTAAGAAAGGTTTGCTTAATCTTGATCCCAAGAGGGTGACGTTGTGCTTGAGTAGAAGGATTGGTAAGTCCAAGTTCCCTTGAATGAGATACATTTCTCTTATATGGGTTTAACCTATGTGGGGGATGATCATGTGAGTAGTAAGATTGTAGATGTCCCTATTTTTTTTGGAAACCAATGAGTTCCAATGTATGATTTTATCATCGGTGTCTTGCATATAAGTATGAGTTGCATGTTCTTCATATGTTATGCATGTATTAAACGAAACTATGTTATGCATGTTATATAAGGTCATTATAGAATCAGAAAGGAATTTTGCTAAAACATGCATGTTCGTCATGTTGTTGTACATCTTGATATATTAAATGTGCATTTAAATTCATGAGCTCACTAAATGAACATGCTTGATAACACTTTTGAAATATGGGTGTTTTGGCCTATTAATGAAGTGTTAAGTTCTCCTTAATAGAGATATAATTACTTCCTTGAAAAATGTGTGACTTTTATGAATAAGTGTTGTTATAGGCTCACTCTTGAGAAGTGATGGTATATCTTGCTAATGTCATCAATGTGTGTTTATGAATTGTAACAATTTTCTTAAGTAATGAATGTTTATGAAAGCCAATGTCCTAGAGTTTTAAATTTGTAAGAAATGACATCATATTGTTGTAATGTATGTGGTATGAAAAGCCATTTAGACTTCGTTTGGAAGAAAGGAGGAAATCATGAGCATAATGTTGTTTGTAGTAAAGAAATTCTCATTAAAATTAATTGACCTTTGTGCATTGCTTTTCTGTAAACTCTATGATGCCATGTGTGTATGTTGTGAATAGGAGAAGGTAGTTTCACAACCCGAGAGTACCACCTAAAAGTTAGGGAATTCTCGAATAGGAACATGGCATACTTGACCTCTCGGAGATCTCGTACAAGCACTTTCATATCGTTCATCGCATATACATATTTGAAAAGTAGTGCGGAATTAAAATTTTTAACAACATTTCAATACTCTTTCAAAATCTCATTCATATAAAAACCATAGGAAATACTAAGTCTCATGTCATCAAATATTTTACTCGAATTATACTTGGCAAACGACCCATACAATCGAAATATATTACTATTAAGTCTATTAAATACTTCGAAATAAGAATCAAAAGACATCTATTCCCTCGAATAAAATGAGGAAATACTTTAAACTTGCTTGAAAGATCCTATAATCCAAGTTTCACTCCCGAAGTACCTTAACCTATGAATCACTTTATAGATAGATAAAAGTATAAAATTAGTACAAACAAATATAATAAGTATCGCCTAATGCATAAAATCATTGCATCAGACATTTAATGGAAATATGCTCTTTTTGATTAAAACATCATGGTATAAGAATAAGAACAAATTTAACACCTTAGAAACACATAAGATATCACATAAGCATTTTATCACTTTTTAAGGAACATTACAATGAACTAAGACAATGTTACAGTGTACTAAGCACAACTTCACAGTGAACCCTTTTTAGCATGCAACCTTCTCACTAAAACTTATCCTAAGACTCACTTAAGTAAGACAAAGAAATACTTCCCATACACCCTCTCTAAGCAAACCTAAATAATCCTTGGGACTACGTATAATGAGATAAATATACTTATAATAGACTAAAACACATAACATGAGATCCTCCTACCGTAGGTGATTCTAAGGCTAACTTGAGTGAGTTTTGAAGCAACCACCCATACAATAACTTAAATACACACTTAAGACATCCTTTAGAGTACCTAGGATAAGATCATTCTAACTTCATACAATAACATATATAAAATATGACATTCTTCTCACAAAGGTTATCAAAACATTTAATTAAGTAATTCAAGAAGAGAACACCCATACACCCTCTCAAATATTACCTAAATAATCCTTAAGACTTCCTAAGTTTAGATTATGCCTACTTCATCAATCAATTTTCTTATATAGAGTCTTTCTTACTACTTAGCTAGGTAAGATATGAAGTGACCATTCCCATGCCCCCTTCACACCTTAATTTACAATCCTTAAACTACTCTAGATAATTACTTGTTCATTTACATGCTTTATAACTTAAGACATTATCTTCATTAGTTCTTCTAAGAGTTATTCAAAATATAAGGATATTCAAGTAATTGTCTTGGAGAAGATCTAGCGATTCACTCACTAACATCTTCTAACACTATTGTTCAATGTCTAGATACCATCTCATATCACCACCTAAACTTCATAGAATATCTCCAACGCTAGTGGGTATCCCATATGATGATAATAGGCAATAACCAACATAAACCTTGGTAGCTAGGCATGGAATCCAGAGTTGTAACCTGCTAAGATGGAGGGTGTTTTTCATATCCCGAAATCACATCCTAGAAGTTAGGGCCAATCTCCGATTGCAAGTGGCGTACTTGACCTCTCGGAGGTCTTGTAGAAGCACTTTCTGTATCATTCATTGCATATAAATAATGAAAAATAGTGCAAAATTTAAATTTTTCACAAAACATTATAGTAATTACTAAGTCTCAATCTCATCAAACTAAGACACGGTAATACTTTGGGAACACGAAACATAATTCAAAATATAGAAATACTTAGTGTATTACAATACTTCAAAATATAACACTTATATTCATGCCCTAAAGTCAATTGACGAAATACTTCACTTCGCTTGAATGACTCTATAATCCAAGATTCCCTTCATGATCCTTCTCACCTTTAACCTACACCTGTAAGGATAAGAAAATGTATGGAGTTAGTACAAAAAATTGTAATAAGTGTGACATTTATGCTTAAAACCATGAAAACATAGATTTATTAGAAATATGCTTCTTTTTTACTTAAATATCATAAAATAAGAATAAGAGAGTTATTTAACACCTGATAAACATATTAGATAACATTTAAGAAATTTAACACTTTTTTAAGCCAACTTTACAATAACCTCAATTCGCTGTACAATGAATTCCTTCACTGTTATAGGGAAGTGCCTTCTCTTCACATTAGACACTTCCTAGCATGTAGTGTTCTAACTAAAGCAATCCTAAGACTCACTTAAGCAACACAAAGACATACCTACCATATACCCTCTCTAAGCATGCCTAAATAATCCTCAAGACTACTCATAAGGACACACATATACACTTACAAGACACCAAAACACATGAGATGTGTAATATGACATTTTCCTTTACAAGGCTATCAAAAGACTTACTTAAGTAAATCAGGAAGATAACATCCATGATTGACCTCTTCAAGACTACCTAAATAATCCTTAAGACTATCTAAGGCTTAGATCATGTCCACATCATTAACATCCTCCATAACTAGAGTCATTCTTAAGACTTATCTAGGTAAGATACGAAGTTACCATTGCTATGCCAACTTCACACTTTAACTAGAAAACCCTTAACTACTCTAGGTAAGTACTTATTCATTTAGCATGTTTTCTTAATTTCAGACATTACAATCATTAGAGCATTTAAGACTCATTCATCACATAAAGACATTTAAGTAGTGTTCTTGGACAAGACCTAGGGACTCTAACTAACATATTCAAAGCCTATTGTGCAACTCTAGATAACGCCGAATACCACCACGTAAACTTCATAGAACTTCTCTAATGATAGTAGGTATACCACATGATGAGATTAGACAATAACCTACATATACCATGGTAGCAATGCATGTAATCCAGAGTTCTATCACACTCCGGTGATGGTGTTCTATTTGCCAATGGTAGAACTTTGACACATCCCATGTACGCACATGGTTAAGGAATAATAACGGTGTACTTTGTACTCTAGTCTCATTATTTAACTAGAACTACTTCCCTCACCATATTCACTCGGTTCTATCCTTTGTTCTAATAGACTAATTTACATTAAGATTCTTATAAAGGGGTTCCGTATCTATGTCATAACCCAATAACATTTACCCTACCAAAGAAAAGTCCACTAGGGCTACCTTACAATAGAGACAATAAGATCATAATGACTTTTCTAAGGTTCGATATGATGACGTTCCAGCCAATCATCCTTAAATCTATCTAAGGGAATTGGGGTTTTGATTTTGAATAATGAAATCTTCTAAGTGTTTTAGGATTATAAACATATTTAAAATACAAAAAATACCCTTTATTAAACTCCCTTTCTCTTATTTGGAAGTAGGGTAAATTTAAAACTTTACCCCATAATCTTACTGTGACTGCACGCAGGAACAGACCCTTTGGTGGCCCGTCCCTTGACCAACAGACCGTCCTGTTTGTCCGTGGTTGGAGACTAAGGCTCGTATCTTGCCTCTATTTGTTTAACACCAAGTATGAACCAATTATTACTCACCTATGGGGACTCAACTGACCCACTGGGCGTAGATTGCCTCTGTCGGTTGGACTGCTTGGGTAGTCTTGACCTCCAACATGGGTCCTTCATCATGGACCCTTGGATTGTTCTTGGGGATGTTTATCCGAACTTTTCAAACAAAAACATGATTGTATAAAATTTTACGACCTCTAACAAGAATTTCATCCCAAAAGGAATACGTAAAACTCGACGTAACATGCCTAGACAGACAATGTCATTTCAAGGCAAACCTTTCGAATGTCATGGACGTTTGTCCTCCAAACTCACGAAACATGATACACTTCCTGTGTAAATCATAGTAACTCATTTAAGAACCTTATAAAATCTTTAACCACACATAAAAACATAAAACTACATGTGAGGAACATAGGTGTCTTAGTCGTCGAATGTCTTGGTCGTACCTTGACGGTTTACTTCCAATGCACCTAAATTCTTAGACACACACTCAATACCATATTTTAGACAAATTAGGACCTTATACCATCAAGAAAACAATGTTAGGATATAGATTCACCTAAGTCATTTTTGGGATCTTACATTCTCACCCACTTGGAAAACATTCGTCCTCAAATTACACTTGCCTCTCTCCGAACACTTCAAAGAATAGATAATCAATTAGAAACTCCTGACCATAGCATATAACATCTCATACAATGCAAACATCAATATAACATCAATTTCACATAATCTTGAGGATCACAACACAACAACAAACTAGAAGACATTTTATAAATTATCATGTTATAAAACTCACATAGCTCTTTCCAAATAAAAAAAAACTCATTTTATATTCAATATTGTGGTCATATACATCATTTCTAACCACATAACAACAATTGTTGACTAAATAATGAATTACACCTTTTTCCAAAATTTTTTATAAAAAGCAGGCAATGCTACAATGAATTTTTCAACATTTTTCAAAAATAAAACTTTTAGGAAAGTCATGATAGAAACATGATAATATGCTATGTAGAACAAAATAAACACATATTACAACATAATAATAACTTCATAAAATACACAATTCAAAGAATCAATGAAAATCAATTTCAACAAGACCCCTAAACACAATGCACATACAACATAGTTCTATGACTTTCTACTCGAACGCTTGAGTTGAATAGAAAAGATGAAACAATAAATCAAACTCAACATACTCCCCCACTTAGAAGGAACTCATAACACTAAGGAAATACAAAGACTTACCATCCTTCTCTCCCTAATTCTTTTTTGGTCCTCTAATACGGAGTGCATAGAAACAACTCTTATTTGGAGGATCTTCCTTTGGAAAATTAAGAGCAACTTGCTTACCCTCTATTCCTCTAGAAGAAATGGTAGGACAATATCTCTCCTCGTGTCCTTGTTTACCACAACCAAAGCAACTCCCACTACACTTTATACATTCCACGTAGTGTCTTTTTCAACATGTGACACATGTAGGTTTTCCATATTGAGAACAACCTCCTTTCCCCAACTTCACGGTAGAATTCCTAGGTTCTTCTTGATCTTGAGCCCTCTTTTTGAACCTAGTTTGAACATTGTCACTAGAACAACTTTATTTGAATTTTCTAGATATTGTGTTAAGTTTTGACAATTTACTTTATTGTGAATATACCATGAGTCTAGCTATAGTAATATCATTATGTAGCATGGCCGTACGACATTCCTCCCTCACTAGATCGACAACACTCGTTAGGAATCTACTCTTCTCATCCCTCAAATTAGACAAGGGTTCACACGAATTGATGCGCGTAGAGCAAGACGTCGGAACCCTTACTACAGCCAGGCCAACTAACTTGGGGAGTTATTTGAGCTTGTAAAGGTTGGGTCCAACCATATAGGGCTCTCGAATACGAAGATTTACTAGAAGTAGTCTTTATTGGATTTAAAAATCTCAGGTTTGAAGCATCTAGGGGTAAAATGGTCTTTTCCTAGGTAAGTGTACATCGTAATTACCCTAGATATGTAATTAAGTAATTAATTAATAAAGTGGGAGGAACAATTGGAGAGAGGAGGACCAAAATTAAGCGTTGAGAGTGAAAAGTCTGCCCACCGGAGTTCGAACTTGGTAGAAAGCAATGATTTAATGTCTGTATTTTAATTGGCTGAATATTTAATAAATGTATAATTAATTGCTGATTAAGAAAAATTAAAAAAAAACATATTTTTGTTAATTATGTTTTATTTATTAATTTATATTTTTTTAAAAAATTGACTAAGTCTTGCAAACTATCCTAGTTATAAGAGACACTATCTCACACAAACTCTCTCTCTCTGTATCTCATGCCTAAATCTCTTTATCTCTCTCATTCATTCTGTTTTTCCTGGATGCAAAAACAGAAGATAGAAACATTTGAAATCAAACAAAAGTTCTCTACACTCAAAGAACTTACAAAAAAAAATATACAAGCAAGCAAGATAACTTAACAAAAGTATAACTTTATATCATCTTCTCGACTAGATTGTTTTGAAGGTTTAGGGGAGGATTTGGGCAACACTTTGAAGTTATAAATATCTACAACAAGGTATGTGTTTTCTCTGTTTGAATCCTTTCTTCAAGAAAAATTTCTTTCTAAAAATTCAAACGTATGAATCTAGGGTTGTCTTCTTTAGTGTTGAACTCCTTTTCCCTAGTCTCGTTCCGATTTCAATCTGAATTAGGTTAGACATCATGTTTTTGTATGGTTGCTGGTAGCTAAGTATGAAAAATTATATTCTTTGTGTTTTTGTGTTTTAAATAGAAAGCATGTTTAATGATGTCTACTGAAAATGATGTGGTGCAATATGTAAATGTTAGTTGTTGTTGTTATCCGTGTTGAAGTCTTATATTGGTTAGTTTGATGTTTGAAATTTACGTGCATAAAATGTGTAATTCGTGATGTTCATATGAGGTGTATGTGAATCTTTTTAAGTGGAATGTTGAAGCTAAAACAATAATGTGTCTACACCTAAGAATTTTTTAAACGAATCCATGAAATACACCCCAAAAAAGGTGTTAAATGATCCTTGACTTTTCCTAATGTTTCAAGTGGAAATATTGGTTAAAATAAAGTAAGAAAAGGACTAATTTTCCAGCAAAAACAACAAGTTTCGTTTAACTAAATTATGGAGTAATCTGGAAATTTAATTGGTTTTAATATGGATGAGGCCACCATGAATTGAACCAGGGTTTTAATATGGATGAGGCCACAATGAATTGAACCAGTCACCTCAATCGTGTGACACCTTAAATTCATAAGAAAGGAAAAAGGTTAGGGGGATTCGAAATGGGGTGTACAGGCTGAGAAAGGAGAGCAAAAATTTAAACAAATAAAATGGGCGGCGTGGGAATCGAACCCACGACCTCCAGGCAGCGAATGAAAGGAATGAAAAATAAAAGAAAGGAAGTGTGAGGTGTAGGAATCAAACCCATGACCTCAAGGTTGGAATGGAGAAAGGGAGAAATAAATATGAAAATAAAGTTAGGTTGTGGGGGTTCAATCCCACAACCTCACTGCCAATGCATAACCAATTAAACTTTTAACTAAAAATAAAATTAGAAGGTTTTGGGTGTTCGAACACACAACCACACATCCCCTAGAGAAAAAAATCATAATTAAAAAGAGGTTGTGGGGGTTCGATCCCAAAACCTCATGTTCCATCCGAATTGGACAAGAAGAATTAAATCAAAAAAATAAAAGCGGTTGTGGGGGTTTGATCCCACACACATTCGGCCAAATAAGAGGAGAATTCAAGAAAAAAAATAGAGAGAGAATGTTGATGTTGGGTCTTGATCTACAGACCCTATGTCATGAAGACTAAAAATAAAGTCAAGGAAAAATGTAAGTATTGTCCAAGGTGTTCGAACTTGGGTTCCCTTGCCCAAATTTCTGTATTGATACATAAGGCATACGTGAATTAAATGTTCAAGAATAATTCCACCTACATAGATCGAAATTGAGATCTTGGCATACACACATATACATAAGTCTTGTACTACATAATCTTAGGAAGATATGAGTCACTTAATGAACTTTCAATGAAGCCTCATGGTTTGTATGTATAAACCAATAAGACTAGAATACGTTTAAAAATAAGTTAACCTAAGATGTATGTAACGAAATGAAGTAACCCTAGAATGGTTAAGTACAAGTGTAAAACATACTAAATAGCCAAGTGCACTGACATATGATGAAATGAACAATGAAATGATGAAACTCTAGAAGGTTTATGTAAAGGTGTAAAACACACAATGGCCAAATACATTGGCATATGATGAAATGAACATTCACGAAAAAAATGGTGAGTAATTATGAAGAGCAAATGTGCTACTGTTAATGAATGTGGTGATAACATGATATGAGGCTAATGTAAAAGTGATAACAATCTCAAACGAGCCTAAGTAAATGTTAAAAAAATGTACTCACCTATGAGAGTGTAAAGTTAATTAAAACAATAGTCACTATAAACACTCTAATGAAAGTATTGAGATTAACACACATAATACTAATGATGAGATGAGAAATCATCTATTGAGCTATGTGTCCTTATACTAGAAGCCAACATCCATGATGCATGAATTTAATGTAATGAAAACTTTATACAAAGCACGGATAGACTAGCTATGAGCGGTGATACCTTCTTTCGAGAAGGGCGGACGTTCAATTAAATCTTATTAGTTGAGACTTTCCGGCATGCCGGGTATGGGTTTCCTTATATCTCCTAGTATTTGAACCTATAGAGTCAATATAGGGATCTAGCGGGGTTCAATTCACATGTACGCTAGCATGTTTTTTGTCACAAAGTCCGATGAATCCACCTCTTATTAGTTTTGGGGAAATAATGAATTTCATTGATGCTCACATGATCTATGTCGATTAAACTTAAAGTTCTCAATTAATGAATGAGGCCATCCTCAATGATGTAAACCATGAAATGAATGATACCAAAGGTATTAGGATTGGATAATCAAGAAGTGAGCTAGACTCAAGTAATGATATTAGGCTATTCTTGATCATTGCACAACAAACCCGATGAGAATCTTAAACTACATCCTAGGTATAGCTATTGATACACTGCTTTGAAGGAATGAACTGAAGTAAAAGACGTTATGTGATGAATCAAGCAAGAATTGGGGTTGTTAAGTAAGACACTAGTTGAAGGTCCCATATGTTGAGCCCCCATATGGACAGTCAATGTCAAGTCCATGATCCCACTGACTCATGGCATATTAATGAATTGTAAAAAAAGATGTTATGTGCTATATACTAATGCGATGGTTTTATGCTAAAATATCATGTTGATGAGGCATTATGTTAAGTATGATGATGCATGTTACATCATAACATATTCCTAATCCAAAATTTTGAAGCTATAAAACTTTACTATCAAAATTTGAATGTCACTCACTTTCCAATCTAACTGTTGCCAAGTCCATTGAATTGACCTTACTATAACATGTTGCCTAGAAAGAGCTATTCTATCATGCATGTCATGGTGTTGCTTGCATATACCCATATTAGTACAAGTGGTGATACTAACCATATACAACTTTAAAATTTTTGGTGTAGGCACAGGGGCTGCTAGTAGGCTCCAGGGGTGGTTGACACTGAAGCTATCCGGTGACATCCGAGCATTCATCACAACATGAGTATGCCATATGCTTTAGAAATGCTTTCCTATTTATATCTATACTTTAATTTAGGCTGAGGAGTAGACAATAGTTCCACTAGCGTTTCTTTCCCGTATTATTTCAGACTTTGTATTGGTGCCATTTTGGCAGGTATTTAGTTATTTCTATATTAAACTATTTCTTTCATTTGAAGATGTAAATGTTAGATGGATTATGGTGAATAAAGTATGTCTATATTAGAAATGATTAGTAAGAATGTTCAGTAACAAAAAGTTAAAATTTTCTGCTAAAATTAACCTAGATCAAGTAACGATGACGTATGTAGGCTTGTCCGCGACCTCTTAAAAGTCCACAACACCGGTCTCATCTGGGGTCTAGATTCCGGTCGTGACTAGAAGGGAAACTCAATCGTCCTATAGACTCTCACCTATATATGTGTTGCGACTCACAATGATGGTCAATACTCTACTAACGTTACTTGATGTGACTTTTTGATTCCAAAGACTAGTTTCATAACCTACGCTCTGATATGAAGATTGTAACATCGCGAAACCACACCGTAGAAGGTAGGGACAATATCATATTGCAACCGGCGTACTTGAACTCTCGTAGGTCTTCTGTAATCCCTTTCTGTATCGTTCATCGCATATACTTAATGAAAAGTAGTGCGGAATTCAAACTTTTCACAAAACATTAGAGTATCATTAATAAATTCTTTCATTAGAAATCATAGGAAATACTTAGTCTCATTCTCATCAAACATAGACACTATAATAGTTTGGGAACATGACCCATACTTTAAAATTTAGAAATGGTAGTCTATTAAAATACATCAAAATAAAAGATATATGTGTATGCCTTCGAATCAATTGAGGACATACTCACATCACTTGAACTACTGTAGAATCCAAGCTTTCCTTCACGATCCTTCTCACTTTTCACCTACACCTTTAGAGATAAAAAAATGTATGGAGTTAGTACAAACAATTGTACTAGGAATGGCATTTATGCATACAATTATGAAAATGGATATTTATTAGAAATATACATCTTTTTTACTTAAATAATATACCATAATCTATAGAACAACATTTAACAACTTATAAACACAAAATATAACTTTTAAGCAATTTAACACATTTTTAAGCCTACTTTGCAGCAATCTAAATTCACTATACAATGAATTCCTTCACTGTTACAGTGAAATTCTATCTCTTCACTTTAGACACTTCCTAACATGTAGCCTTCTCACTCAAAGCTATCCTAACACTCATTTAAGCAACACAAATAGAGACCACCCATACACCATCTCTAAGCATAGCTAAATAATCCTCAAGACTACTAATAATGAGACACATACACACTTACAAAACACCAAAACACATATCATGTATAATATAATATTTTCCTTACAAAGGATATCAAAAAACTTACTAATCTAAGAAATATTTTCCATGATTGACCTCTTCAATATTACCAAAATAATTCTTAAGACTACCTAATGCTTAGATCATGTCCACATAATCAACATCTTCCCTAACTAGAGTCATTCTTAAAACTTATCTAGGTAAGATATAAAGTGACCATTCCTATGCCCATTCACAACTTAAGTAGACAACCCTTAACTACTCTAGGTATGTAATTATTCATTTAACATGCTTTCTTAGCTTAAGCCATTACACTCATTAGTTCATTTAAGACAAATTCATCACATAAAGACATTCAAGTTATGGTCTTAGACAAGACCTAGGAACTCCAACTAAGACCTTCAAAGCCTATTGTGCAATGTCTAGATAGAGTCTTATACCACCCCCTAAAGTTCTTATAACTTATATAATGCTAATAAGTATCCCATATGATGAGAGTATACAATAACCGACATAGACCATGGTAGGAATTCATGGAATCCGGAGTTCTATTCTACTATGATGAGGGTGTTCTACATGCCAATAGTAGAACTTGGACAGTTCCACTTTTAGGCACATGGTTAAGGAAAATTAAAGGTGTGCTTTGTACTGTAGTCTCATTCATTAAGTAGAGCTACTTCCGTTACCATACTCACGGTGGTACCCTCTGTTCTCATAGAGTAATTTAAAGGTTCATATAAAGGAGTTACATATCTAGTTCATAACCCAATCAGATTTACCCTATGAAAGAAAGGGCCACTAGGGCTACCTTAAAAAGGCAACAATAAGCTTATAATGACTTTATTAAGGTTTGATACGATTTCATTCTTGCCAATCAACCTTAAGTCTAACATTCCTTTACTTGAATGATACCATTACGTCTTTCGACTTCAACATTCGTAACCTTACAAGCAGGTTCAAGGATTCATATAAAGGACTCTTTTAACATTTTTCAAGGTCACATGTAATTAATACATACAATACTACGATACTTTATCATCCTACTTCAAGACATCTCATATTCTTATTGATACATGTATCAAGTATGGGACACAAGTCAACAAAGATAAGACTCTACATACTTAACTTTAACACATTTTACATGTCATTATAGAAGTACAACACATAACGCATTATATGGTAAGTCTCCTTACCTATGATATATCATCCATATGTCATCATAGATTATAGTCTCAAGTATGAATGTAATGACTGCGATACTGGAATTCGAATCGCTAACCGACGTGGTTGACCTATCATTAGGGCGCAGACCAGCTCTGTCTTTATTACTCATATGTATTGTTATTTTTAGCGGAGAATTAAAAAAAATTATTATATTTTAAGGTAAACATAGACTTCATATTAACCACGTATTGGTAAGAATGTCATTGCTCATACATCAACCTGTCTAATTATAAGGATCATGCAACTGGAGAATGGAATTCATGTCATCAAGTCATAAGTCCAAAATGTCATCTTATAAGCGTCTAAATAAAATAGGAAAGAAACAAGTGGAATATTACCCCATAGTTCAATAGACTAATAAGCAAGAAATTAATGGTAGACTCCGGAAGGCATGAGGACTACCATGTCTGATGAAATCTATAAGGTCCGAACCATACAAATGGTTACCCTCAAGTCACTTGAGATCTGCAACTAAACGGTAGCAAACAATTGTATGGAATTTAGTACCACACTTGTAATACTATAGGTACATGCAAAAAAACCCATAAAGTTGTTAATGCATGTAAATATGAACAAGAATGAATCTTCCTAACCAACATGCTTTCTCATAAGGTCAAGCCTCTTGACTTGCCTAATTTGTAATAGAAAGGTCATATCATGAATATGTCACAGATCATACACACGTAGGTTCACATAACATACATTTAATGTTTCATATATTATACATTTCATATCCATGAGACCTTGTGTCACGACCCAAAACGGTCCGCGACTGGCACCCACACTTACCCTCCTATGTGAGCGAACCAACAAATCTAAACCTTAACATTTCAATGTAATATCAATAGAAAGTAATGCGGAAAAGACTTAACTCATTAATAAAAAACCAATTCAATAACTTCTAAAATTCAACATCTATTATTTCTCCCAACATATGGAAGTCATTCACCACAAGAACATCTAGATCAAATTACTAAACTAAGAGTATTCTACGAAGCTAAAACAAATAAAAGCTAGTCTAAGGCCGAAACTTTCCCCCCCAAAACAAAAAAGGCGTCAAGCATGAGCGAAGGAGATAGATCCAAATCGTCCAAGCTGAAGAATTAGTCCCCTGAGATCCGGTGTACGAAGGATGGCTAGAAGTACTGTGAGTTGAAGACGACGGCACGTATTGACCTTGCACTCCACAAATAACCAAGAGGAAAACATAACAAGTAGGGGGGGGGGGTATTAGACAACCACCAATGTTAATGAGTAGGTATTCACGGACAACTCAAAATAGAAAGCATAATTCTCGATCACATCATAAAATAAACTAATATTTTAAATGTGATAGCAACAAGTACAAAACATATTTTATAGCATCACCGAACAATTGTGAAGACCTAAAGCCTCTCCATACCACAACTCGTTTGGATAAATGTTCTTTCGATGCGTATATTATCACCTTTCAAGATTCATTATCTTTATTCATCTTGTGCGGGAACGTGACAATCCGATCCCCTACTTACTATGTGTCGGAAGGTGGACACTCCGATCCCATCATTCAATGTGTCGTACGTGAAACTTACATCCACTCATCTACGTGTCGTTCGTGAAAACCATCCCACTAATTCTATGTGTCGGTTCAGTGACACTACAGATCCCCCTACTATCCAAGGTCGCGTTTCATGATAACCAGTCCCACAATCTACTGTGTCGGCTACGTGACGCTCCGATCCACCTACATCGACGGTGTCGGTTCGTGGACACCCGTCCACCTAATTTATATGCTCGTCGGTCGTGACACTCGATCCCCAATCTCGTTCTATTAATTCATTCAAGCCTTCTTTCATACCAAGGCGTCATCTCTTATCCTTTAGTCATCAAGCCTCTTTAATAAAGGCATACATCATACCAAGAGATTAGGTTTTTATCAAGATTTGGGATTCAATAGCTGCATCCTGATTGTTTCATCCCCATAAATATTAATAATCACATCATTCATACACACAATTAAGCATTAAGAAGACTCTATAATATACCAACCATATCATTCGCTATAAGAGTTACTACGAATAGTTGTAAAAACCATAACCTACTCCACCGAAGAATTGACGATCAACATCTATCTTACCCAAGCTGTATGCGTTTTCTTCTCCCATGACGATCTCTCCTCTCTTGTCTCTTCCTCTTGTCTTATTCAAACCCCTCCTTTCTTTTACTAATAATCTTATAATTAAGTAATAC
Organism: Solanum habrochaites; assembly: GCA_027704765.1. Classification (NCBI taxonomy): domain Eukaryota; kingdom Viridiplantae; phylum Streptophyta; class Magnoliopsida; order Solanales; family Solanaceae; genus Solanum; species Solanum habrochaites. Next base: position 28,723,394 of record JAKWJA010002497.1, read on the forward strand.
AAAGAGGATGGAACTAATACCCACTAATTAAACTTAAGCGTTACCTACTTTCAACCCCAAAGTCATTAGACTTCTACCATGTAACCCACACTTATAATTTAAAGCAGAAGAAATAGTTTCACACCAACGCCCTTAAATAATTAAACAGAATCCGACCCAGCCATGGGATGCGCAACCTATGACGGCCCCGTGTACCTGACGACGGTCCCGTCCTGCAGGTCGTAAACCGTCAGACGACTAATTTCACCAAAGGTCTTTGACGTTCGTCACGACCTGTGAAGTTCGTCCTGCCATTTCATCTGACGTTTAGAGAGTCGATTTAAGTACCAAATTTTTGAGTTTAAGTGTTTTGGAAGGGACACCCTTGACGTCGTCGTGCCCATTAACGGTCGCGTGGGGTCCGTAGACTCAGCCCAATTTTTCCAAAATAAAATCGCTGACCAAACGACAAACAGGTCGTTACAATAGATACAAATTGTACCATCGTTGTCCTCGAACATCACAAGAAGCAAACAAGGGCGAGAAGTAGTACTGAATCTTGTTTAAACAGATGTGGGGTATCTTTCTTGCATATCTGCTGCTTCTCCCCATAGTGGCTTCTTCAACGGTGATTCTTCCATTGCCACCTTGATGGATGCAATCTCCCCTTGATTTCTCAATCCGTGCGATTTTTTCTTCTAAAATGGCAACAGGCTCCTCCTCATAAGACAATCTAAGCACAGCAGAAAATAAATCCCAACGAATAATGTAGTCCCTTCCAATGGTATCTTTCAACATCGCCAATGGCATACCAGATGTACTCCGAAAGCCCTGGAAGAGCAGGCTAAATATCTAAGCACCCCCTACTCAGATGAAAAGTATTTCAAAGGGACATGTACCTTGGGCTTCTTAGCTTGCCTATTTCCAAACGCATCACCCCTTCATTGGTGAAATCTTCAACAAGACTTGTCTTACACTCCATGAACTCTAAGCTCTAAACTTTTCTCCTTGCATATCTTTTTCCACTTGCCGCCGCTAGAAGCTTCTATGATAGATTCACTTTTCTATCGCATCCCTCAAAAGCATCAGTACACCAATGTCAACCTCGAATCGCATCAAACAAAAAAGGGGGGACCTAATCCCTATCCACTTAAAATGCTTTAAAAGGGAGACCATATCTAATGCCTGGCAGCGATAGATATTATCTGTATGAAAACTCCGCTAAGGGTAAGAAGCATCCCAATGGCCAATGAATTCATCACAATGCGCGAAGCATAATCCCCCAACACTTGTATCGGTCGCGCAGACTGACAGTCAGTCTGAGTGGAAGCCAGTCCTCATATCCAACTAGACCCACTTCCGCATGCAATGTTTCTTCAAAATTGAAGGTAAACCTGCCGTACCTTATCTTATAGATGGATAGTGGAACTCATGCAATCGAACAAATTCCATGCGATGTACAGTTGGCTACTTCTTGCCATTGTAAGTCACTTTAACCGGAAGAAATGAGCAGACTTATTAAATCTGTCCACAATCACCCAAAGTGTCGAACTTGCACAATGTCTTTGGATGACCAAACCCGACGTCCATTGCAATTCTCTCCATTGCCATTCGGAAATGGGCAATTCTCTGAAGTGTTTCCTCCGGGACCTTTGGATGTTCAACCTCTTACTTAGTTGACAGTTTGGACATTGCAATAAAATCCACAATATTTATGATTCCATTCTACTCTACAAAAGTGTTGCTTTAGGTCACGGTACATCTTGGGTTGGCACCCGGAGTATCGAAATACCTTGAACTGTGCCTCTGTCAGAATTACGTGTTGATTCAACTCATCGCCACGGGGTAAACATACCTTCCCTTAATAATAAAAACACCTCCTGTCATCGATTTTCGATGCTTAGCCTCTCCTTGCAACACTTTATTCGGATCGGATCAATTTTCATCATTACAACTATTACCTTCATTTTGTCAAGGAAGCGAAGTTTTGCCTCAAACAGTTGAGGTTGTGGGTTTGAACCCCCACAACCTCACTTTATTTTCATTTTATTTCTCTCTTTCTCCTTTCTCCATTCCAACCTTGAGGTCATGGGTTTGATTCCTACACCTCACACTTCCTTTCTTTTATTTTTCATTCCTTTCATTCGCTGCCTGGAGGTCGTGGGTTCGATTCCCACGCCGCCCATTTTTTGTTTAAATTTTTGCTCTCCTTTCTCAGCCTGTACACCCCATTTCGAATCCCCCTAACATTTTTCCTTTCTTATGAATTTAAGGTGTCACACGATTGAGGTGACTGGTTCAATTCATGGTGGCCTCATCCATAAAACCCTGGTTCAATTCATGGTGGCCTCATCCATATTAAAACCAATTAAATTTCCAGATTACTCCATAATTTAGTTAAACGAAACTTGTTGTTTTTACTGGAAAATTAGTCCTTTTCTTACCTTATTTTAACCATATTTCCACTTGAAACTTAGGAAAAGTCAAGGATCATTTAACACCTTTTTTGGGGTGTATTTCATGGATTCGTTTAAAAAATTCTTAGGTGTAGACATTATTGTTTTAGCTTCAACATTCCACTTAAAAAGATTCACATACACCTCATATGAACATTACGAATTACACATTTTATGCACGTAAATTTCAAACATCAAACTAACCAATATAAGACTTCAACACGGATAACAACAACAACTAACATTTACATATTGCACCACATCATTTTCAGTAGACATCATTAAACATGATTTCTACAGTATGTCTTCACTCAAAGAGATTTGAATTTGAGACAGAGGAGATGGATGGAACTACTGAAGGACTACGACATCAATATTTTGTATCATCCGGGGAAGGCGAATGTTGTAGCGGATGCTTTAAGTAGAAAGGCGGGAAGCATGGGAAGTCTAGCTTACTTGCAAGCTTCTAGACGCCCATTGGCTAGGGAGGTTCAGACTCTGGCTAATGACTTTATGAGACTAGAAGTAAATGAGAAGGGAGGATTTTTAGCTTGTTGTGNAATTTTCGCCAAATTTATAAAATTAATTAATTTAAATTGTTTGGGAAACTTATGAAGCTCGATAATTAATTTATACCGACGCGGGTAAAAATTGGGTGTCAACAATAATAACTTAGTCAAATATCGAATACGATGATTAATATGAGGTAAAGATAAGGGTTAGGATAGCAACACACGTAGCCGGACCAAGGTGCGGAGTGACATTTTCTAGATGCAGGACCAAGGATTTAGAAATATATAACTTATGACTTTGCATGCAAGATACTAGGAAAGAATTGTTATAATTAGACTTATCGAGTTACTAACCTTTGGGGAACACGTAAACCTTAGTTACTTTGATTAATTGATTAAACTCCAACATTCGAAGATGTTAGTTGTCTCCTTTTATTTTGCTAGTTATTTTCATTTACTTAGAAATAGAAACCCCCCTTTCATTGTTTTATGTTTCCAAGGAAGTAATTGACTGAACAATAGTATTAATAGATTGAAGTTAAGTCTAAACTATTTTACTCGTGGGAACGATCCCAACATCACTAGTTGGGTTATTTACTTGACACGGCCGCTTTACTTCTTAAATAAGAAGTAAGTTTGAGCGTATCAAATTTTGGCGCCGCTGCCGGGGAAAGTAACTTTTAGATTAACTTAAACTTATTAATATAGTTTAGTTGATATTTTCTTGATTTTACTTTGTTTTATTATTTTTGATTCTTGAAGAACCATCCTCCTTGTATGCCAAATACACGGAGAGGAAGAGAACCCTTGTTTCCCTACGATCACGAATTAGAGCGTACACTACGCAACATGAATAGAAACTTGGGAATAAATGATGATGATCCAAATCAGAACATCTCAGCTCCGGTTGATGTTCATGGTCAGTTGTTACCTAATGCTCCGGGTAAACACCAACAGAGGGGACACAATCCCACTCTGATACGCTCAAACTTACTTCTCAAATGAGAAGTAAAGCGGTCGCGTCAAGTAAATAACCCAACTAGTGAGGTTGGGATCGTTCCCACGAGGAAAATAGTGTAGACTTAACTTTAACTTGTTATTACTATTGTTCGTTGAAACTTCCTTAGAAAGTAAAAAACATAAAAATGTAAAAGGGGGGTTTGTACTTCCTAATAAGTAAAAAGAACTAACGAAATGAAAGAGACACTTAACAGTTCTAATGTTGGGTTTTAATCAATTAATTAAAGTAACTAGGGTTTACGTGTTCCCCACAGGAACATAACTTGATAATTCTAACTATAACAATTCTTTCGTAGTATCTTGCATGCAAAGTGATAAGTTATGTATTTCTAAATCCTTGGTCGGCATCTGAAAATCTCACTCCGCACCTTGGTCCGGCTACGTGTGTTGCTTTCCTAACCCTTATCGTTACCTCATATAGCATCATATTCGATATTTGGACTAAGTTACTACCTCGTACCAATCAATACTAGCCTATTAGATAGTATACACTAAATCTATGTTAATAATTCTTTTCCTATTATCTACCCCCTTGGTCCGGCAAGTAGCATTAAGGCGAGTTCTAACGTTGATCATCGTTAAAAGACTTCCTAAACGAAGAATTATTAATAATGCAAGACACATTCTAGAATTGTTATTTAGCTAGGGTTTATCTCATTATTTGCCTATGGTTCCCACAACCCTAGTTATGGAGTTTAGTTACTCATCGCCATAAACACATATTCAAATATATTAAATAAGAATTCATGTACTTACTTCAATGAGAAAAAATAAAGTCCAAAAGATTGCTGATTAATACCAAAAGTACTTTTAAGAATCTCCAAGAATCAAACTAATCAATAAAGTCTAATAATATGATTTCTAATATTGCAAGTATAACTATCAGGTGTCTAACCTCATAAACGAGTTTTTTCGAACTATTTATAAAAATACAAAAAACCTAATTAAACAGAATTCTAATTACTGGAAATCTGCCAAAAAAGCGGCTGGGTCAACGGACCGTCGTGGTCATGACGAACCGTCGTGGACTCCGTCGTCCCATACTTGGTGCATTTTCTTCTGCTGCTTTCTTCATTCCCCTCAACGGCAAGTGTGAAGGACCGTCATAGGCACAACGGTCCTCGAGGGTCTCGTTTCAAAAGAATTCAACTCTTGGAATTTGGGTACTGGGATCACTTCTCTGATCTTCACGACGAACCTGAGGACGGACCGCATGGCCATGACGGACCGTCACAAGTCGTAATCCACATTGTCCGACTTCCCATCTTCCTTCAGCAGCTCTCTTTACGCTGCCACCTACGGACCGTCATGCATGAGGACCGTCATAAGCTCCGTAGGTGGAATAATATAATACATGGATTTTAGGTTACTTATATCATAACTTTAGATAATATATATGTTAACGTAGTTACGTGTATAATTAGTATACTTCATGATTATTCGAAAATCATCTCAAAATATATTAAATTTAGTAAACATCTTATCTTAGTTTAAATTATAATTATACTTTGAATCACTATTTTATAATTATATTGCTAAAACAAAAAAAGTAGAGGGAAGCTCGTTAATTAATTAATACGAATTCATTTAAGGTTTAGCCAATTTTTATTTAACTAAAATTGGCCATCTTTTAATTTTAACCCCTTTTTCCCATCAATTCATTTAAAACATCCAGCTTGGACCTTTTTTTAATTTAAACCACCGGCCCACTTCCTTTTTTTCTATACCCAGAACAACTCCCCCTTGTACCCGGCCCAGTCCCCTTCTTTTTCACCCCCCCAGCATCCATGCCATTTCCAGAAAAGAAAAAAAAGGCATCCAAACAATTCCCAGAAAGCATCGATTCCCAAATAGAAATCGTCCTCCGCGTCTCCTCACGCCCCGCATCTCCTTCACGCCCTCTCCCTCTCTCCCAAACTCCCTCCTCTCTCACCTCTCCTCTCTTCATCGCGCGTAATGGAGAGGCATCAATGGGACCTGCAGGACTGCTGCTTCGTACGCGGTCTGCAATACACTTTGCCTGACGCATTTTCGTCCTTGGGGGCTCGAGATCAATCCATGTCTCACCTCAAGGACGATTGGAGCTATCCCATCCATTCCCCTCCCTTTTTTCCATTTCCGCAAAGGGCAAAATTTTCAGAAAAAAGATGTTGCTCCATTAATGGAAAAGATTTCAAAATTTGAAATTGATGGTCCCAGATTCGAACCCCGCCCTCCGAACGAAACCCTAATTTCTTTCTTCTATTTAAACCGCTTTTCTCCTCCACAAAAGGGGTTGGACGATTGAGCGAAAAAAAAATTTTAGCAATTTTTTGGTTGAATTTTTTTTCGAAAAAACTCTGCCTCTTCCGTTTGTTGTTGGATTTTTTGGTCGAAAGATTATTGGATGGATTTTGAAGGAAACTTTCGGGTTCTTTCTCTATTGTAGTAGAGTAGTCGAGAGTTGCTCTCAACCGGAATTTTCCTTTTGTGGGTTTCACTATCGTTCTTGTAAGAACAGAAGCGAGGGTGAGACTCACGCAACTCAGGAGACTGAAGTCAGGATTCTTTTCCCTTTGCTCGTCGGGTCATTTTCAACAGCTTGGAGCTCCTTTGGTGGTGGAAGCTCGTTACCTCACTCTTCATTGCAGTTCGCTGCATAAAGAAAGATGAGAATCGACCCTTATTTTGTTTATGACTCGTCTTCTTTGTCAGTTGTTTCTATGATGCGTTAGCTTTTGGCTGTGATTGTTGAATTCATCTAGGGACATGCCGAATCGTTTATATGTGTCGCTATCAAGTGTTGTGCCTATGTTTTCATCTTTTGTTTTCCTCATGTTAAGTATTTAGTTGTTATTGGTTAAGTCGCGTCTTGTTTCGATATTATGTGAGAAATGATATTCGTTGTTGGTTTCCCCTATCTTGCTACAGTTTTCGTTGCCTCATTAATCAATATGGTAAGTGAGGGTATGATGCATTTCAGAAGTGTTCGTAGTCTGTTGAGCTTTTTAGTCATCATCTGTTTCAATCCCTAGTCGAACACTTCGGGTTATTTGTAGCCGAATTTGGGACTTTGGCCCGTAAATGTTGTGATGCTTTCAGCTTGAGTCCGTCTATAATCATTAGGCCCTTTGTTCTTAGTCGGTTAATTCGCAGTTAGAAGTCAGTGTTAGTTTGCACTGTTGGTTTTCATGTCATTCTGTAGCAGGGATTTCATTATGTTCATATAGTTTGATGGGTAGGCAGTCCTCTTTAGCTCACATATTCTTCATAAATGATTTAATACTTGTTCTTGTTTGCTGTGTATTTTAGTGAGCTGGGTTTGTTCGAGCTATTGGGTTTGAAATTAAGTCTTCCCTATTTAGTTCCTTTATGCAGCCCTTGTTTCGTCTTGGTTATTTTGCATCCATCGTTATGTTGAACTCTTTGTAATTGTCGGAGTTTGTTTTGTTCAACAAAATATGTTGCTTGTTTCGTATACTTGTTATGTAGTAGAGGTGTATATCCATGCATGTGATAAGTGCATTAGCATGTATATGTGTGTTGCATGTCACTGTTATTGTTTACTTGTTGTAAGTTCTGAAATTGAATTAAAGTCTTTTGTCTTCCCCAAATTCGATTTCATGATATTTTACTATATCTCCGTTTTGGTCAAAATGTTTGTTAGTAGTTCACCATTTGTATGCTAATTTACTTTTACTTTGTTGCATGTGAAACTCCTTTCGAGTCCATTTTGGGACTCCACTTCATTTTTGCATTTTGAGAGAGCCATAAAGGCTCGGAAATTATTTCCATCGAGTCAACCCGTCAAAAGTCAAAGATCGCGTAAAAGGATTGAAGAATTGAAGAAGTTGGAAGAAGAGAGACTTGAAGATTTTCTCTTTATTTTATATTGTATTTTTATTTTTGTAATGGGCATAAGCCCTATTCACTTTATTTTCTTGTATTTCATTTCCCATGTTTAGATTATGACAGGTAAAAAATGGGTTAGAAACACAAAAACAGGTGGGTCCAAAACTCAGTCAAGGCGAACAGAACCCGAGTTTGGACCCAAATCTCTCTCTCTCTCTCTCTGTATTTCGCTTTACTACTTGTTTATATTTTCGTTTTGAATGCTTTTTATCTTAGGATTAGAAGACTCTAAACCTCCCCCAAGCGCCTTTTACTTTATCGAATTTAAAGCGTAAAAAATTGAATCTTAAGGCAATAGACATTTCCAATTCACTAGCTCGTTTAAAGTTAAAATTTAAAAAGTTTAACTTTAACGGAATCTTAAAAAATTAAATGTTGCAAAACTTATAAATTTGTTTGAATGAAATAAGCTCAACTTCAAAATTGAAAAAGTTATAACAAAAATAGTCAAATAAGTTAATCGCCGGAAAACCATAGTTAACGGGGCATCTTAGGTGCTTTAAACACCTTCCTAAGACGCTAATATGAATCCCAAACCCATTAGAATATTTTCAACACAATTTTTCTGTTTAAATTCTTTGGAAATAAATTTCTTAATTTTTCTTAAAAAATTAAGTGGCGACTCCTAAAAAGTCAAAATATCCTTTAAACTGAACAAACTCTTTGCGAAATTATTTTTTCGATAAAAAAAAATGGCAACTCCGCTGGGGAGTTTTGAGGATTCTAACCTTAATGACTAACTCTATTTGACTATTTGTACTAACTGTTTATTTGTTTAAATTCTAATTTTTCTAGAAACTGCATTTTCATGGCATAACTTCTGCCAAACGGCAACTAGTTGCATTAGGAAATGGAAGTTACGCGCTTACTGTGACTTCTCTCAGAAATACCCCAAGAAGTCATTTGGGAGTATCAAATAAATAGTCGAAATGCGGTCATCCGGCGTTATTCGATAGCTCCACCTCGATGTTTGTCTGACTCGGGTAACCGTCTATTTGAAAAACAACTCTAGAAAGCCTAAGATAGAGCAAAACCAAAACCAAAATTAGGCATCAGCCCAGGACGACTTAATACCCAAGGCGTATTAAGTCCATTTTAGTAGAAAACCGCCAAAATCGCGTCTAAGGTCTTCGACCTCGCGACGCATCATATTATGTGACATTCAAAATGTATGTGTGAAAACAAACATGGGGGTAGGGGGAAAATCTAACGAGTTTTTGTTTTTCAGATGGATCGTTTCCCAAAGTTCAACATGGTTGTCTCCGTGCCACCCCAACTTACAATGTGGCACAATGACTTAGACGGAGATCATAGGCGGACCCTTAACAAGTACGTAGGGGCCTTGACCGAGCTAATCAACATGGATGGTTGGCAAGAGTTGATCGAGGTGCTCACGGGGTACTGGGTCAGTCAAAGAATGGTCTTCCGTTTCGGAACAGCCAAAATTACCCTGATGATAGAGGAGATAAGATATTGCATAGACACCATGGGCAGGGTATAGAAAGAAGAGCCCGAAAACAAGAGGATATTTTCATCCCCAACAAACCTTCCGTTGAGAACATCTCGGATTGGTTAGGGCTAAGAAAGGACTTCACCTATTGGTGTCAAGATTCCCATATGATGTTCAGAGATCTCTACGTCCGATTCGGACACGCGAGTTTCTACGCCGCGTATAATAGGGAGTTTAATATTTCCTACATGGAGTGGAATGAGCTCCGCCCCTTGGCGTTTACCATAGCATTGTTGGGAACAATGGTCTTCCCGCACGGCCCGAGCCTGAGCATCAACACCAGAGTCATAACACTCGTCCATACGTTGTTCAAGGGATACGAAAATCAAGGAATGACAAAGTACTACTCCGTAGCTCCAGTCATATTGTCGGACATATATTGCGCTTTGAGTAAGTGCAAAGAAGGAAATCGGTACTTCCAAGGGTGTAATCTACTCCTCAAATGGTGGATTCTCAGCCACTTGGCGAAGGGTGCTGGAACTCGAGAATTGCACACTCTCGACAACAAGAACACCCTCAAGGACCTAAACGACTTACTATTCTGGGCAAACATGAACAATCAGAGAACGAGAGGAAGATGGGCCAAGATTCTCTCTGAATTGAGAGAAGAGGACCTCCAATGGATGCTCGACCGTTTCATATCCAAGGAGGTTGTCGTGGAGAGTCGTAGATGTGTTGTGCTCCCTCTACCCGGCATTCGAGGAATTTGCTCTTGCGCGCCATTCTGAGTCTTACGACAGTTTGGAAGAAAACAGACCGTTCCCACAGAAGCATATTATGGCGCTTATGTGTAGGACATTGGGGACAACAGAGTGGAAGAGGGGATATACAAAATATCTCCTTTCAGATTCCGCGTAGCTTTCGTAGTGTGAAAAACAAGGAGGCCAAAGCAGTGACTGAATTGCGAGAGTTAAAGGAAGAGGCTAATGAGGTCTACGCAAAATTCGTAGAAAATCAAGACGCACTCGAGAGGGAAACTAGAGAGATCGAGAGACTGAAGCAAGGGTATGACGAGTTCGACAACTGGATCCAGCATAAAATCGAGAGGATGTGATACAAGAGTTTGGAAGACAAAGGGCGTTTGGGTGAAGGTTTCCTACTGATGCTGAGATACATCTTTCAGCATCACAAAAACCCCAAAGACAACGACAGAGCAGGACCATCAGGAGCAGCATAATGGACATCGCCCCTGCGCGGGTTTTTCTTTGTTTGTATTCACATTATTTTATCCCCTGATATTATTGCACTTTCTAAATAGCCCCTATGTGGGTTTTTCTATTACTCTTTTCGAACATTTTACTCATTATTAAATATTATTTTAGGGGGGAATTATTTTATTTGGTTTAAATTCACACGTGCATCATTCGAATGCGCTAGGCCTATCCTTGGCACAAAAGGGTCCCCATACATGATTAGGACACGATATATATGTATTTAAATGTTATGTGTTACGTTGCTTTGAATGAGGATATCGTAAACCCACTCCTAGCAAAAATTCCGATGAATATACAGAAGCCACTATTATAAATGTCTGTCCAAAATCCACAAGTCTCAAGTTTCTCACTCAAAAGTCCATCTCCCATACCACAAATCCTAAATACCGCTCTATCGTCTCAGGAATGGTGAATCACCGCTATGGAAAAAGGAAAGAACATCCAGACAGAGCTCGCTGAGGAGGAGTTGCGAAGAAAAATTGAGTGATTAACTCGAGAGATTCAGAAGATTAAGGAGGAAGGACTTAAGGTAGACATGACCACGACAATCTACAAAGCTGCGGTCACGACCTTGGATGAAGATCTGGCGTCGAAGATAAAAAAAAAGAGGGAGGTTGAGATGGAAACCGAAAGCCTAAGAAGAAGGTTAAAAATGCTTCGTTTGGAGGCACACGAAGTAAAGCCAAGAGAAGTGAAGATAGATATTGAGACTGCCGTGTTGTTGGCCAGAAGTGCATCACTCGACGAGGAATTGGCGACCCATAGCAACTTAAACGGCAGAAAATACATCGCCCGTGACCAGGGAGCAGATGAAAGTGGACCCGACCAAGAATCAATTGAGGAGGACGATGAGGAGGCAATCGTCTACAAGCCTCCGTTTCTGACCGTTTGAAAGGAAAGGATGACGCAGCCACGAGACAAGAAATCGCCAAAATGTTGTCTTCTAGAAATTCCAATGTTGTTTTTCAATTCCCTTGTAATCGCAATGAAAGAGTGAATGAAAACTTTTCTTCCTACTCGAACTACGTTGGGCCTGAATTCTCCTTGTGAGATACGTAGGCAGCCTTTCCCGGCCCGGCCCCTATCGCTGAAAATATTCATTCTCCTCCGTATTACAAACATACGAAGATAAGATCAACGGGCATCAAAAAGCAGCTTCAAGAAGACCATAGCTCAACGTGATTCAGCCTTCCCGAGATAGCGCTAAACAAACAAAGTCCTATTTGTTCAAAATATATTTCCGTCCTCATTCTTGGGTTAAGATATCCTCAAATAAAGCGACTTGTGTGATTATCTGCTTTCTGTGAGATATTATGTATTTTTGTACTCTGAATATGCACTAACAAATTTGCCTTTGAGTTGTTTCACCTCTCAGGTACCTTTAACTTATCTGTGTCGATAAAAGCTGGCAGATCACCCCTACTTCACCAGATCAAAAGGTCCCGCAGATTCCTTCCTCGGACCAAACGCAAATACAGCCATGGAAGACAACAATGAGGAAGTCTGCCTCACAGATGTCGTGGTGGCTCAGCCCAGCGTGGCAGAGCAGAATTAGCTAATTGCGCAGCTGATGTAGCACATAGCTGACATGAGGGTCGAGATGCAACGAAGGCAGGACACGCCTCCACCCGGATTCGGCCCTAACTTTATCGACGCAAGACCTCTGACGTACTTCCCCTCGTCCAACTTGGATCCTACTCAGCATCGTCCAGCGACACCCGTGCACAACCCATCTGGGGTAGATATGACAACCCAAAACCCCCAATACACGAAAGTCTCCTATCAAACTCCTTCACCACTTCAAAACAACCCCCCACAAATGCCACCACACCCCTAGAACGCTCAAACAGCCCCACCACCCCAAAATCAGAACCGAAATCCCACCGCCTTCAACTCCTAAACACCACATCCGCACTTAACCCAGAATAACAATCCCCAAAACTATCCACAAAATTATCAAACTGCACAGAACATCCCGAGCCCTTCCATAGCTCCACCCATCCCCAAAAGGACCACATTCCAAGTCCCTGTCTCGACCGAGCATGAGGTGCACAGCTCCGAGTTGGACCATTACGAGGAGCAAGAAAGAGAGTGGAGGGCGAGGGAAGAAGCGAAAGTAGACATAAAGGAGGAGATCAAAAGGGCAATGAAAGAATTGCAATGCACTCCAGCCGTCGTCGGATTGAGTTATGTGAAACTGTGCATCCACCCGTACTTGAACCTTCCTGAAGGGTTCAAAATCTCGAAGTTTGATACCTTCAGAGGGGTGGGAAACCCCATGGCACACTTGAGGGCATACTGTGACCAACTCGTGGGAGTTGGCAAAGATGAAGCTTTGCTGATGAGGTTGCTCAGCCGGAGTCTGTGCAGTGAGGCCCTGGAATGGTTCACGTCGCACGAAACTCGACAGTGGCCCAGTTGGAGCGCACTGGCTAAGGATTTCATCGATAGATTCTCATACAATGTCGAGATAGTCACTGTTCGGTACTCCTTGGAGAAGATGAAGTAGAAACCCACAGAAAGCTATCGAGAGTTCGCATACAGATGGAGGAAAGAGGCAGCGAGGGTGAGGTCTCCAATGATAGAAAAAGATATTGTAGAGGTGTTCGTACGGGTGCAGGAGCCCAAGTACTACGATCGAATCATCTTGTTAATCGGCGCCAAGTTCGCCGAGATAGTCAAATTGGGTGAGACTATCGAAGATGTCCTGAAGTCGGGGAAGATAGCTCGGGTGTGTGCATCGCCTAGATCTTCCGAACTTGTGAGGAAGAAGAGAGAATAGGTTGCCGCCATTTCATTTGGGGGAAGAAAAACCCTTAGAAACTCACCGCGCCCTCAAGACCGCTCCAAGCCTCCACCAAAGTCTCACCAAGCCTATCGCCCACAATCCCATCCCTCCAACAACTACAACGCTGCCCCCACTTATCCAGATGCCCTTATTTTGTCGTATCAGAATCCACCCTCAATTCCCCAAAATTTTCCCTCCGTATATCCAAATTACCCCCAAGCTTATCAAGTCCCTCCCTCTTACCAGGATTTGATCGACCATGAAGTGGTCTCCCTTTAGCCTGCGACGCCGAACGTCAATACCAATCCATTGCCAAATCATGGTGGTGGGAACATCAACATGATAGAGACTTACAAAGATGAGCGTGAAACCAAGAGAATTACTCCTGTTGTTCAGGAAGACTTGGAAAAGGATGTCACTTCTTTGAGCGTCAGGGAAAAGGGAGAGTTCGTTATTCTGACACCTGCAAAGGTTGTTGCCTTGGTGCCCTCAAAGACTCTCGCCAAACCCAAGTTCATCATAGAAACGGTCGCGGCTCAAGGCATGACTAGATCTGGAAGATGCTACACCCTTGATGAGCTTGCTCTCGGTGGACAAAAGAAAGATCATGCCAAGAGACCCATAAGTGAAGCAGAAGCCGAGGAGTTATGGAGAAGAATGCAGCCTAAAGATTACTCCATCGTCAAGCACTTGGAGAAGACTCCAGCCCAAATTTCTGTGTGAGCCCTACTGATTAGCTCCTGGTCCCACAGTCATGCTTTGATGAATGCCCTAGATGACACGTATGTGCCCTCAGGTACGAGCAGCGACAATGTAGCTGGTATGATTCACCAAGTCATTCGGGGACACCGCATCAGCTTCTGCGATGATGAGTTGCAGGCTGAAGGGAGGTCCCATAACAAAGCTCTACACATCACCGTGATATGCCGCGGAAAGATTGTCAAACGTGTTTATGTAGACGATGGATCTGGTCTGAACATATGCCCCTTGTCCACATTGAAGCAGCTGAGGTTTGACCTCGGAAAACTGGAGCAAAACCAGGTTAATATGAGAGCATTCGATGGTGTGCAGAGACACACGTTAGGAGCGGTGAACTTGACCATCCAAATGGGCCCCGCGGAGTTCGAGGCAAAGTTCCAGGTGTTGGATATCGACACCAACTATAACCTTCTTTTGGGAATGCCATTCATTCACATGGCTGGAGCCGTCCCCTCCACTCTCCACCAAGTGATGAAACTAGTATGGAAAAATGAAGAACTAGTTATTCACGGTGAAAGGAGCCACTCAGGCAAGCAGGAGTCGGTCATGGACGAGACACCGCAAAGTTTGGATTTTTACACGGTGGAGTTGGTAAATGCCACCGATGAGGGCTTGGCCCCGCAAACTCCCATGCCGGCCGTGTACAGAATGATCGCCACGGTAATGTTTTAGAGCGGATTCAAACCAAGTTTCAGATTAGGAAGGAATGCCCAAGGGATCATCGAGCTCAAGGATAAAAGTATGGTTTTGGGTACATCCCCCCACAGATGATGATGTGAAGATGAAGAGGAAAAGGGATCAAGAGTTGACTAAGCCGATCCCACATCTCTATCAATCCTTTCCAGTCTGGGAGCATGCCAAGCCTGAAGACAGCGGGGAAGGAATCTGTGACCTTTTCAAGGAGATTAACGCTGTTATAGGGGAGAAGGTCGAGCCAGCTGGCATTCGTGATGCGGAACCAGGGGAGATGCTGCAAAATTGTACGTCCACGCCAATCCTGATGTCTCGAACTCTGTAGTAGAAAGGAGTTATTTTGTGCATACTATAATTGGTGGTCGTCCGGAAGAGGCCTGAGACCCACCATTTCTGCATTTTTCTTGATTTTGAATTTTGTTGTGATGTTTAAAGAGTGACATGGCCCCGTTCCATGACCCAACCTTGCATTTTGTTTGATTTAAATTAAAGCCTCCTTATTTTGACTTTGTTTATTTAATTGCTTGTTGTATTTTACTTTCCTAATTTTGTCTGTTTATGATTTAAGTAACGTAAGTTACAAACCTGCCAATGTCATGTCATGTCATGAGATAGATGAGCAAAATGAGGCAAATGACGATGAGGATGACGACTACGACGAAGAAAGTGGGGAACCGGACTAAGTGGCAGAAGAATTTCGACAGTTCGAGAATCAACATAAATCGAATCTGCAAGAAACAAAGACGGTGAATTTGGGAGATTCAGAATGTGTCAAAGAGGTTAAGATCCAAAGAGGTTAAGATTAGCACTCACCTGAATGAAACTCATAAGTAGAGCCTGGTTCATTTGATTGCCGAATACAGTGACGTGTTTGTTTGGGAGGTCAGTGACATGCAGGGGTTGAGTACTTATGTCGTATCTCATAAGCTGCCTATCAACCTAGGGTTCAAGCCGGTAAAAGAAAAGACTCGAAAATTCAAGTCTGATTTGAGTTTGAAGATTAAGGAAGAAATCACCAAGAAGATAGAGTCTCGAATGGTAGAAGTAACAAAATATCAAACCTGGTTGGCCAATGTCGTTCCGGGTGCCAAGAAAGATGGAAAAATCAGGATTTGTGTCGATTACAGAGATATCAACAAGGCTAGTCCAAAGGATAATTTTCCGTTGCCTAATATCCACATTCTGATTGACAACTCTGCCAAACATGAGATGCAGTCATTTGTGGATTTTTATGCAGGGTATCACCATATTTTGATGGATGAAGAAGACACAGAAAAAATGGCATTCATCACACTTTGGGGTGTGTATCACTACAGGGTAATGTCGTTTGGCCTCAAGAACGCCGGTGCTACTTACATGAGAGCCATGAAGACCATTTTCCATGACATGATTCACAAAGAGATTGAGGTGTACGTGGACGACGTCATAATCAAATCCCGAGAGAGCTCGGATCATTTGACATACCTTAGAAAATTCTTTGAACGTTTGCGTCGGTACAACTTGAAGCTAAATCCCGCCAAATGCGCTTTTGGAGTCCTAGCTGGGAAGCTGTTGGGGTTTATAGTCAGCAGAAGAGGTATTGAGATCGACCCTTCCAAGATTAAAGCAATCCAAGAGTTACCTCCGCCGAAGACAAGAAAAGAAGTGATGAGTTTCTTAGGGAGGTTAAACTATATCAACCGGTTTATAGCACAATCGACAGTGGTGTGTGATCCTATTTTCAAGTTGCTGAAGAAAGATGCCCCTACTAAGTGGACTGAGGAGTGCCAGACCGCTTTTGACGCTATCAAGAGCTATTTGTCTAACCCACCAGTATTGGTTCCTCCACGAGAAGGGATTCCTTTGTTACTATATTTGTCTGTTTCAGATAGTTCCTTTGGATGTGTACTTGGTCAACATGACGAGACAGGGAAGAAGGAAAGGTCTATCTATTACATAAGCAAGAAATTTACTCCGTACGAATCTTGCTACACTTTGCTGGAGAGAACATGTTGTGCTCTGATGTGGCTCGCCCAGAAGCTGAGACACTACTTGTCTTCATACACCACGTATCTCATTTCCAGAATGGATCCATTGAAGTACATTTTCCAGAAAGCAATGTCGACTGGGAAGTTAGCCAAACTGCAAATGCTGTTGACTGAGTTTGATATCGTGTATGTGTCTCAGAAGGCAATAAAGGCACAAGCTTTGGCTAATCATCTTGCGAAAAACCCCGTTGACGAAGAATATGAACCACTTAAGACGTATTTTAACAATGAAGAAGTGTCGTTTGTGGGTGAAGATATCTCTGAAGCTTATCCAGGTTAGAGATTATTCTTTGATGGAGCGGAGAATCACCAAGGTAAAGGTTTTGGAGCAATTTTAGTATCAGAATCTGGTCAGCACTATCCTATGGAAGCTAAACTACGATTCAACTGCACAAACAACATGGCTGAATACGAAACTTGTATTATTGGTTTAAAAATGGCCATTGACATGAATGTTTAAGAGTTACTAGTTATCGGAGATTCGGACCTTTTGATTCATCAGGTTCAAGGAGAATGGGCTGTGAAGAACCCGAAGATCATACCTTACGTACAGTATGTGCAAAATATGTGTAAAAGGTTTTGCAAGATCGAGTTCAGACATACTCCCAGAATACAGAATGAATTAGCCGATGCTCTTGCCACCATCGCTTCAATGATCAAACATCCGGATACTTATTACATCGATCCGCTGGATATAGATTTGAATGAACATCCAGTCCATTATTCACACGTTGAGTCAGAACCAGGTGGTTTGCCTTGGTATTTTGACATAAAGAGATACTTGGAGTCTGGGACATATCCAGAAGACACTACATCTGGTCAGAAAAAATTGATACGCCGTATGGCTCTTAATTTCTTCCTAAATGGAGAAGTCTTGTACAGGAGCACTCCAGATTTGGGTCTTTTAAGATGTGTAAATGTTGCTGAAGCTGTGAGGCTTATTTAATAGATACATGCTGGAGTTTGAGGTACACACATGAATGGGCTTACTTTGGCAAGAAAGTTTCTTCGAGCTGGTTATTTCTAGATGACTATGGAGAATGACTGTTGCAGATTAGTGCAAAAATGCCACAAATGTCAAGTGCAGGGCGATTTGATACGGGTGTCACCTCACGAACTTAATGTTATTAGTTCACCTTGGCCATTTGTAGCTTGGGGAATGGATGTCATCGGTCCCATAGAGCCGGCCGCTTCTAATGGACATAGATTCATTTTAGTTGCCATCGATTATTTCACCAAGGGGGTGGAAGAAGCCTCTTACAAGTCGGTAACAAAGAAAGTGGTGGCCGATTTTGTCTGCAACAATCTGATATGTAGATTTGGGGTTCCAAAGTCCATCATTACTGACAACGGTGCAAATCTTAAAAGTCATCTGATGAACGAGATATGTGAACAATTTAAGATTATTCATCGAAGGTCAACTGCTTATCTCCCCCAAATGAACGGAGCTGTAGAGGCCGCCAACAAGAACATCAATAAGATTTTGAGGAAAATTATTGACAAACAGCGAGGCTGGCATGAAATGTTGCAATATGCGTTGCTAGGTTATCGAACGATGGTGAGAACGTGGACTGGGGCTACTCCATACTTGCTAGTATATGGAACAGAGGCAGTCGTACCTGTTGAAGTCGAGATCCCGTCATTGAGGATCATCCAAGAAGCTGAGTTAAGCAACGCTGAGTGGGTAATCAAACGGATTCATCAACTAGCTTTGATTGATGAGAAGAGAATGGTCGTCGTTTGCCATGGCCAGTTGTATAGACAGAGAATGACTCGCGCTTTTCACAAAAGAGTAAGAGCAAGAAATTTTGAAGTTGATCAGTTGGTTCTTAAGCGTATTTTCCCTCACCAAGACGAGTAAAAAGGAAAGTTCGCACCGAACTGGCAAGGTCCCTACATGGTTCGTAAAGTACTATCTGAAGGTGCTTTGGTCTTGTCGGACATGGATGGCACTGTATGGCCCAAACCTATCAACTCTGATGCTGTCAAGAGATACTATGCGTGAAGTTTCGTTTTGCATTTTCCTGTTATTTACTTGTAATCGTTCTGTTTGCTTGTATTTGTTCAAATTTGAATTATCATCCCTCTTGTAACGAACTACGTCTGACCTCAATTCTCGAAAATGAGATACGTAGGCGGCCTATGTCGGCTTCGTTCACCCCATTTATCCCCTTTAATTATTTCTTTGTATCTGAACTACGTTCGACCTGAATTCTCAAGAATGATATACGTAGGTGGCCTTTGTCAGCCTCGGTTAGTTTCCCTTGTAAATTTTATAAGGGAAACTACGTTTGACCTAATTCCTGCCTCAACGGGATACGTAGGCGCCACAAGGGCGCGGTCATACCTCTCGTAAGTTCTATTTCCCCTTTTGCAATAGAACAGAGACAAAAATTTTGAGAGTGACTCCAAAATTCTCCAGAAGGAACCTTCTCTTCAGCAAGTCAAACTAAAGACATCGAGATCTACAACTAGGACATAATCTTTTAGAAGATCTCAAAAATCCCGCGATCTGTTCAGTTACCGTAGAAAGATAAGTAGGACAGCAAACTGGGACAGAAATTTTAAGGATGGGCTCAAAATTTCGTTATGGGTTTTCCCTACGAGTACAGAGTGCCTCTAAAACTCATCAACAAGTGTTAGATTCAAAGTAGCTCGTTAAGCCAGACATGACATGACTTGGCAGTGATCTTTTCAAGATACTATTTCTTAAAAATTCCTTGTTTCTCTTAAAATTTCCCTTTTATATTTTATTTGTTTTGGCATAAGATACTTCCTTATCTATCAAGAGTTGGGAAATTGGGAAATCAACCGGAGATACAAAGACAAGGAGCAAACAACCGAAGGGATCAACACAGATCAGTATGTTTAAAACTGACAATTTTTCTGTGGATGCAGGTTTATAGCTTTGCTTTGGAAATCGGCCGAATTCTTCAGATGGATGAATACGAAGAGCTCCAAAAGAGGATAAAACTATCTCCAAAACCAGTGATTTTACTAAAAGCATGAGGCGTTTCATATTGTTTATGTCAAGATGCTTGTGAATGTGTTTGTTTATTTCAAGCCATTCCCGACGATGAAATCTACAAAAGTGTCTAGCCAGATTGTAGTGACCCGAATCCGAAAGGTAACTTTTTTTAAAAATTTTGAAAATTCATTTAACAATATTTAATTAAT
This sequence comes from Solanum habrochaites, assembly GCA_027704765.1. Classification (NCBI taxonomy): domain Eukaryota; kingdom Viridiplantae; phylum Streptophyta; class Magnoliopsida; order Solanales; family Solanaceae; genus Solanum; species Solanum habrochaites. The sequence goes on from JAKWJA010002497.1 coordinate 28,743,420, forward strand.
TTAGGAGTAATTTATTTATTATTTATAATAATGACCCATATATATATTAACACAAGTTATTAGGGTTGACACCTTTAGATCATAATTCTTCTCCAAAGAAAATTTCATGTCCCACAGAGAACGTTATAGCCGGCACAATAAAAAAGGTGACGAACCTCTAATATGTAAGCATTATTTATGTCTTAATAAATCTATTGGTATATATACACATATGTCATATTATTACTATTCTATTATTATAGTTGGTCGTAAAAGAAAAATAAGAAATTTTGATTGGGATCAAGAAGAATGGAAATTGGAATTATTGTATAACTTTTAATTTTATTGGAAAATTAGTTTAACTTGTAGATTATCATTAAGAAGGTTAGGGGTGAATGTGATTATATATTAAAATATAGTTTTATTACTGGAGGTTACTGGATTTTTCTTTTCATGTATTGATTTTTCAATTGGAGTTTCTTTTTCGTGGTTATCACACAATGATTCTTGAGTTAACCTATTGACATATGTAAGTAAAAAATTCCATGTGTTATATGAATATTATTGGATATATGGCATTAGAGAAATTGAAATATAATTCTAGGCTTGAAATTTTAAAATATGAGGGTTGCCATGGTAATTGACATCAAAATTTAGGAACTTGATTTTAGGTTTTGTAAGTTTTTGAGTGTAGACTATACATATAGCAATGTGGGTGTTGTTAGTCTTAGAATCTTATTGTGATTTTCTATTTGCCTAGATTATATTGATTTGGGAGTCAACTAAAAGAGGAAGGCTCAAATTCTGGAGTCATTGTTCGACTATTTGAGGCAAGTGGATTTCTAAACTCTTGTTAAGTGTATGGAATGCGTGTATTTCCTTGTGGTATATGTTTGTGAGTAACGGGACTTGGTGATGGGTTGGCTTGTACACCTTGATTAATTTTAATGATGAAAACAAAGGGTAATAAAAGGCAATGTGAATAATTGGTTGTGTGTGATGTGTTGATAATGGAGAATGGTTTGAAAGATTTTTTGAATCATTATTGTTGTGAATTGTGCAATATTATAAAAATGGTGATATCCTCTTATTTTGTGTGAACATGTCATTTGCATTAATTTGAGACATGATAGTGAAAAGTGTTATGTGCATTGAGAAAGAATGAGAACTTAAAGAGGATGTACCATTTCGAGGGACGTATTACGCGCCGCGATGGATACTATATTTCGAGGGACGTATCGAGCGCCGCGATGGTTACTATTATTAAGGGTGGTGTCGTGCGCCGCGACAGATGCATGGACAGATATATCCCCCATGGGTCACGTACTGAGAGACAACGGGTGTGTATCACTAGGTCAGACATGCATCATTATACCCGACATTACATTCCATTGCATTGCACATACTTATCATTAGTGAACTTGATATCGTATTTTGCTGATCTTCTTATTGTCTATCTGCGGAACTTGTGATTCATTAATATTGAGCTTGTTATTGCGGATAATTAATTTGTTTAAGTGATGTTGTTGAGGATATGTATTTTGTTGAAGTGTTGTTTTTGAGGATATGTAATTTGTCTAAGTGTTGTTGTTGAGATACGTGCTATGTAAACTGTGAGCTGTTAGGTTGGGTTGATTTTAATGCAGGTTGTAATTGTGGAGGTTCGGTTGGGGGTAGTTGGAGTACCCATACTTTATCCCCTTAGCTTGTGTTTAGACGGTTTACTTGCTGGGTACCGTGTTGTTTGGTACTCAACCCTTGCTACTACAATTTTTTTGTAGGTTACTAGCCCAGACATTGTGATATTTCTCTTCTCCTTGTCTGAGCTTTCTTTGAGATTTGAGAGGTAGTTGTTTGTCGCCTCAGCGTACTTTCATTTCCCTTAGTAATAACCTTGTTATATTCTAGAAATAAGTTCATTTGAGACTAACATTTCTTTTGAATCAATTCTAATACTTTAGAGGCTTGTACACGTGACAACAAGATTTTGGGGGTGTTTTGAATTGATTATGAAATTTTTGCATTTTATTGTAATGGTGGAATTTTAGGTTGACTTGTCTTGGTGGGATAAAACGAGTGCCATCATATCCATTTTTGGGTTGTGACAAAATGGTATCAGAGCCCCATGTTCATAGGTCTCACGTGTGTACAAGTTGAGTCTAAGTAGACTCTTGAGGATCTTTATGGAGACGTCTATACTTATCTTCGAGAGGCTGTAGTGACTTTTAGGAAATATCTTCACTTTTTTAATCTCTATCGTGCATTCTTTGTACGTTTTTATTCTTACTTCATTCCATTCTTTCTCTCATTTATGTGATGACTCGTGCGTAGTTCCTTATGTAAATAGTTGTTGTATCGTGTATTGGTTGGATGCTAGATCTGGTATTAAGGTTGAAATATGATACTGATGAAAAGAATGTGTGGTCATATTTGAAGGGGCGGAATAAGGTTAGTTACCATACTAAATAAATAAATAAATAAATAAAATAAGAATAGTACTTATGTCGTATATGCAATATCTGAAGTGGTTTGACAATAAGAAGTTAAATGTTTAAAGAGTTTGCTAGATATTGAATAGTGTAACCTTGAAAAAAATTATAGTTCATATAATTTTCATAACATTAATGGGTTGCTTAGTGAATGATGTTGCACCAATTGAGGTCTGAATCTCTTTTGTGGTTCCACAGATTGAGTGGATGCCAAATAAGGTCATGATACGACTATAACAATGGTACTGATAGGTACTTGGTTAGAAGTATGTTGTTTATTACTTTTGTTATCGACCTGACCTATGAAAGAATACACATAGCTTGGGCTAGATATGAGAGCGAATTTGATAATATTAGAAAGTTATTCGATAGGTAGAAATGTGTGGGCAATTTGGGTACGGTCTTTTTCGGTAGATATGATGTGTTCTAGTGGTGGATCTAACAGTCTTTCATGATGTGGTACTAGTGTTATATGAAAACCGATACATTGACTGTCAAGTGTTAATACTAACTATTTAAGGAATTATCAATTTTATTACATACTCATAGAGTAAGATTTGATGTTGCATTCAAATTTGAGAAACAAACTAGCTTGTTACTATGAATGAATGGGTTAAGTGTGTGTATAAGGAAGATTTTAATGGTGGATTGTTGATGCGGTATCAATGTGTTAAGTTGAGAAGTTTATTCCAAATGTTCTAAATAAGGACCGATAATTTCATTTTAAATGTCTGAGGAAATTGATAGATATCAGAATGACAAGCTTATGGATAAAAAAAGTCCAAAAAAATATACTTGTGGGAAGGTAATTGAAGATGTTAGTAAGAAAGTGCATATAAGATTGGTTTAGTCCTTCGATTTGGGTTCGTATAACTAGCTTTATCGTGTCATATTGATGAAAAGATTGACTTCGTGGGGATGACAAGAGCTAACTAAGCATGATACTATAAGAGTTTGTGATGAATTATGATTGGAATACAACTATATGATAAGTTTTGTTGGTGAAAATACTTTTTGTACGGTAATGATGACTTTAAAATGTCTAAGGTATGGTTCACTGCTATTTTCTAAGTAGTGTGGTTGTATGATAAGTTTATGAGGAGTTGGGATGTCACTCGAATGGAATTGAAAGGAGCTAAAGTCATAATTAAAAATAGTGGAATGTAGTTTAACATTCAGAAAGAGAAGAGAGCAAGGATATTTACTTTGATTGCAAGAGCTAAGGAGGTATCTTTAGAGGGGTTGAGAATTGGGTTCAGAGACACATCATTTCATCCGTTTTACGTTGGTATGGTAATAGTGTCACGGGTTTATCAGATTGGTTAAAAAAAACAATCGAATAAGATTTGAGAAATGAGTGTATATACGTTCAACTTGAGTGTGATGATAAGTTTATTCGTGGTTTTGAGCTTGGTAATGAGTATGATTGAATTTTTTTGAGAAAAATATGATAAGATCGATGGAGAGGCGATCAATGATAAGCTAAGATACGTGAATTCATAAAAATCTTCAAGGTATGAGCTAATAGTGATGGATAAAGGGGTTAAGTTATACAATTGGATTCAAAATTCATGTTTTTTCAAGGTGAGTTTAGGTTTGTGGTAGTGTGTTTTGTCAAGGTATGAATTGGTACAGTGAGAAATGATCAATCACATTGAGTATGAAGCATTTGGAAGGACTTAAAAATTTCAAGTCATAAATTTGGTTACATTTGATTTTTTTACCCAAGAGGAGTTTCACATAATGTTATGGTTTAGTAGATAAGGTAAAAAAAATGTCATGGGTTGTTGGACAAAGAATAAGACTTGTAAGTGAATTAGAAAAAAAAATTGGTGTATTGAAGAGTTCAAGGTATTTAAAATTTCTGTCATGAGAAGAATGTAAGAAAAGTGAAGGAATAAAGACCTCTCGTATAAGCCCTTAACTTGTATTTGAAGAATTTATTAGTTTTTATCTATGAGTATATGATTGTGAGATATGAACTAGTACAGACTTACTAGAAATTATCATCAACTTTTGTAAAGATTGGATTTTTGTTTGAGTGACAAGTAATGATGTGGGGAAGATTATATGTGTTATGTCGAGCTAGATTGTTCAAATTATGATAGGTAACTTATTAATGTTTAACATTGTGGACCTACAGTTTTACATGATTAATAAGGATTTCGAGGAAATTGAAACTACTTTGTTGATGGGATGATACAAACTATTATGATGTGTTACGTAGGCATTTGATGGTAAGCAGAAGTTATAAGCTAATAGTATACCGAATTATTGGAGTGGCCAAAAATTTCTTAAGTGTTGATATGAAGTATATGATGATTTTGAATGTTAGTTGAAATTTGACATTTTAAAGATTACGTGGAGTTGACGTTATACTTGATTCAATAACTTTATATAGATTGAAAATTCTTTTATATTTGAAACTTGTGTTAGTCTTGGGTGGGACCCGTATCTGTCATAAAATGCTTATTTGGAAAGAGAGAGCGTCATAGTTTTAAATTTTGAAGGCGATAATGTATTTAATAAGAATAATTTAATACTATTAACAGTTTGAGAGTAAGGTAAATGTACGGTATAGTTATGATGCTTGTTGGTTATAAGAGCGTTGAATTCAATGGAGTACTTGGGAAGTATGTGGGGTTAGATGAATCTAGTATTTGTAATATTGTAATGGGGTCAGTTTTGTTGATTGTTGGTAGCTAAAAGAAAAAGTCGAGGGATAGAGTTAAATGAAATAATTTTATTTATATGGGCATTATGGAAGAATTTTTTTATGTGACCACTTTCTTCGTACTGGATATTATTTGGAGTATGATTCACCGCTTATGCTACTTGTGTTTTCACATCTATGGGTGAATCCCTTGTGGTGGATCGGATGTATCGATCCTCTTGTGCCCTCTTGTTAGGGTAGGATATTTGGGCAGACTTTGCTCATTCCAGTTATGATAGACTTGCTTTTGTTAGGATATTTAAAGTATTCAATGTGTCTACAGGCACAACCTTTCTTACAAGAACATATATAAGAACTACTATGAGTAGTTAAAGTTGTCTAAGAGTGTAGTTAGATGTTCTATATTTTGAAATGTATCGCTTATTGGGTGTTTATTTAATCACTTTATTTTTTTGGGTTAGATAAGTTTGATTCTCCCATGATGAGTATCCGATGTCTAAAGATTAGACGGTTATAACTTAAGCTCGTGGAAAGATTGTGTTGTGAAAAGGGACTAGTGATAAGATATGTAATGGTTTGTGCATTATAAGTGTCTGGTGGTTGATTCAGGCTCACTTCTGGTTGTAGCCAGTAGTGATTAAGAAGGTTATCTTTGTTATGTGAGAAACAATTTATCAAGATAGTTATGTTAAGGTCAAATGGGGTTGAGTTTACATTGAGTCCATGACTTAGTTTTTAGCTTGATTATCACTTTTAATTTGTAGATATTCAAAGTTTGATTCGAAATTTCAATTGTTAGTAGTTGATCTTGATGGAATGATCTTAAGAAAAAGCTCACTGTGCGAGATGAACACCGACTAATAGGTCATAACTGAGATTTTTGGTAACACTGGTTATTTTTGCTTCTTCTTCTTTATGTTCGAGGACGAACATGATTTTTAATGGTGGATAATGTAGTGACCCGAATCCGAAAGGTAACTTTTTTTTTTAATTTTGAAAAGTCATTTAACAATAGTTAATTAATCTAGGAGTAATTTATTTATTATTAATAATAATGACCCATTTATATATTAACATAAGTTATTAGGGTTGACACCTTTAGATCATATTTCTTCTCCAAGGAAAATTTCATGTCCCACAGAGAATGTGATAGCCGGCACAATCAAAAAGGTGACGAACCTCTAACATGTAAGCATTAATTATGTCTTAATAAAGCTATTGGTATATATACACATATGTCATATTATTACTATTCTATTATTATAGTTGGTCGTAAAAGAGAAACAAGAAATTTGGATTGGGATCAAGAAGAATGGAAATTGGAATTACTGTATAACTTTTAATTTTATTTTAAATGGGTTTAACTTGTAGATTATCAATAAGAAGGTTAGGGGGTGAATGTAATTATATATTAAAATATAGTTTTATTACTGCAGGTTACTGGATTTTTCTTTTCATGTATTGATTTTTCCAATTGGAGTTTCTTTTTCGTGGGTATCACACAATGATTCTTGAGTTAACCTATTGACATATGTAAGTAAGATATTTGATGTGTTATATGAATATTATTGGATATATGGCATTAGAGAAATTGAAATATAATTTTAGGCTTGAAATTTGAAAATATGAGGGTTGACATGGTGTTGACATCAAAATTTAGGAACTTCATTTTAGGTTTTGTAAGTTTTTGAGTGAAGACTAGACATATAGCAAGGTGGGTGTTGTTAGTCTTGGAATCTTATTGTGATTTTCTATTTGCCTAGATTATGTTGATTTGGAAGTCAACTAAAAGAGAAAGGCTCAAATTCTGGAGTCATTGTTCGACTATTTGAGGCAAGTGGATTTCTAAACTCTTGTTAAGTGTATGGAATGCGTGTATTTCCTTGTGGTATATGTTTGTGAGTAACGGGATTTGGTGATGGTTGCCTTGTCCACCTTGATTAATTTTAATGATGAAAACAAATGGTAATAAAAGGCAATGTGAATAATTGGTTGTGTGTGATGTGTTGATAATGGAGAATGGTTTGAAAGACTTTTTGAATCATTATTGTTGTGAATTGTGCAATATTATGAAAATGGTGATATCCTCTTATTTGTGTGAACATGTCATTTGCATTATTTTGAGACATGATGGTGAAAAGTGTTATTTGCATTGAGAAAGAATGAGAACATAATGAGGATGTACCATTTCAAGGGACGTATTGCACGCCGTGGTGGATACTATATTTCGAGGGACGTATCGCGCGCCGCGATGGTTACTATTATTGAGGGTCGTGTCGTGCGCCGCGACAGATGCATGGACATATATGTCCCCCATAGGTCCCTTACTGAGAGACAACGGGTGTGTATCACTAGGTCAGACATGCATCATTATACCTGACATTGTATTCCATTGCATTGCACATACTTATCATTAGTGAACTTGATATCGTATTTTGCTGATCTTCTTATTGCCTATCTGCGGAAATTGTGATTCATCAATATTGAGCTTGTTATTGCGGATAATAAATTTGTCTAAGTGTTGTTGTTGAAATATGTGCTATGTAAACTGTGAGCTGTTAGTTTGGGTTGATTTTAATGCAGGTTGTAATTGTGGATGTTCGGTTGGGGGTGGTAGGAGTACCCGTATTTTATCCCCTTAGCTTGTGTTTAGACGTTTTACTTGCTGGGTACCGTGTGGTTTGGTACTCAACCCTTGCTACTACAATTTTTTTGTAGGTTACTAGCCCGGACTTTGTGATATTTCTCTTCTACTTGTCTGAGCTTTCTTGGAGATTTGAGAGGTAGTTGTTTGTCGCCTCAGCGTACTTTCTTTTCCCTTAGTTATCACCTTGTTTTATTCTAGAAACAAGTTCATTTGAGACTAGCATTTCTTTTGAATCAATTGTAATACTTTAGAGGCTTGTACACGTGACAACCAGATTTTGGGGGTGTTTTGAATTGATTATGAAATTTTTGCATTTTATTGTAATGGTTGAATTTTAGGCTGACTTGTCTTGGTGGGATAAGATGAATGCCATCATATCCATTTTTGGGTTGTGACACATATTCAAAGGTGAATCAAACAGGAATCTCAACGAGGATTTTGCGATTTCTATAGAGGATGCTATTTGCATTACGAGATAATTATTGTCAATCAAGACGATGCATTACCTCAGAAGATACAGTTATGATATTATTATTTTATCATTATCGATCAAGTCGATATATTATTTGAAGATCGTCTTGCCGTGTTATCCGCGGAGGCGATATAAATATTCATGCATCGCGGAATTCATACACTGAAGAATCATGCATCGCGGAAATCATACACTGCTGAAAAATCATGCATCGCGGAGATCATGCATTGTGGAATCATGCATCGCGGATATCATGCATCGCGGAAATCATGCATTGCAGAAAAAGCACGCATTACGGGAAATCATACATCGCAGAATTCATACACTGAAGAATCATGCATCGCGAGTTTAGAATTTATGCATTATGAGAAGATTTCATGCCTAGTCAAATTTATACATCGCGAGAGGATTTATACCTCGCTGAAATTTAGATATCGCGAAAAGAGTTCATACCTCGCCGAGATTTATGCATCATCAGAAGAACCCACGCCTCGTTGAAATTTGAACATTGCGAGAAGATTTCATGCCTCGCAGAAAGTTACGTATCGCGGGAAGATGTTCATGCCCCGCAAGAGGACATACACGGATAAAGAGAGAGCAACACTTATCCATTGGCCTCGATTGCATTCTGTTATTTCTTATAAAAGTAAACATCAAGAAGAGCATCGAAGATGACGACAAAACAGACATCAATATCGCATCAGCATTTATTTATTTATTTCTATATCAATTATATAGTACATTGAAGATTATATCTCAAAACACAAAGCCTGAGTTTTATTTGCTAGACGTCAGGGCGATCGAGTCGACGTCGAATATTGAGGAGAACAATGAAGTGTCTACATGGTAAAAAGACACTGTCTCCCAACCTAATTGTATTTTTTAAGCTGACGAGTTTTATCGCAGTCTTTGTCGAGAGCATCCAAAAGGATGAATTCTCCAAAAAACCACAGGTGCGGACGACATCAAAAAGGATGCATCACAACGTGGAACTCTTTCTTAGGAGGGAACCGGGACACAGTCCAAAGAGGAATATCACACTCTTAGGACGCGAGCAGAGGAGCGACTTCCACCACAATTGAACCACCCTCTCGAAGCATGCGAGTTTTTCTTTAGTTCTGTCAGTTTCTGTCTCGCATCCGGAAGTTTTGTTTTATCGGAAGCAAGTTTCCAATCCGAGTGACAATACGACAAGAGCTTTGGAAATTATGTCCGTTTAAGTTCTTAATTATGGGTGTGTAGATCCTTGGAGCCATATGCTTCCTTAGACTATGTAGCAGACCCAAAAGGTGTATCAGTCTGTATGCGCTCCTGTTCAAAGTAGGAGGCAGTGCTCCGCCAGGCTCCACCTTCGTGGGTGTGGCTCTGATGGTGCGTGCAGCACGAGTGGTAGTGAGAGTTCCTGGTGGCATGTACTCTGGGTCACGCTCATCGTCTAACCCTATGAATATCTAGACGGATGGGGCGACGTACTTGGAATGCCCTCGTGAGTAGACGCGGTCTTGTTTTTATGCCATTAGTGCATGCAAAGAAAAGGAATTAATTACAATACATGCAACTTAAGAAAGCAATAAAGTAAAAAAAATAGAATGGAAGTGCAGCAGTTGCAGCATTGCATGACGGTCCCAATGGTCCGTCATGGGGTCTGTCGAGGAACACTTAGTAAAACTTTTGTATATTATCAGAAGCAAAGGTTCTTATACTTGCAATGATTGTGCAGGACGGACCTTCAAAGGCACGATGGTCCTACATAGGGTTCTGTTGAGGAACACTTTGACTATAATTTGTAATCATAAAAAATAAAGGTTGTGACAGTGTTGACGGTTGTGCAGGATGGACCGTCGAACGAACGACGGTGCGTCATAGGGGTCGGATGAGGGACACTTAGACTAAAATTTTAAAACATCAGAAACAAAGGTTATGACAATGTCGACGGTTGTGCAGGACAGACCGGTGAAGGCACGACAGTCCATTACAGGGGGCCGTCGAGGCACACTTGGCCTAAGAATGAGATGTGAGGAGTGACGGATTCCACGACGGTCCATCGAGGGCATGACGGTCTGTCGATGGGGTCTCGTACTAAACTTGAATTAGTTCTCCTAATTTATTAATGCGTAATATTCTTAAAAACCCAAGATTCCTAAGCGACTACCAAACATCCTATCATCCCTAGGGCAGGAATTTTTTCGAGTTTTAGCATTCAATTTTCGACAGCCTATCAACCCTAGGTCAGAAACAGAATCAGGAAACACACATCATTTTTTAACAAAACACCCTCATTCTTTTTCAATATCAGTGTTCTACGGGAACTTAGGTTTAGGGGGGTGAGTTCTAGCTTGCAATAAGGGTCCAATATTGGAGACCCACACAGTAAGACAATAAATTTAATTAGAAGACAATAAATTAACGATTGTTAATTCATGGACTAGAAGAACATACTTGATAATTGAGTAGAGGAAGAAGAAGTAATACACTGGTAGTTGAATAGCAGCACAAACACCACATACACCGACTGGCAATAGACTGAAGAAACTAGAAGAATTCGGAGAGAAAGGGACTCTGGGAATTTGGGGCAAATGTGGGAAATCAGAAGATAGAGAGATAATGGGAGTTAATGGTTATGAAGTGCAGAGAAATGGTAGGAAATGAGTAGAGAAACGGTTATGAGGGGTTATGTGAAGAGGTGGGAACTTTAAAGGATTAAATCTTTTAATATTCAGTCAGACTGGTCGGTCGGGTAAGTTGGTAAAGACGCGACGAATCCTCATTGAGGGACCTTAATAAGGTCGATGGTCCATCATTGAGGTCCTTCGAGGGTGCCTTAACTTGGAAAATTTTAAATATGTACCTGGGCATGATGAATCCCGATGGAGGTCCATCGATGACACGATGATCCGTCGATGGGGGCAGCAGACCAATTTTCTGTAGATTTATGGTTATTTAAAACAGGCACATTTAAAACCCATTAAGCTATTTTTTTGTATTTTCTGGACACTTTTCAACACCAACCTAATCTATGCTCTAGCCAACACTACTAACGAAAAACAAAAGAGCAGTCAGAAGGAACATTAAAAAAGTAAAAGCAAAAACAATGCAACTATGCCTAGAAAATCATGAAAAACCTATACTTCGTTAGAGGATACATATTGAGTTGCGTCCTAATAAGCCATTGATTTAACGTCGCGGCACGGCAGAAGACTATTGATTATTTAAACTTCATCAAGATGGTATGTCTCGATCTTTTCCTTCGCCGTTTCATCATGCCCTAGATAGATTTTGATGCGCTACCCATTCTCATTGAACCTCACATCCTTCTTGTTCTCCAACTCAGCCGCACCATGAGGGAATAGTTGGTTGATCAAATAGGGACAAGTCAATTTGGACTTGAGTTTGCCCGAAAACAAACCACCCTAGAGTTGAACAAAATAACCAAATCGTAAACCAAAAAATCGCTCTTCTCAATCTTTTCGTCATGGTACTTCTTCATATTTTTTTGTAGAGGGCTTAATTTACATATGACTTCAAGCAAAATTCATCAAGATCATTCGACCTGTTTAACCTCTGTTCTGCAGCCTCGTTACCATCCATTTTAAACTTCTTCATATCCCACTTGGCCTTAGGATCTAATTCAACCGGTAAGTGACAAGCCTTCCCATATATATGTTGGTATGGGAAAATACTTATGGGAGTCTTTTCTGCTGTCTGGTAGGCCAAAAGAGATCAAGCCGCCTTGACCAATCCGTTCTACTAGCATTCTCCGTTTTTGCCAAATCTGCTTAATCTCCCTATTTAACACCTCAACTTTCCCACTTGTTTGAGGATGGTAAGGAGTGGCCACATTACGGTGAACCCCATTTTTTTCTAATAATCCCTTAAACAACCAGTTACAAAAGTGGAATCCACTGATTATAGCCCTTGGGGTGCTAAATCTAGAAAATATGTTCTTTTTCAAGAACGCGGTGATACTCTTCCCTTCATTATTCGCAAGTGCGATAGCTTCTAACATTTTGACACACAATTGACTTCCACAAAAATGTACTTCATCCCATGAGAACTCACAAAAGGGCCCATAAAGCCAATGCCCCACACATCAAAAATTTAATCACAAGAATGGGATTTTTAGAGAGATCTTGTTTTATCGAAAGGCCACCATCTCTTTGGAATCCATCACATGCCTTGGCGAACTCATGAGAATCATGATGGACGGTTGTCCAATAGTATCAACATTGCAAGATCTTGTGAGAAGTCCTAATACCACTATGATTCCCATGTACAGGCGAGGAATGAGATGCCTCCAAAACACTAAACATCTCAACTTTCGGCACACAACGTCGAATAAGACCATCGGCACAACTCCTATATAAGTATTGGTCATCCTATAATAATTTTTTCAAATCATGCATGAACTTTTTTCTTTGATGAAAGGACAAGCCTTGTGGGACGATATCACTAGCCAGATAATTCGCAAAATCTCCGAACCATGGAATCAAGTCTTGGGTGGCAGCCAATACATGCTCATCAGGGAAGGTATCATCAATCTCAGCCTTTTACCCGACTCTCTCATTCCTTCATCTTCTAATCGGGACAAGTGATCAGCAACTTGATTTTCACTCCTTTTTTCTATTTTTTACCTCGAAGTTGAATTATTGAAATACTAATAACCAATGAATATACCTCAGTTTCACATTCTTCTTTTCCTTCAAATATCTTAAATTAGAATGATAGGTATGCATTATAACCTTCGTGCCAACAAAGAAGGAGCAAAATTTCTCAAAAGCAAAGAATATTGTAAGGAGCTCTTGTTCAGTCACGGTGTATTTCTTTTGGGATTCATTAATGGCTTTACTAGCATATTAAATGGGATGAAGTATTTTATACCTTCTTTGTCCCAAAAGCACACCATGAGTAACCCCACTCGCATTATACATCACCACAAAAGGTTTGCTCCAATATGGATAAATAATAATAGGTGCAAACAACAACTTTTCCTTCAACTCACGAAATGCCTTAAGAAAATATTCATGAAAATGAAACTTACATTCATTATGAAGAAACTTGCACAAAGGATGTGTAATCTTTGAAAAATCCTTGATGAACCTCCGATAAAAGCCTGCATATCCAAGAAAACTTCTCACACCTTTTTACAGAGATAGGTGGAGGAAGTCGCTCTATCACCACAACATTGACTCGATCAACCTCCATACCCTTCTTTGAAATGTGATGAACTAATACAATACCTTCTTTCACCATCAAGTGACATTTTTCCCAATTTATAAAAAGGTTGCAATCTTCACAGCGCTTAAGAAACTCAGACAAATGACTCAAACACCGCTCAAAGAAGTAACCAACCACTGAAAAATCATCCATAAACACCTCAATAGTGTCCTCCACCTTATCATAGAATATTGACATCATACATCTCTGAAATGTAGATAGTGCATTACATAACCCAAACGTCATTCTCTTGAACGCGAAGGTCCCATAAGGACAAGTAAAGGTGGTTTTCTCTTGATTTTCCGGCGCAATAGAAATATTATTATAACCCGAATATCCATCAAGAAAACAGTACCACCCCTTTCCTGCAAGTCTATCCAACATTTGATCCATGAAGGGCATAGGAAAATAGTCCTTCTCGGTCCATGCTTTTATTTTCTTATATTCCATACATACCCTCCATCCAGTCACCAGCCTCATCGGAATAAGCTTATTTTTCTCATTGGGGACCAAGTCATTCCCCGTTTCTTAGGTACACACATTTAACATGGAATACCAAACTACTATAGGCGATTGGATATATCACTTCAGCAACCAATCACTTAATGATTTCCTTCTTCACCACCTCTTGCATAAGTGGATTTAAACGTCTCTTGTGCACAATACTTGGCTTATGATCGGGCATGAGTTGGATTTTATGTGAACAAATCAAAGGAGGGGTCCCAATAGTATCTGCAATAGTCAACCCAATAGCTCTTTCGAACCTTTTTAATTCCACTATCAAACTCTCAACTTGATGCACATTCAAATTTGATGCAATAATTACCGTCAAAGTGTCACATTGTCCTAAGAATATGTACCTCTGATGAGGTGGTAGAGCCTTATGTTCTACTTTTGGAGCCTCCTCTATAGATGGTTCCCCGGGTAGAGATTCACGATGTTTCATATCTAACTCCAACTTCTTTGGTTTAAAGCAAACATCGCCTCGATCAAGTGCTGCGACAAATAACACATACTCTTCAATGCAGTAAATTTAAAAATTCTTGATCAATGCAGCTAGTATTTCTACACCCAAACACTCTTCTATTTGTACCTCAGATGAGTTTTCAACCCTATAAGATATGAAAGATACCAATTGGATCTCACTAATCTGCCTCATGGACCTACAAATGTTGAAAGTCACTTCTTCATTGTTCAAAATAAATTTTATATGCCCTTTCTTCATATCAACCAAGGCTCTACCCGTAGCAAGTAATGGTCTCCCAAGAATAATAGGCACCTCAAAATCAATCTCACAATCTAGAATCACAATATCGGTTAGAAATATGAATGACTCAAACTTTACTAACAAATTATGGAGTATCCCACTAGGCCTCTTTACAGTTTGATCAACCATCAGTAGCCGCATCGCAATGGGCTTTGGGTCACCCAAACCCAACTTCTTGTAAATAGAGAGAGAATGAGATTTATGTTTGATCGAAGATCACATAATGCTTCCGCAAAGTGTAATAACTCGATTGTACATGGAATAGTGAAGGCACCTGGATCTTCTTTCTTTTACACTACAGACCTTATAGCAATAGAAATATAATGTTTCATTATATCATCATCCTCAGAACTGACCGATCTTTTCTTAGTGACCATATCTTTCATGAAGTTGGCATAACCAGGTATTTTTTCAAGAGCTTCTATCAAAGGGAAATTGATGGAATGTTGTTTGAGCCTAGTGATAAAATGCCAGTATTTACCATCCTCGGTATTTTTCACTAACCTCTATGGGAATAGAGGTGGTGGTCTAGGTATGGGGGTAACCTTTTGGGATACCTCAACTTCTTTTCCTTTTTGTCTTCTAACTTACCACCAGCCTCCACTATCTCATCATTGCCTCTTATAACATTTTCTACATCAGACGACATCCATGGGTCAATGGTTTGCTTACCACCTCGAGTTGTGACTGCCACACAATGTGCATCAGTTTTTAGATTTTGGTCAGTATTCCTAGTAAGAGTGCCCGATTGGTTTTGGTTCACAATTGAAGACAATTGGGCCATTTACAACTCAAGATGCTTGATCGAGATTGCATGTGTATCAAGTGTTTGCCCAATACTCATTAACTCACTCCTCAACTCTTTAGTGTAATCATCAGTAGCATCAAACCTTCTCAACATTTTCTGCAACATATCCTCAACTCGCACAATACTACCTCCACTATCCTTAGGAGACACTTCATGATTTTGAGGTTGAACATAGGGCCCACTCCTATCATTTCTATTACCATAGTTACCCCATTTAAAGTTGTTGTCGCGATTTTAATTTCCATCTCGGACATAATGACCCTCTCAATTGTAATTACCACAGTTCCGACCTTCATTTCCATGACCTTGGCGCTATTTATCAGAGCCTTGGGAGTTTGGTTGGAAACCCCCTCTATGCTCATTTACCATATAGGAGTCCTCCTCATAGTAATACTCATCAGTCGACGGTGGTGGTTTAGTCAAGTATTTCTCCGCATTTAACTTTTCTTCACCCATAGTGATGTGTTTCAACACAAACCTATGTTCAGTTCTCATTTGAAGCATTTCTTCACGAATCTCATCTGTGGCTGGTTTGTGTGGAGATTACACTACAAAAGTCATTCTTCCTTTATCAGACTTTCTAGTGCTCCAAGATTTATTATTTTGAGAGCAAACTCAAATGTTGCCAAATATTCAGAGCAAACTCTATCGTTGCCACCTCAAAGACATGCATTGGATAATTCTTCTCATGCACCTTCAAATGACACAATGAAATAAGCTATAAAATACATACTCTGCATAAACACAACACCCAAATCAGACTAAAAAGCATCACAGTAGACAATGAAATATTTACCTTCAGCTCGTAATGCTAGAATGGGCATAGTAGTCAAGAGAGTCTTGAGCATTTTGAAGCTCTCTTCACATTTTTCAATACATTTAAACGGTATCTCCTCTTGGTCAGATTAGTCAAGTGGGTAGCAATGGAGGAAAATTCTTAACAAACCAACGATAATAGCTAGCGAGTCCCACAAACCTCCTAACTTCCATCATAGAACTAGGCCGAACCCAATCCTGAAATGCCTCGATCTTTTGAGGACCTACCATTACTCCATCCTTTGAAACTACATGACCCAAAAATGCTACCATTTAAACCACAATTCACACTTAGATATTTTAGCATACAACTATTGCATCCCAAGAATACCCAAAATAGTGCGAAGATGGTTGGCATGCTCATATTCAATTTTTTAATAAACCAAAATAAAATCAACATATACATTAATGAATAAAGAAATGGTTTGAACACCCCATTCATCAAACTTATAAACATTGCAAATTCATTAGTCTACCCGAACGACATAACCAAAATTTTATAATGCCCATATATAGTTCTATTCTCCATATTTGGCACATCCTCAGGCCTAATTTCCAATTGATGGTATATGAATCTTAAATTAATTTTAGAGAAAACCACTGCCTCTTGCAATTAGTCAAATAGATCATCTATTTGAGGCAATAGATAGTTGTTATGAATACTAACTCTATTGTATTGTCGGTAATCTATCAATATTATCTTGCTACCATCCTTCTTATTAACAAACTAAACTGGGGAACTCCATGGGGAATCACTAGGTAGAATAAATTCCTTATCAAGAAGTCCTTGGATTTGACCTTTAAGCTCTCTTAATTCTATCAGATCCATGATATATGAAGGGATGACAATGGGGCGCATATCAGGCTTTAAATTGATGACAAAATCTATATCTCTATCTGGAGGCATGCTAGGAAATTTATTAGGAAACACATCACTAAATTAAGACACCGAAGGGTTAGAATCGATAAATGGAGTCTCAATCTCAACATCCCAACTATGAGCCAAATAAGTCAAACATTCATGCTTGACTAATATACTAGATCCAATGGAGGATATAATATTAACTTGCTTAGGCTTGTACACCCCTTCCCACACTAACTTTTACCTTCCCCGAATTTCTAGAGTTACAGACTTAGTATTACAATTAAGCATAATATAATAGGGGGAAAACCAAGTCATGCCTAAGATTATGTCTATGTCAATCATTTTAAAAATCACCAAAGTAGCCTAAGTCTGCTATCCCATAAATAAAATAGCGCAAGCACGATTGACATGGGTAACTATGACTGACTCTCTAACTATGGTAGAAACATGAATAGAGGCACCGATTATATCACAAATCATGTCAAACTTGGAACAACATCTCACATACACATAAGAGTAACTAGAACTAGGATAAAACAACACATTATCCATCATGTCAAAGGCATGACTTGTACCTCTGATCATAACGTAAAACACCTCTGCCTCCTTCTTGTATGGAAAAGCATAAAATTGGGCCATATCATCTTGAGGAGCTACTCCCCTGTATTGTTTCAAATTTCCTATACCTTGACCACGATTTCCTCTACTGCCACTGCCTCCCTGATTACCTACCGCCAAAATTTTCTACCATTGTTATCATTTCATATGGGTACCAATGCTCTAGATTGCTGTTGTGCAGGGTTTAGCGCTTGCGGGTAGGGAAAGCTCAACTTCCAGGCTATCCTGAAAATTATAAGATGGAGTTCTTGAATAGTTCCCTATAGAGATGGGCATAATTGATTTTATTAGAACCCCCTTCGTAAATCTAGGCTTGTCTTGTATCTCAAGTCTATTGTTTGAAGAACCTACATCAAAAGATCTTGCCATCTTAGCATGTCTACTCTTCCTCTTATCCCTTGACTCTTCCATATACTTGGATTGCACCATAATACGAGAAATGTTCATGTTTTCATGTAATATAGAAAAGGACACACCTCTTGCAAACCATCCGACACCCCGTCACAAAGCGGCTCATTTCATCTCTAGGATCGGAAACCAAAGAAGGAGCATATTTTTGACAATTTTGTAAATTTCAAATAGTATTAATATGCACCTTAAAAAGGTTATTAATATGTTAATTAAGTGTTTTACAGTGTTTATACTTGATTTTAAGTGATTTAGAGGTCAAGCGTCCAATAAATTCCGAGACGTTTCAAAGGTAACATTGAGACGTACTACTATATTCTAGTGTGCCTTGGAATGTTTTACTTGTTGTTTGATGCTAAAATTGTAAGTAAAGGAACTTCACATACTTATAATCTTAATAAGTTTCACCACGCTCGATCATGACTCCCCAAGGACCATCCAAGGGGTCCTTGAGGAGGACCCAAAGGCTTGCTAGAAATTGTGAAATAGACGAGCGAATGTATGACATATTGTGCATGGATCGGTGCCCCTTTGATTGGTGACATATTGTGCATGGATCGATGCCCCTTTGATTGGTGGCGATTCTCAACACTTAGAAGTGTGAGATCAGCCCCCCCCCAAATGGATACTCTATGACCATCAACGACTGTGAAGTACGACACTGTCATTCCATCGGTGATCCGTTGCCATGCACATCGATTGAACATGTAGGTTTTGCTTGCAACTCGCTGATCATTAAAAGGGTGAAAGGGAAATTATTCCCACGTTCTAAATACACACTATTCAGTTATTCTATCTATTTTTGGGTTTATTAAGTTAGTTAGAAAGATAAAAAATCATTATTAGACTTCATTCTTCAAATTAGACTTGCCTTCTCAAAATAAACTCTCTCTAGAAATCTCCATTGGAGTTGAAGCTCAAGGAAAGCTTAGGGGTTGGATATCCATGTATTATTCATCAATATTTCAAGTATTTTTTTATGTAAAGAGGTATGGTAATCTTTTATCCTTAGTTATCCATTAATCTAAGGAGTTCCTTCCAATATTTTCAAAGAGAATTCATGATCAAATTGTCCTCCTTTCAATGTAGCCATGTGTTCATTGTCAAATTGATTTCAAAAGCATGTTTATGATGAAATTATGATTAGCTACTGTCTAATTGATGATTTTCAATTTAATTCGTGAAGAACCGATGATCCTTCTCGATTCTCAATTTAGCCTATAATGTGGGTAATTTTATATTGTTAAGATGATGATTGATTGTGATTTCGATTATGTTATTGTATCTATAGCTACTATTTTCTATATGAATTGATGGTGAAATATTTACAATTGATCAATGATGATAAATGTTTTGAGAATTCGTAAGATTGCCCTATTCTATCTACTTTTTTTAGAATTGGTAGTTGAATTGGCCTTGAATGGCATTGTGTGGTATGGTCCACTTATAGAGGTGTTTAATTTCATTTCATTACCTATGTGTTGTGATCATGTCCATGAAGGCATATGTGAAAGAGAATTCAATGTGAAGAATATCATGAATGTTAATTATTATGCCTAGTCTCCTATTCTAGCATCATGTTCTAAGTATTGATAATGTCTACTACATTTGAATGAAGGTGTTAGGGTTATGTGTGGTCTATAGGTGTCACATTTATGAAGTTATGTTGATTCATGACCCCTTACCTATTTACCCCTATATGAAGGTGTTGTCTTAAGCATGATTAGTAGTCCTAGATACAAATGATGAATATGCCTTGTCTCCTATGCAATAATGTGGTGTCTGTTGGATGCATGAATGTGTATTGTGATCTTAAGATGTGGCTGCCTCAATATTGTGTTGATAACCAATATGTGATAATGTTGACCAATTTATACATACTCACACTTTATACATGTCTATACCTAGGATAGCTTTATGATAACTAGGGAAAGGATAGTTCTCTAATGCATTATTACATACTAATATGCATGTGAAGTATATGTCCATGAAAGAATGAAAATGTATATTAACTAGGAGGACTTAATAGGTGAACTAGTATAGGTA
Source organism: Solanum habrochaites (assembly GCA_027704765.1). Classification (NCBI taxonomy): domain Eukaryota; kingdom Viridiplantae; phylum Streptophyta; class Magnoliopsida; order Solanales; family Solanaceae; genus Solanum; species Solanum habrochaites. Next base: position 28,763,723 of record JAKWJA010002497.1, read on the forward strand.
AGTATGAGACTTTGCCAGTACATTGCACATGTCTACCTTGATAGAATAATTTCTCAGGTGATTAATGTAAATGAATATGAATGCATGATTAAGCTATGAACATTCAAATATATAATATGATGCTAAGTATATGATATGATTAAGTATGCATATTTGTAGTGTCTAAATGTAGTACGTGAAAGCTTTCCTTATTTATGAACATGTGCACACACATGAATGAATGCATAATGAAGTATGTATGATAACCTTGTAAGTAGAGTTCTTTGAAAGGTTTTCTCTATTGTGCTCTAAATGAGACTATGCATGAATATTATGTGTCCATTTGAAAGGTTATTCTCACATTATTTAGGTTGATGAGAGGAACATTCTCATCTTTAAACTATGAGCTAAGCATATGATGGGTTAATTCTCCTAAAGCCTATTTTATGAAAATAATATTAATAAAGTCTTTTCAAAAAGGGAACTTAGGTTAGCACCGAGTGAACTTTATAAATGAGGGGTGCTCCTTCCCAATGAGGAAGGCATGTTAATCAAATGTTCTCATACGGTGGAAACTATAATGCCTAAGTTCATAAAGGGTGTTTAAATATACATCTCCAAGTTCCTTAACTATGTTTCCCCATAGAACCTAGAAAGTGGATCCACCAAAGATGCTAGCATGATGTTAATGTTCTACCTTTGCAAGTAGGGCACCTTCTTCCAATGTGATGTTCGATGAAACCGTATTCCATGTTTAGATCACATCGTCTAATTGTGGGTTAAGGCTACAATTTCCCTAAAGTAATAGGGACAGTGGAAGTAATGTAATGAACCCTAACTAGGATAACCTAAGGATAGTTGCTTAGTGTAGGTGAGGGTATGGGACTTTACCTATGCATTGCACAAGTATATCTTAAAGGGAGTTGTAGGAAGGTGTTCTATATGTATATTTATGTGCCTTATATGCATGACATTATGATATTGACCTAATTGCATAATAATATGCACATCATGAGTCCTATTCTGTCCATATGATGAGGTCTTACTTTAGGTGCATATTGTTGGTCTTACTTGACCATATTATGAGGTCTTATTTTATATGTATGATGTTGGTCTTACTTGCCATATGAACAAGGCCTTACTTATAAATGTAGTTTACTATAGTTTTCATCTTGATTTATGAAGTAAATCGTATTCTTGTAGTCTCTTTGTGAGTTTACTAAGTATGTGTAAGGTTATAGGACTTCACATGTACATTCCACTAGTAGTATTAGAGTGGCATTATAAGTAAGGTCTAATGATATTTAATTAAATAAAGTCTAAGCATGTATATATTTACTATTGACTTACTATGATGATGTTGGAAGACTTGACTTACATGTTGTCTTCAAAAAGCGTCTTATATGAGGTTCATGCATTATGTTGAGTTATATATGAAGTTCGTAATTTCATGATATGCTATGCCTCTATGTATAGGTACATGTGATTGAGGTTGATGAAGGTTATTTGAATGTTAACCTTGGTAACCATAAGGTGATTCTTGAGTATCACTATTGATGCATTGCACCAAGTTTTACTACGGCGTTACGTTGGGGAAAAGGTCTTAAGGTAAACGAAAGAATAATGTGATAAAATGTTAAATGACCATTTAATGAATTATGTGGCTTGTGTAATGTAGTGACAATTGTACATGTCCATATGTGACTTGGTGTGTTGCCGTAAATAGTTTCTATTCGTATATCAAGTATATGTACTATATTGTGAAATTGTGCGAATGGCTATAAATATTTTTTAAAAAGGCATGTTACATGATTTCTAAGTAAAAATGTTTATTTAGATGCATGTGTTTTATTGTTGTCATACATAGTGCATTATTGTACTAATATCATTCTTCTTCTACTTTTTACACAAAGTGTAGGTGATGGATGCCTACAAGATGCCTCTTAAAGTGAAGGGCTTGATATATTTTTCCAAAGTTCAAGAAAGGGATCCTTAAGATTCAAGGATTTCCAATATTAATGTTCTTATTTAAAGTTTCTGTAATTACATAGTTATTATATATATTTAAAAAGGGTTATGTCCCTATTATACTTTATTGATGTTGAGTCTAAGATGGCAAAAGAGACTTAAAGTCTAACTCTGTATTATGACATACTATATGTTTATATGCATTTACCTTTCTAGCATATCATGTGCTATGAAAAGGTTTAAATTTTCTGCTAATTTCCTATGACAATGTGATGAATGATGTCTATGGGCTTGTACAAGATTTCTAAGAAGTCAAGTACGCCGTGTTACTTCTAGGGGGTTCTCCCTGATCGTCACAAACATGCTATCAGAGCATGAGGTTATAAACGTGGTTTTAGGGTCCAAAAGTCTCATATTCCCACGTCTAGTAGAGTCTTTTTCATAGTGGTGAGTCGCAACACATCAATGAGCAAGAGGATATAGACGATAGAATTTCACTTTATACACTACTCTTGTGTCGTGCCATAGAACAAAACTCTCAATGATCTTTCTATCTTATGTTTTTTGTTCGGTGGTCTTTTAGATGCGAGTGCTTGGATGAGATGGTTTCTCAATGCTTGAGGGAGAAAAGGTGAGCTTTCATGCTTACTTTGGTTTACGGATTGATGAGTATCTGTGAAGGTGAATTTTTAATATATGTTGATGTCACACCATTTATGGATATATATATATATGATTTATGCAAAATGATATGTCATGTGAAAATTATATCATGATATGGTTATAACTTGTTAAAAATTGTTGTAGTTGAAAGGAGTTCCTTTGGAATTATGTGTTGCTATGTGATTTGATATGAAGGTAATGTACCAGTATGGTTAAGGCTTTAAATTCTTTGATAAAATGTGGTAAATAGTAAGAAATAAGCATAAGGCCTTTATACATGTGAAATGGTTCAAATGTTCCCTTTTATGTGTGATTATTATTAGTTGCCTTGTGTGGATTGGAGTCTTTTGTATAGGCTTGATCCTAAAAGAAAAAAATTTAGTGTGCTTACCTTGTAAGGTGATTGTGGAGTATGCTTTTTAATGGGGGAACACATATGACTAGGTGCCTATTTTCCCTAATGAACATATTCTAAGAGTGGGGAAAAAGAAAAGAAACAGTTTTGTTCAATAGATTTGAATTATGTTTTGGCCTAAGGTTGACAAAGAGGGTAGTATCTATCCCTTATACCTTAAAGATAAGGAGAGGATTTAAGTTGACCAACTTGAAGTGGTTAGTTACCTTTAAAGATTGACCATAAGCATGAACCGTTTGACGAAGTGCTTAGGATGTACCTAGGTGTAGGTTGAAATGAACTAAAAGTGAATTGACCATTGTTCATTGCTTGTGTATGAACTTATGATAACATGTGAGTATGTTAAGGAGAAGGACTTTCCTCATTAAACATAACTAAACATGGAAAAAGTTTAAGTATGGCATAAATGGTATTATGGCTAAATGATGAGGACCTTTTTTTTATCTATATTGCTCATGTCCCATGTGCATTGAGTATGAGTTACTGGTTTGCTGCTTGAGTGATGTTGAATCTGCCAATATGTGATGTACAGGTTATTGCATGATTAAATCTTGATGAAATAAAAAACAAAGACCATGTTATGACAACGAAAAGGATGTTTCTCGTATGAACATTAGAAGAGCCTATGTTTTGATACATTAAAGAGTGGGTGAATAAAGGTTTTATTTGTTTGTGTTGCCTTGAGTGCCTAATGGTATGAAGCTTGTGTTCCTTGTTATTTTGGTTCATTGACTACTATGTGGTGATGTGTTGAATGTTGTGAGCATCTCTATGATTCCATCGTTGTTCGTGAAAGTTTTTAAAATGTTCCAAATGTCATTCGAGGATGAATGTTCCCTAGTGGGGGATGTAAGGTCCCTCAAAATAAAATAAGGTAGCTACATCCTCACATGTGCCTTAAAAGGTTATTAAAATTTTAATCAAGTGTTTTACAGCGTATACTTGATGAAAGTGATTTGGAGGTCAAACTTCCAAGAACGTCCAAGACGTTCAAAAGTTAGCATTGAGACGTGCTAGTGGCTTATAGTTTTCCTTGACATGTTTTACTTGGTTTTTGATGCTCAAATTGATAGGTAAATATCTTAACATTTTTATGATCATAATTAGGTTCGAAACATCCAGACACGACTTCCCAAGGGGTCCTTGAGGAGGACCGAAAGTGTAAATAGAAACTGCCTTGGCAGTGTGCAATAGACGAGCAAATGGATAACAGATCGTGCATGGATCGACGCCCCCTCGATTAGAGGTGTTGCTAAAAATTTAAAAGTGTGAGCTCAGTCACATAAAAATGGAGTCTTTGTCACCATCGATTAGTGTTCAGCACGGCACAGTCGTTCCATCGATAGTCTGTTGCCATGCACCTCAATTGAACCTGCATGTTCTGACTACAACTCACTGATCATGAAATGGGTGAATGGGAAATTAACCCTCCTAAACCCTATTCTGTTATTTTATCTAATTTTGTATATGTTATGTTTGTTAAAAATATCAAAAGCCTATTAGACTTCATTCTTCAAATTAGACATACCTTCTGAAAACAAACTCTCTCTAGAAATGTCCATTGAAGTTAAAGCTCAAGGATAACTTCGGCATTTGATTTCTATGGATTCTTCATCAATCTTCCGTGGCTCTTTTATGTAAATAGTTGTGGTAATCTTTAATCATTAGTTATCCATTAATCTAAGGAGTTCCTTCCAATGCTTTCAAAGAGAATTCATGATCAAATTGTCCTTCTTTCAATCTAGCAATGGGCTCATTGTCAAATATATTTTAAAATCATGTTTATGATTAAATTTTTATTAGATACTATTTTATTAATGATTTTCAATCCAATTTCATGAAGAACCCGTGATCGTTCTCAAGGTAATGTGATATTGTTGAGATTATGATAGATTGTGATTTCGATTATGTTAATGTATCTACAACTACTTTTTCTATATGACTAAATGGTCAATTATTGATAATTGATAAATGGTGATCAATGTTTTGAGAATTGGTAAGATTGATCTATTCCCTCTGCTTTGTTTAGAATCGATAGTTGAATTGGCCTTGAATGGCATTCTGTGGTATGGTCCATTTATAGCGGTATTTAATTTCATTTCATTGCCTATGTGTTGTTATCATGTCCTTGAAGGCGTAGGTGAAAGACGATTCAATGTGAAGATTATCATGAATGTTAATTATTAAGCATAGTCAGTCTCCTATTATAGTATCATGTTCTAAGTGTTGATAAGGTTCACTACATTTAAATGAAGGTGTTAGGGTTATGTGTGGTCTATACGTGTCACATTGATCTTGATGCTTGACCCCCTTACCCATTTACCCTTATATGAAGGTGTTGTTTTAAGCATGATTAGGAGTCCTAGATGCAAATGATGAATATGCCGTGTCTCCAATGCAATATGTGGTGTATGTTCTATGCATGAATGTGTATTGTGATTTTAAGATGTGGCTTCCTCAATATTGTGTTGATAGACATTATGTGATAATGTTGACCAATTTATACATATTTACGCTTTATGCATGTCTATACGTAGGATAGCTTTATGATAAATAGGGAAAGGATAGTTCTCTAATCCATTATTACATACTAATATGCATGTGAAGTATATGTCCATGAAAGAATGAAAGTGTATCTTAACTAGGATGACTGGATAGGTAAACTTGTATAGGTATGGTTATAAGACTTTGGCTATACATTTCACATGTCTACCTTAATATAATAATTTCTGGGGTGATTATTCAATGTACATGAATATGAATGCATGATTAAGGTAAGAACATTAAAGTATAAGATATAATTTTAAGTATATGATATGACGAAGTATGCATATGTGTAGTGTTTAAATGTAGTATATGGAAGGTTTTCTCATGTATGAACATGTACACGCAGATGAATGAATGCATAATGAAATATGTATGATAAGCTAGTAAGTAGAATCCTTTGGAAGGTTTGCTCAATTGTACTCTAAACGTGACTATGCTTCAATATTCTATGTCCATTTAAAAGGATATTTTCATATGATATACGTTGATGATAGGACCATTCTAATCTATAAACTATGAGCTAAACATATGAGGGGTTAATTCTCCTAAAGCCTATTTTATGAAAATATTATAAAAAGGGCTTAACAAATAAGGAACATAGCTTAGCACCTAGTGAACTTGATAAATGAGGGGTGGACCTTCCCAATGAGGAAGGAATGTTCACTAAATCTCCTCATGAGGTGGAAACTATAATGCCTAAGGTCATAAAGAGTGTTTCCATCTGCATATCCAAGTTTACTGACTATGTTGCCCCATAGGACCTCTCAAGTGGATCAACCTAATATGCTAGCATGATGTAAATATTATACCCGGGCTAGTAGGGCAACTTCTTTCAGTGTGGGGCTCAATGACATCGGATACCATGTTTATCTCACATGGTCTTACTATGGGTTAACGCTAGGATTTCCCTAATGTAATATGGACAATGGAAGTAATGTACTGAACCCTAACTAGGATAACTAAGGGAAGTTGCTTAGTGTAGGTGAGGGCATGAGACTTTAACTATGCATTGCACAAGTATTTCTTGAAGGGAGTTCCAGGAAGATGTTCTATATGTATATGTATATGTATATGTCTTACTTCCATGACATTATGGTATTGACCTAATTGTCTGATAATATGCATAGCGTGAGTCATACTCTATCCATATAATGAGGTCTTACTTTAGGAAAATATTGTTGGTTTGACTTGAGTATATGATGAGGTCTTACTTTATATGCATGATGTTTGTCTTACTAGCCATATGATGAAGGTTTTACCTATGAATGCAGTTGACAATAGTTTTCAGTTTGATGTATGAAGTAAATGTTACGCTTGTGATCTCTCTATGAGCTTACTAAGTATGTGTGATGATATGGGACTTCACATGTACATTACACTAGTAGGCATAGAGTGGGATTATGAGTAAGGTCTTATGAGTTTTAACTAAATGAAGTCCAAGCATGTATATGTTGAATATTGCCTTAGTATGATTATGTTGGTAGTCTTGACTTGCATGTTTTTCTTTAATGAGTCTTATATGAGGTTCATGCATTATGTTGAGTTATATGTGAAGTATGTATTGTCATGATATGATATGCCTCTATGTATATGCACATGTTTTTGAGGTTAATGAAGGTTATGTAAATGCTTACCTTGGTGACATTAAGGTTATACTTGAGTGTGGGTAGTGGAATGGGTTACTAGTCATGCATTGCACCAAGTTTTACTAGAGGGTTACTTAGCGGTAAAGGACTTAAGGTAAAAGAAAGAATAATGGGATAAAATACTAAATGAGCCTAGAATGAATTATGTGGTTTGTGTGATGTGGTGACCATTGTAATTGTCTATATGTGAATGCAATATATGTGACTTGGTGCGTTGTCATGAATAGTGTCTACGCCTATACGAATTTTATGAAATAAATTGTATAATTGTGCCAATGTATATATGAATATTCTTTAACAAGGCATGTTGCATGATTTCTACGTAATGTCCTCTCTACATGCATGTTTTTGCTTAGTTGTTACACTTAGTGTATTCTTGTATTGATACCATTCTTCTTCATCTTTATACACAAAGTGTAGGTGATGGATGCCTAGATGATTCCTTTTAAATTATAAAGGGATTGATAGTTGTTTCCCAAACTCAAGAAAGGGGTCCCTAAGACTCAAGGATTACCTATGTAAAAGTTATTATTTAAAGTTTAAGTAATGCTTAGTTATTATTGTATATTGATAAGAATCGTGTCCCTATTCTACTTTATTGATGTTGATTCTAAGATGACAAAAGAGACTTAGAGTCTAACTATGTATTATGACCTATTTTAGATTTATATGAAGTGATGTTTCTAGTATATGATGTGAGATGAAAAGTTTTATTTATTTTGTGCTAATTTTATATGACAATGCGATGAATGATGTCTATGGGCTTTAACAAGACCTCCCAGACGCCAAATACGCCATGTTACTTCTACGGGGTGCTCCTCGTTCGTGACATACGTGGTATCAGAGCATGAGATCATAAAGTGGATTTAGTGTCCAAAAGTCTTATATTGTCATGTCTAGTAGAGTCTTATTGATCAATTGTGAGTCGGGAAACATCTAGAGCAAGAGGCTACAAATGATAGAGTTCACTTTCTTCACTACTCTTGTGTCGTTCCTATAACTTAACTATATATGATCTTTCTCTCTTTTGTTTTCTTATCCGGTGGTCTTTTAGATCTGATTGTTTGGATGATATTGAATCTCTATGCTTGAGGGAAGAAGGTGAGTTTTGATGCTTACATTGGTTTATCGCTTGATGAGTATGTGTGAAGGTAAATTTTGAATATATGTTGATGTCATACCATTTATGGCTATATATGTGAATTATGTGAAATGATATGTTATGTGAGAAAATATATCATGATATGGTTATAACTTGTTAAAAGTTGCTATAGTTAAAATGAGTTTCCTTTAAAATTATAGGTTGCTATGTGATTTCATAAAATGGTAATGTAATGCTATGGTTTAGGCTTGTAATGCTTTGGTAAAATGCGGTAAATAGTGAGAAAGATTCATGTTTCCTTTATATATGTGAAATGGTTCAATGTTGCCTTTTATGTGTCATTCTTTATATTTTCCTTGTGTGGATTGGAGTCTTTAGGATAGGCTTAATCCTAGTAGAAAAAAAAATTAGTGTTCTTACCTTGTAAGGTGATTGTGAAGTATGCTAGTTAATGAGGGAACACTTATGACTAGGTGGCTAGTTTCCCTTATGAACCTATTCTAAGAGTAGGAAAAAAGGGAAGAAATGGTTTTGTTCCATGGGTTGCAATTATGTTTTTGCCTAAGGTTGACAAAAAGGGTAGTATGTATCCCTTAAACCTTACAAATAAGGAGAGGATTGATGTTGACCAACTTGAAGTTGTTAGTTGCCCTTTATGATTGACCTTAATCATGAAACATTTGAGAAAGTGCTAAAGATGTACCTAGGTGTGGGTTGAAATGAACTACAACTTACCTTTCCTAGTGTTGAAAGAAAAGAAAGACGCCTTGATGGCCAACTTTCCTATATTTTTTGCCTTAAGGTTTTACCTAGAGAGGACAGTTACCCTAAATACTTAGAAAGAGATGGTAGTAGACCTTAAGGGTCCCAAATAACTTTTCCATGCTTTGATTAAATGACGGAGTAACCCTTGTTATTATTGTGTAGTAAGGCTTCATGTGGTTGGGTAGTATGACCTAGCTTAATTGTTATGACTTTTCTTTAGGTGTTAGACTTAGAGAAATGATAATGCATAGGTGGTACTCTTGAAGGTTGAGATAAGTTTCTCTTAATTGGGTTTACGCAAAGTGGGGGATGACAATGTGAGTAGTAAAGTTGTAGAAATCCCTATTGTTCCTTCTATTCTTACTCAAGTTTGAACCCGAAAGAGTTCTTAGTAGATTATTCATGATGGAGTCTTTCATATAAGTATAAGTTGCATGTTCTCCATATGTTGTACATGCATTAATTGACATTATTTTATGCATGTGTTGGATCGTTTTTATTGCATGAAAATTGATTCTTGATCAAACTCATATTTTCTCATGTTGTGTGCATCTCAATATGCTAAATGTGCATTAGGCCTCATTACATAATATAAGGCATATGCTTCATGTCACTTATATTGTTTGGTATTTTAGGCTATCAATGAGAATTTGAGTCTCCTTAAAATGAAAAAAATGATGAGTTTCTTAAAAATGGGTGATTTTTGTGATTTAGGAAGTATTAATGTAGGATCACTCTTAAGAAGTGATTGTATGTCTAGCTAATGTTCTTGATTTGTGCCTATAATTTGCAATAATATTTCCTAATTAGTGCATATTTATGAAAAGTAGTGTCATGCTAGGATTTAAAATTATGTGAAATTATTTCCTATTGTTGTGATGTGTGTCTTGTGACTTATCATTTGACTTCATTAGAAAGGAATTATGACCATGTCTTTGTTAGAAGTGGAGAATTTTCTCTTAAAAGTAATTGACGTTTGTTCATTGCTTGGGTATGAACTCATAATAACATATCAGTGTGCTAAAGAGAAGGACATTCCTCATTAAACATAACTAAACTTGGTAAGGTTAAGTATGGACTTAATGGTACTATGACTAAATGATTAGGACCTATGAGTTACATCTTAGCTTCTCGAGTGATGTTGAATAAGCAAGATTGTTTCATAATGAGATATTGATGACATAAGAAGTAAAGACCATGTTATGACTAGGAGAAGGATGTTCTCCTATGAACATGAGAATAGCCTATGTGTTTGGTACATTAAAGAGTGAGTGAATATAGGTTTTACTTGCTTTTGTTGCCTTGAGTGCCTAATGGTATGAAGTTGGTGTTCATTCTAATTTTGATGCAATGACTACAATGTGATGATGTGTTGAATGTTGTGATCTTCTCTATGAGCCCGTTGTTGTTCGTGAAAGTATTTAAAATTATCCAAATGTCATTCGAGGACGAATGTTCTCTAGTGGGGGACATTGTAAGGTCCCTCGAAATAAAATAAGGTTGATAAAGCCTCACATGTTCCTAAAAAGTTTATTAATATTTTAATCAATAATTTACAGTTTCTATAGTTGATTTGAAATGATTTTAAGGTCAAACGTCTAAGAACGTCCGAGACGTTCAAAAGTTAACCTTGACACGTGCTAGTGTGTTCTAGTGTTCCTTTGTATGTTTTACTTGTTGTTTGATTCTCAAATTGATAGGTAAGGATATTAACATGTTTATAATCATAATTTGGATTGAAACATGCAGGAACGACTCCCCAAGGGGTCCTTGAGGAGGACCCAAAGGCTGGCTAAGAACTCTCTCGGCAGTTTACAATCGACGAGAAAATGGATGCACGATGGTGCATGGATCGATAACCACTCGATTTGGGTGTTGCTAAAAACTTAAAAGTGAGATATCAGCCCCCAAAAAATGGAGACTCTGTCACCATCGATGACTGTGCAACATGGAAGGTCATTCTATTGATGGTCTGTTGCGATGCACGTCGATTGAACCTTCAATTTCTGCCTGCAACTCGCTGATCATTAAAGCGGTGAATGGGAAAATAATCACGTACTAAATAGAACCTATTCAGTTATTCTATATATTTTTGGGTATATTATTTTAGTTAAAAAGATCAAAACCCTAATTAGGCTTAATTTTTCAAATTAGACTTTCCTTCTCAAAACAAACACCCTCTAGAAACCTCCATTGGAGTTGAAGCTCAATGACATATTAAGGGTTGTATTTCCATGTATATTTATCAATATTTCTTGAATTTTTTTTATGGAAATAGGTATGGTAATACTTCATCCTTTGTTATCCATTAATCTAAGGGTTCCTTCCAATGTTTTCGAAGAGAATTCATGATCAAGTTGTCCTTCTTTCAATCTAGTGATGGGTTCATTGTCAAATTGATTTCCAAATAATGTTTATGAATAAATTATTATTATATAATATTTTATTGATGATTTTCAATCAAATTTCATGAAAAATCCATGATCCTTCTCAATTCTCAATTTAGCCTATAATGTGGATAATGTCATATTATTTAGATGATGATAGATTGTGATTTCGATTATATTAATGTATCTATAGATACTGCTTTCTTTATGTTTGATTGTTAATTATTGATAATTGATCAATGATTATCAAAGTTCTGAGAATTGGTAAGATTGACCTATCCCCTCTACTTTGTTTAGAATTGGTAGTTGAATTGGCCTTGAAAGGCATTGTGTTGTCACTTATAGCAGTGTTTACTTTATTTTCATTACCTATGTGTTGCGATAATATCCTTGAAGGTAATATGTGAAAGAGAATTCAATGTGAATATTATTATGAATGTTAATCATTATGCCTAGTGTCCAACTATAGTATCATGTTCTAGGTGTTTCTAATGTCCACTACATTTGCATGAAGGTGTTAGGGTTATGTGTGTTCATCACATTTATGATGTTATGTTAAATCAATGTATACCTATATCTAGGTGTTGTCTTAAGAATGATTAGGAGTCCTAGATGCAAATGATGAATATGCCTTGTCTCCTATGCTATAATGTGATGTGTGGTCTACGCATGAATGTGTATTGTGACCTTAAGATAATGGTTGCCTCAATATTGAGTTAATAGACATTATCTGATCATGTTGAACAGTGTATACACACTTCATGCTTGTGTATACCTAGGATAGCTTAATGATAACTAGGGAAAGGACAGTTCTCCTATGCATCATTACCTACTACTATGCATGTAAAGTTTATGTTCATGAAAGTATGGAAATGTATTTTCAATAGGATGACTTGATAGGTGAACTAGTATTGGGTTATGGTATGGGACTTTGCCTATACATTGCACATGCCTACCTTAACAGAATAATTTCTTGAGTGATTACTCTATATAGATTAATATGAATGCATGATTAAGCTATGAACATTAAAAAAAATTATATGATGTTAAGTATTTGACATGATGAAGTATGCATATATGTAATGTCTAAATGTAGTATGTGAAAGGTTTCCTCATGTATAAACATGTACACACACAAGAATAAATGCATAATGAAGTATGTATGATAACCTAGTAAGTAGAGTCCTTTCAAAGGCTTGCTCAATGGTTCTTTAAACAAGAATGTTCTTGATTATTCTATGTACATTTGAAAGGATATTCTCACACGGTTTACGTTTATAAAAGGAACATTCTCATCTATAAACTATAAGGTAAGAATATGAGGGATTCTCCTAAAGCCTATTTTATGAAAATAATATTAAATAAAGCTTTTCAAAAATGGAACTTAGCTTACCACCGAGTGCATTTGATAAATAAAGGGTGCCCCTTCCCAATGATGAAGGTATTTTCACCAAATGTCCTCACGAGGTGGAAACTATAATGCCCAAAACCATAAAGATGGTTTTTATCTACATCTCCAAGTTCCTTAACTATATTTCCCCCATAGGACCTAGCAAGTGGATCTACCTAATATTCTAGCATGATGTTTCTTTGATACCTTGGCAAGTAGGGCACCTTATTTTGGTGTGGAGTTTGATAACACCAGATTCCATGTATAGATCATATGGTCTTATTATTGGTTTTTGCTAGGATTTGCCTAAAGTAAAATGGACAATAGAAGTAATTTAATGAATCATAACTAGGATAACCTAAGGGAAGCTACATACTGTAGGTAAGGGTATGAGACTTTACCGATGCATTGCTCAAGTACCTCTTGAAGAGAGTTCTATAAAGGTGTTCTATATGTATATGTATGTGTATATGTCTTATACGGATGACATTATGGTATTTACCTAAATGTATGATAATATGCATACCATTAGTGCTATTGTGTCCATATGATGATGTCTTACTTTAGGTGGATAATGTTGGTCTTACATTACTATATGATAAGGTATTACTTTACATGCATGATGTTGGTCTTACTTTCCATGTGATGAAGGTCATACTTTTGAATGTAGTTCATTATAGCATTCATATTGTTGTATGAAGTAAATGTTATGCTGGTGGTCTCTTTGTGAGTTTACTAAGTATATGTGATGTTATGGGATTTCACATGTGCATTGAACTAGTAGAAATAGAGTGGTATTATAAGTTAGGTCTTATGATGTTTAATGAAATGAATTCCAAGCATATATATGTTATTGTTGCCTTACTATGATGATGTTGATATTTTTTACTTGCATGTTGTCCTGTAATGAGTCTTATATGAGGTTCATGCATTATGTTGAGTTATATTTGAAGTATGTATTGTCATGATATGATATGCCTCTATGTATACATACATGTGTTTGAGGTTAATGAAGTTTATGTGAATGTTCACCTTTGTGACATTAAGGTTATACTTGAATGTAGGTAGTGGAATGGGTTACTATTCATGCATTGCACCAAGTTTTACTACAGGGTTACTTAGGGGTAAGGGACTTAAGGTAAAACAAAGAATAATGTGGTAAAATGATATATGAGCCTTAAATGAATTACATGGCTTATGTGATGTGGTGACCATTGTACATGTCTATATGTGAATGCATTTTATGTGACTTGGTGTATTGTCATGAATAGTATTTATGCCTATATGAAGTATATGAACTATATTGTCTAATTGTGACAATGTTTATGAAGACTCTTTAAAAAGGCATGTTGCATGATTTTAAGTATAAATATTCTCTTTAAATGCATGTTTTTACATGGTTGCAAAACTTAGTGCATTCTTGTACTAATACCATTCTTCTTCATCTTTTTACACAAGGTATAGGATGGATGCCTAGAGTATGTCTCTTAAAGTGAAGTGCTTGATAGATGTTTCCCAAGCTCTAGAAATGGGTCCTTAATATTCAAGGATTGCCTATGGTAAAGTTCCTATTAAAAGTTTATTTAATAGATTAGTTATTATTATATATTTATAAGGGTCATATTCTTATTCTACTGTATTGATGTTAAGTCTAAGATGACAAAAAAGACATAGAATCTAACTATGTATTATGACCTATTTTATGTTTATATGAAGTGATGTTTCGAGCATATGATGTGGTATGAAAAGTTTTAAATTTTCTGCTAATTTCCTATGGAAACGCGATGAAGAATGTCTATGGGCTTATATAAGACTTCTGAGTGGTCAAATACGCTATGTTTTTTCTAGGAGGTGCTCCCTGGTTGTGACATGAGCTATTCTATTTGTTCCTAATCATAGATCAATATACAGCTGGGAAAAAATAGAATTTGTAGCAGAATTTATAGATTATTTAGGAACTGGAATTTGATGATCCAATGGTGACATGTAATTAGTATGTATGATCTTCCTAAAACCTCTAATTATTCGCCCATCACACTAAAATTTGAAATGGTTATATGGAGGTCCGAATTTTCCTTTATATTCATTAATAATTGGGGTTATCACTAAACATTTCATAACATTGTAGCATAAATATAGATTGAACAAAGTCCAAAAGGAAAGATTCAAAAAGTTTTGTGAAAACTCAAATCTCTAAATCATGTGCTTAAGAGACCGAATAAGGAAGATTTCATGATTATTACGCAAAAGCTCACTGAAGCTAGAATGGATATTACCCGGGTCCCAAGCATGAATGTTTATTACCACGTCCAAATGAAGAGAGTTTCACAATGCTTAGATGATCTACGAGATAAAGAAAAATCATATTTGCACGATAACTAAAGATGGATTAATATTGAACAAAGTGCCCTAAGATAGAAATCAAGATCCCACTATATAAATCTAGGAGATGCCGACAATTTATACATTTATGCAATGATGAAGTAAAAGAAAATAAAGAACAAATACATGAGATTAAATTTATCACAATGGTTAAACTGATTTCTCTAGAAAACATAAAAAAAATATATTGTGAACTTCTATAAAGGACTTGTGGGAATAGCTAAACAAATTCTTCACGGTGTCAATATATAGGCAATGCAAAAGGGTTCCACTATTTGGAATGCTCAAGGAATGGAGTTATGAAAAACATTTAACTTATAAGGTAGTATATATAGCACTAAAAGTAATAAGAGATGACAATCTCATTGAGAAGATTGATACAATTCATATATATTTAAAAGATCATAGAGAACAATTAAATAGGATATTTCTGATGCAGTAATGGATATTTTTAATAATGGAAAATATATAGACCTACTAATTGCACAATGATAAGCATGATTCCCAAGAATGGTGCACAAAATTACATTAAATATTATCTGCAAATTACCAGCTGCTCTACTCTTTACAAGATATTTCCCAAGATTATTGCTACAAGGTTTAAGCAAGTTTATCTTTCCATATTTTGTGAAAAGCAATCTGCGTTTGATCCTGGTAGGAAAGTACCTAACAACATAATTTTGTCCAATGAACTAGTGAGAGCCTCTACTAGAATGCATATCTCACAAAAGTGCATGATCAGAAATGATCTACATAAAGCATAAGATTTCATAGAGTAGAGTTATGTAAAAGGACTTTTCTTTCTTACTACATTCGTTTAGTGTATTTTTGATTGTGTGCAAACTGTTAACTATTCAATCATAGAAATGTGAGCATAATGAAACATTTGATGCTTTTAAGGGAGTGAGATAAGCAAACCCAATCACCCCCTATTTGTTTGCTATTTCTATGGAGTATTTAATTGAATGTTGTCCTCAAAAACATACAATCGTGATTCGAACCAAAACTAACCCTTCAGTGATAGAATATTACTACAATCCAAATAAAGAAACTAATCCAAAAATTAAGGCATTTAAATTACTGAGTAAGTTAAATAGCGAAATACTGAAGTCCTATAAACATCGAAAAGATTTAACTACAAACCATGCAAAACAAAATATACTAGAACCTAAAAGTCAATGTAGTAAAACATCTAAACAATGAACAAAACTAAACATGAAGGTATAAAACCCAAAATGAAGTAACTATTAACTAGCTCGAAATGCCCAAGTCCAAAATTTGGACATAGACAAAAATAGAACTCACGGCAGCCTGAAAGAATTGGTTCACCCTTGAATTTGAATAAGATCAATGATTTTCTAGATGAGGTTTGTCAACAACATCCTGAACTCAACAAAAATAAGAGCAAGTAAAGTATCAGTACACAATAACTATGTACTTGTAGGATCACAGAGCTATCCCACTAAGTATAACATAGGCAATTATATACAACGTAATAAACATGCAAAGTATCGAGAATATACAATATTGATTATCACTTTCTCTACAATACAAATTTATAACAAGTTATTAGTCCTCGAATGTAACCCAAGCCCAAACAGTTAGCATAGCGAAACTTGGTACCGGATCCAATAGTTAAGTGAGAATGTGGTAACCGATCCCATATTTATGTCGGAATGTGGAAACCAATCCTAATAAATTATGCTAGAATGTGGTAATTGATCCATTCGACACACCACAACCGCACTTACATATAAATTCTCAATATCATACAATCAAGAATTTATTTGTTGTATATAGTTATTCGTTCATATTCATTTACATTTAGTTAGACCAAAAATGTATCATTCAGTACATGCATGAATCATAATAAATGAAGAACCAACTCATATCATTCAAACATAGAGTCACAATCATCACCCTTCCCTTTTCAAATTTATCCGCTTGTTATTGATCTATAAACCATCAATATATTACAGGAATCAATAAACAATCACTAATTATCCATATTATTAATAATACTATCAACCCTACATCAAACTCATGATCCCAAGTATCCCAATTAGGGTTTCTTCCATAATAGGTTCTAGATCTAAACCCTCCCCCATTGATATTTACCCATTCTATTACGCTCTACGAATTGAAAAAATAGATACGGGGAGCGAAAAGCTTACTTACTGCCTCAAAATAGTGGACAACTCTCAAGAGTCACCTAAAGTTCGTTCCTTAGCTCTAAAAATAGGAATGAGTAGAATAAGGATGATTAGGGGTTCATTTAGGACATTAAGTCGTGTTCGGCCCCCTTATTTCACAACACTCGTCTAACCCATGACACTTAGAAAATATGATTTATGCTACGATCTGTTTCGAGAGTTCTACTTATCCAAAATTAATTCCAAAAAGTCGTACGGATTCTTTAATGTCTTATCTAACTACTCATGTAATCAAAATCTTAATTCAGTCACACAATTGTTAAAATATTTTCATAAACCATGATGACTCCAATTTATCCAAATCTATATTAGGTTAGGAAATTTAAACTTACTACGAAAAAGTTTTTGGACCCAAAATTTTATCCCTGTTGGTTTTCATGTAATGAAGGACCGCTGTCGTACAATATATATAACTTTGTCCATCGCTCTGCCCAATTGATAAACTTACGAAAATTAGGCTAAGGATAAAATGAAGTGCTACATTAATTGACGAACAATTGGGGATATTTGTCTATGATTTAATTATCGGTTTTCCACGTAGCTTTCGCAGTTGAACGATGCTACCATTGAACATTCGTGAATTTAATCTCCATGGTCTTGATCTTACGCACATCATGATCATGAATCTTAATCGGTTCCTCATCATATTGGAGGTCCTTGTCTAACACAATTGAGTCTTACTTAATGATATAATCCCCGTCACCATGATATTTTTGAACATGGACACATGAAATACCTGATGAACTCCTGAATAAATTTGGAGGTAAAGACAATTTATACGCTACCGGTCCAGCACATTTAAGAACCTCAAAGGGACAAATGAATCGCGGACTTAGCATAATGGGTAATACCTTAAGAAAAACATTCTCCCTGGTTTGAAATGCCATGCCTCGTACCTTACGATTCTCATAATTTTGAGTCTACACTAGGCCGCTAGAAGCTTAGTGATACGCTCAAACTTACTTCTCAAATAAGAAGTAAAGCGGTCGCGTCAAGTAAATAACCCAACTAGTGAGGTTGGGATCGTTCCCACGAGGAAAATAGTCTAGACTTAACTTCAACTTGTTATTACTATTGTTCGGTTGATGACTTCCTTAGAAAGTAAAAACATAAAAGGGGGGTTTGTATTTCCTAATGAGTAAAAATAACTAATGAAATTGAAAGAGACACTTAACAGTTTTGAAAGTTGGATTTTAATCAATTAATCAAAGTAACTAGGGTTTACGTGTTCCCCACAGGTTCATAACTTTATAATCCTAACTATAACAATTCTTTCCTAGTATCTTGCATGCAAAGTGATAAGTTATATATTTCTAAATCCTTGGTCCGGCATCTAGAAAATCTCACTCCGTACCTTGGTCCGGCTACGTGTGTTGCTTTCCTAACCCTTATCTTTACCTCATATTAAGCATCGTATTCGATATTTGACTAAGTTATTACCTCATACCAATCAATACTATCCTATTAGATAGTATACACTAAATCTATGTTAATAATTCTTTTCCTATTATCTACCTCCTTGGTCCGGCAAGTAGCATTAAGGCGAGTTCTAACGTTGATCATCCGTTAAAAAGACTTCTAAGCGAAAGAATTATTAGTACATGCAAGACACTATTATAGAATTATTATTTTAGCTAGGGTTTATCTCTTTATTTGCCTATGGTTCCCACAACCCTAGTTATGGAGTTTAGTTACTCATAGCCATAAACAAAATATTCAAATATATCAAATAAGAATTCATGTACTTACTTCAATGAGAAAGAATAAAATCCAAAAGGTTGCTTGATTAATCACCAAAAATCACTTGCAATCAATGATAATCCGAAAATCTAACACTAACACAAAGAGTATAATAATATGATATCTAACTATCTGGTTTCTAACCTCAAAAATGACGTTTTTTGAACTATTTATAAAAAAAAAAACCTAATTAAACAAGAATTCTAATTGCCGGAAATCTGCCAAAACGCGGCTGGGTTGACGGACCACGCGACGGACCGTCGTGAACTCCGTTGTCCCATACTTGGTGTAATTTCTTCTACTGCTTTCTTCATTCCCCTCGACGGCAAGTATGACGGACCGTCATGGGAACAACGGTCCGTCGAGGGTCTTCGTTCCAAAATACTTCAACTCTCGGAATCTGGTTGCTGGGATCACTTCTCTGAACTCCACGACGAACCTGCAGAACGGACCGTCATAGACATGACGGACCGTCGCAAGCTCCGTAATTCCACACTTGGTCAGACTTCCCCATCTTCCTTCAGCAGCTTCTCTACACTGCCACCTACAGACCGTCACAAGCACGACGGACCGTCATCAGCTCCGTAGGTGGTCTCTTCTGCATTTCTACTTTCAAAATCTCTGCATTTGGCTTTGGACAGATTTCCTACAATACAAAGAGAAACTTATATAAAAATTAGCACAAAAAGGCTTTTGGACGCACTAAACTTAAGGAAAAAGTATTAATGATACCGTAAAACCATGGTATATAAACACCCTCAACTTAAATTCGTTGTTTGTCCTCAAGTGACGCACTATGACTCACTACACAATCCTTGTACAATAGTATCCATGTTATATCTTTTGCAATCATTTGGCTATCAATCCCGATTAATCTCATCAAATCTATGCATGCTATCACTATTAGGCTTGAATTTTTGTGGGATCAGAACATGCCACAGACTCACCATGCATTAACACCTATCCTCTTCAATTTCTCACCGAGGTGCTAACAATTCTGGTATTGCAACTAATGTCCTCACTTTAGACCAAAATCCTCATTTTTCACACAATGATTTAAGTTTGAGTATAAGGATTACAGTTCAACACTCGCTCTCAGAACAAAGTCACACTCATTCATAACTATTGCCATAAGCTTGCCCTTATTTTCACTGCCTTAAGTTCGCTATACAACCCTTAGGATCACGATAGGACTTTGTTACCTTGTAACATAGGCTTAGGGTCAGGTAGGGTATATTTTTAGGTATACTTCAGTGACTTTTTGCCCTCCTTGACATATCGTCTAAACCTGCCCTTTTCTATCATTTTATCTCGCCCAGTTTCTCATATTCTTTCCCTTTTTCTCAATTTTCTCTTCTTTCTTCATTTGTGTAAGTGACTCTCTTCTTTTCTTGTTTGTAATTCTTGTATATTTTTCTTTTTCTTTACTTTTCTTTCAACTAATTTTGAGTCACTTTACTTTTGTTCTTTCTCTCTCTTTTGTTCTTTCAACCCCACTTTCCAGAGCATTCCTCATAATAGCCACCCTCAACTCATGGCTTTGCCATGAGTCAAGGTACACAATACCCAAAGTTGGGTCAGGGCCAAACGAAGGTTGTTTACTGTATTAGCCACCCTCAACTTATGCTTTTGGCATAAGCTGAGGTGCACATGTCCAAGGAGGGACCAGGGCCAACACATTGTTCCCCGAAAAGATCAGTTAGGGTGAAAAAGAAAGGTCTAATTTTAAGCTCAGATTATTTGGATCAAAGAAGGATAGAATTTCATTTGGTTTCTTTTATTTAGGATAGAAATGGGCTTTGTTGAATAAGGGCCTATGATCCTTTCCTAATTGTCTGTTACAGCTTACTTTTATTAGGACTAACAAGGCAAGTTCTAGCTCAGTACCAATAGTGGACTATTCGAATTTCCTCACACTCACTTGACATGTCATCACTATACCAGATTATTAGACACCTAGTTCGAATTAAAGACTTAGGGTAATGCAATGGTGTAACTCTATTTCATGCTTAGGGCCACACAATTATCAGTTACTATGCCTAGTCATGCATTATTTTCAGTTTATCAGGATATCATTTTAGCCATCATGCTCTAGAATTAAACTATGTACAAAAGATATAAATATGCCGGTTCAACATAAAAAGTAATCAGTCTTTTGGGGAAAAAGAACTCAGGCAAGAAAACCCCAAAAGAGGATAGAGAATTGGGCTACTCAGACTTCACCCTAAAACTCACTATCCATTTACCCCACCCCCAACAAAAAAGCATGCAATTGTCCCCAATGCATAAAAATGTAAATACTAGAGTGGTAGGTGAAGCAAACCTGTGGCGCAAAGCGCCGTCGATCAGCAAGATGGTGGGTTCGGTTCCCTAGAACCCACGTCCGCTGCAATCTGGACACCCTCAGTGATATCCTCAGCAATAGCCGCACCATCAGTAGTGTCGCCAGCGATATCTACAGTGTGGGAGCTAGACGCCCCAGCCACTAACTCTGACGCTCTCATCTGGTGCGCCGCCTCGTTAGCAAGTGAGGCTCTCCGCGCAGCCTCCATCTCTCGGTGCTCCTTCTTCCTTGCTCGCGCCTCATCCTCTGCTCGACCTCTACGCCTCTTGGAACTCTCTCGAGGGGGAAGTGGCGGAATGTCTAGAGTAGTAAACAGGGCCGCTAGCACGGTATCCTCAGCAGGCTCGACAGAGGGGGCCTCAGACTCCGACACCCTTTCCGCTAGGATCGTGTCGATGTCTGCACGAAGACTGTCGACTGCAGCCTGAAGAGTCGACAGATCCACTGGAGGGGCTGGTCGGGCTAACACTCTCAACTCTAATGCGTCCAGACGCTGGTTGACCTCAGCAATCTTCCGCTCTGTAAACTGCTGCATCTTCCTCTCTAGACGTGCTTCAGACTCTGTAATCGACTTCTGCATCCACGACTGAATATGGTGCAGAAGGGTGGACATTTGTGCCTCTAGTTTTTGGACCCTAACAAGCGGGACCAGTAACGGTAGAGGGGCTGTGCGAGAGGAGCTCGGGGTTGTGCTACTACCCGGGATAGACTCGACCGGGGTAGTGTCAATGGATGCCTGTGTCGCTGTGCGGGCCTTGGCTACCATATCCGCAAGATCATCAGCAAGTGGGGGTAGCTCTGGATGGGGCCCCCACTGCGTGGACCCAACTCATTGGCCTCATCTCTGATGAGGCTGACATCAACGGTACCCTGCGGGGTCTTCAACTGATCTATGTGCCATATGGGCACACCTGCGGACCTGCAAAGGGCAAAGATCATGCACGGAAAGGGGTAGGTGGTGGTGACCTTGAATGCCCTATCGTGCATGACTGCCTGGAGAAGCCATACAAGTCGACCTCGAACGCAGCTATCATCGCCGCCATCAACAGTGTGCGATCCCATGTAACGATGTTGTCAGCAGCTGTGGGGGAGAGGCAGTGAGGGACAAGAAGCCACAAGAACTTTGCTGTGAATGTGAGGTTGGCCTTCTTGATGGCCCCCTTTGGCACAGTGACCCAATCGGCACCCTCTCCATCTACTGACAGGTGCAGGGCCATCCACCTCTTGGTGGTCTCTCTCAGTGCCGGCTCTCGCAGGAACTGTCCATCCTTCACTATCTACCAGCGGTAGTCAAACTCGGCAGTGATGGGGGTCTGAGTAGCATCTGCACTCTCGCCGTATAGGAACCGGCGGATGGCGGGTAGGGAAATTTCAACCTACATGCCCCTTACTCGAACCTGCTCCAATGGGGCCTGTTTAGGGGATCAGCCCGCCTGTCGATCTGTGATTGGAGAGTCCCTACGTAGGATGCGTAGAACTCTCGGACCATCTCCTTTCTGTATCGTCCCAACGGACGTGCTGTCCACTCTAAACGATGCCTGGTGAAGAGATTGTGGATCTCAGGCATCGTGGGAAGGCTCCCTGTAAGTACCCGCCGCTCCAAGGTGAGTTTTCGAGTCATCACTCCTTTATCATTGAGGAACTTGGCATCGTAGTAAACTTGAAACTAGCCGTCGACACACCACTGGTTTGGCTGGTCAGCGGCTGGGTTAGGGACCTGAACTGGCGCGCCGGGTGTAGAGTCTGAACTGTCAGCCTCATTAGACGAGGCCGACGGTGTAGCAGTGGTGGGTGCGGGAACCTCTGCAGAGCAAGAAGCTTCCTCAAACCATGATACTCCTAAGGAGCCAGATGCTCCTTCCTCATTTGTGGCCGACCCAGAGGGTGTGCCGGTCAGTATGCGCTCATTATCAGACTGGGAGGCAGTGACTACGCCGGACGCCACCGTCTTGGGTATGGCTCTAGGGGCCCATGCAGCACGGGGAGGGGCGGAAGTTCCTGGGGGCACGTACTCAGGGTCACGCTCATCATCAGAGTCGATGACCATGCGGGAAGACGGAGTGACAGACTTAGATCGCCCGCGTGCGTAGGTGCGGTCTTGCTTGGGTGCCATAGTAGATAGTACCTGTAAAGGATCAATATTAGTATGATTAGTGGTAAACAAAACAGGCAAGCTCATACGACATAAAATTTTGAAAATAGTGTGTTAGTAATATTGAAATTGTGTCACAACGGGCAAGATGACGGCTCGTCGTGGCTAAGTAAGACCGTCATGAGGTCCGTCGTGTTATACTTGGTCTATGTATATATAAAGAACCCTGAAGGAGGGGTCTCTGACCATCATGATGGTCGTGCAGGACGGACCGTCGTGGGTATGACGGTCCGTCGTAAGTGTCCGTCGTAGGACACTTAGAAAATGTTGGGAGACCCTTAGCAGAGGGATCTCTGACCATCATGACGGTCGTGCAGGACGGACCATCGTGGGTATGAAGGTCCGTCATAAGTGTCCGTCATAGGACACTTAGAAAATGTTGGGAGACCCTTAGCAGAGGGGTCTCTGACCATCATGGCAGTCGTGCAGGACAGGCTGTCGTGGGTACGACGGTCCGTCGTAAGTGTCCGTCGTAGAACACTTGGAAAATGCTGGGAAACCCTTAGCAGAGGGGTCTCTGACCATCATGACGGTCGAGCAGGACGGACCGTCGTTGGTATGACGGTCCATCGTAGGACACTTAGAAAATTTTGAGAGACCCTTAGCAGAGGGGTCTCTGACCATCATGGCGGTCGTGCAGGACGGACTGTCGTGGGTATGACGGTCAGTCACATGTCCTCGTGGGATGAGACATGGAAAAAGTGAGAGACCCTTAGAATCAGGGTCTCTGACAACCAAAACGGTTGTGCAGAACCAACCATCGTGAAGACAACGGTCTGTCACATGTGTCTTTGGGACAGGGTGCTAGGGATTTTGGAACGGACCCTACGACGGTCTGTCGTGTGTGCGACGGTCCGTCATCGGGGTCTCGTTCTGAATAGCTGTGACAAAACTGGGGGTACCCAATGCATCCCCGATGAACCCACATGGTCTTGTAGTGTTGTGGAACTATATGTGTCTATCCCAACTACCTAGGAAACTAACAATGCACAACCAACTATGTCTAGGGTGGTAAACATGGTAATTTCGAACACTAGTAACCTATGGCAGGCAGAATTGTATAAAGTAAACAAAATACTATGAGGAACTAAGCTTAATACTAACTAGTAACAAAAATGCAAGGTAAAGGAGTATAAATTAGAGACACATACCGTAGAAATGGAGAAAAACAGATGCAAAGGTACTCGGTGGCAAGGTAGACACCTACAGCAGCAGCTCCGACTATTAGATGATAATGTTAAGGCTTTGGAGAATGGTGGTGGCAATGATCAGTGGGGGGATGTGGAAGTTGAAAAGAGAGGGGAGATGAGAGGAATGAGGAAGTAATGGGGTGAAATATGGAGGGATGGGGAGTATAAACGGTCAGAATTTGAAAAGGGTCCAGCCGGGTCGGGTCGGGTAGAAGTCATTAATTACGCGACGGTTCCCCGACGACGGTCCGTCGCAGTTGTGACGACCCGTCGTAGGTTCTGTAGTGTGTTCCCTAATTTCAAAATAGCATAAAAGTGTACATGGACGACGGATGTATACGACGGTCCGTCGCATTTGCAACGGTCCGTCGATATATCCGTCAATGGCTGCTGCGGAGTAGTTTTCTGCAGAATTTTCTGGTGATGTGCCTGTAAATTAAAAACCCATTAATAGAAAAATGCTACCATTACTAAAAAAATGATAAGAATTGGGTTGCCTCCCAACAAGCGCCTGATTTAATGTCGCGGCACGACTGGGGACACTTGATTACTCAGACTTCATCAAGATGGTTTGCCTCTATTACTTTATTCCCCGATGCTTTATGCCCAAAATAGAGTTTTATTCTATCTCTATTCCTCTTAAACCGCACTCCCTCCTTGGATTTTAACTCAACTGCTCCATGAGGGAATACTTGGGTAATCAAATAAGGGCATGTCCATTTGGACTTGAGCTTGCCCGGAAGACAAGGCACCCCAGAACTGTCTACAAGCACCAAATCCCCAACCATAAACTCTTCTTTTGCATTTTTCTGTTCAGTCTCCTTCTTCATCTTTTCTTTGTGGGCTATGGCAGATACCAATTGGAGCTCACCACTCTGCCTCATGGTCTTACAAATGTTGAAGGTCGCTTCTTCATTATTCAGCCGGAAAGTCATCTGTCCCTTCTCCATATCAACTAAGGCTCTACCTGTAGCAAGGAATGGCCTCCCAAGAATAATAGGCACTTCAAAATTGACCTCACAATCAAGAATAACAAAATCGGCCGGAAAGACGAAAGATTCCACTTTTACTAGAACATCATGGAGTATCCCTATATGCCTTTTCATTGTCCGATCGGCCATCAGTAGCCGTATCGAATTGGGTTTTGGATCCCCCAAACCCAACTTCTTGTAAATTGAGAGGGGCATGAGATTTATGCTTGCCCCCAAATCACATAATGCTTTCGCAAAATGTAATGACCCAACTGTACAAGGAATAGTGAACGCACTCGGATCTTCTTTCTTTTGTACGAGGGATCTTGTAGCAATAGCGCTACAATGTTGTAGTCTATCATCATCCTCGAAAGTGACCGATCTTTTCTTGGTGACCAGATCTTTCATAAATTTAGCATAACCGGGCATTTGTTCTAGAGCTTCTACAAAAGGAATGTTGATAGAAAGTTGTTTCAGCATTGCTATAAAATGCCGGTATTTACCATCCTCGGTTTTTCTCACAAATCTCTGAGGGAAAGGTGGTGGTGGCCTAGGCATGGGAATTAACTTGATAGATACTTCTGTATCTTTTCCATTACTTTCCTCTGCTTCCCCACTACCCTTTACTACGTTATCATTATCCTTTCTCACATTTTCCTCAGTAGATGGCATAGGTGGGTCGATGGTTTGCCTACCACCCCGAGTAGTGATTGCCATACAGTGCGCATCATTCTTTGGATTTTGGACAGTGTTTATAGGAAGAGTGCCCGGTTGCCGTGTGTTCACTGTCGTAGATAATTGGGCCACTTGCAATTCGATCTGCTTAATCGAAATTGCATGTGTATCAACTTTTTGCCCAACACTAGCTAGATCACACCTCAACTCTTTAATGTGCTCATCACTAGAATCGAACCTCCTCATCATTTTGTGCAACATATCCTCAACTCGCGCCATACTATCTCCACCATCCCTAAGAGTAACTTCAAAATTTTGAGGAGGGATATAGGGCCCATTCCTGTCGTTTCTATTAGCGTAGTTACCCCTGTTAAAGTTGTTGTCGCGGTTGTAGTTTCCATCACGTACATAATGACCCTCACGGTTGTAGTTACCGTAGTTCCGACCTTTGTTCCCTTGACCTTGGCGCCAATTATCCTGATTTGAGCCTTGGGCGCTTGGTCGGAAACCCCCCCATTTGTTCATTGACTGCATAGGAATCCTCTTCATAGTAACATTCACCGTTAGGGGTGGTGGTTTAGCTAAGTATTTGACTGCATTAATTGTTTCTACACCCCTAGTGACATGTTTTAGTACCAACCCAAGCTCAATTCTCATTTGAGCCATTTATTCCCGAATTTCATCTGTTGCTGGGTTGTGAGTGGACTGCACTGCGAAGGTGTTTCTCCCTGTATCAGACTTCCTAGTACTCCAAGCTTTGTTATTCCGGGAGATTTTTTCTAATTTTTCAGCGATCTCAGCATAAGGACATTCCCCATAAGATCCACCTGCTATAGTGTCCAACACTGCTTTGTTGTTATCATCCTGTCCCCTATAGAAGTATTCTTTCAGTGACTGATACGCTCAAACTTACTTCTCAAATGAGAAGTAAAGCGGTCGCGTCAAGTAAATAACCCATCTAGTGAGGTTGGGATCGTTCCCACGAGGAAAATAGTCTAGACTTAACTTTAACTTGTTATTACTATTGTTCGGTTGATAACTTCCTTAGAAAGTAAAAACATAAAAATGTAAAAAAGGGGGGTTTGTATCTGCTATAAGTAAAAAGAAAAAAAAAAAAAAAGAAAGAATTGAAGATACTTAACAGCTTTTAACGTTGGGTTTTAATCAATTAATCAAAGTAACTAGGGTTTACGTGTTCCCCATAGGTTCATAACTTTATAATTCTAACTATAACAATTCTTTCCTAGTATCTTGCATGCAAAGTGATAAGTTATGTATTACTAAATCCTTGGTTCGGCATCTAGAAAATCTCACTCCGCACCTTGGTCCGGCTACGTGTGTTGCTTTCCTAACCCTTATCGTTACCTCATATTAAGCATCGTATTCGATATTTGACTAAGTTACTACCTCGTACCAATCAATACTAGCCTATTATAGTATACACTAAATCTATGTTAATAATTCTTTTCCTATTATCTACCTCCTTGGTCCGGCAAGTAGCATTAAGGCAGTTCTAACGTTGATCATCCGTTAAAAAGACTTCTAAGCGAAAGAATTATTAATACATGCAAGACACTATTCTAGAATTGTTATTTTAGCTAGGGTTTATCTCATTATTTGCCTATGGTTCCCACAACCCTAGTTATGGAGTTTAGTTACTCATCGCCATAAACACAATATTCAAATATATTAAAGAAGAATTCATGTACTTACCTTAATGAGAAAGAATAAATTCCAAAAGATTGCTTGATTAATCACCAAAAATTACTTGTAAGAATCTCCAAAAGAATCAAACACTAATCAATAAAGTCTAATAATAATGATTTCTAATATTGCAAACTCTAACTATCAGGTGTCTAACCTCAAAAATGAGGTTTTTCGAACTATTTATAAAAAATACAAAAACCTAATTAAACAAGAATTCTAATTACTGGAAATCTGCCAAAATGCGGCTGGGTCGACGGACCACGCGACGGACCGTCGTGGTCATGACGGACCGTCGTGGACTCCGTCATCCCATACTTGGTCATTTTCTTCTGCTGCTTTCTTCATTCCCCTCAACGGCAAGTGTGACGGACCGTCATAGGCACAACGGTCCGTCGAGGGTCTCGTTTCAAAAGACTTCAACTCTTGGAATTTGGGTACTGGGATCACTTCTCTGATCTTCACGATGAACCTGCAGGTCGGACCGTCATGGCCATGACGGACCATCACAAGCTTCGTAATCCCACATTTGTCAGACTTCCCCATCTTCCTTCAGCAGCTTCTCTACGTTGCCACCTACGGACCGTCACAGGCATGACGGACCGTCATAAGCTCCGTAGTTGTTCTCTTCTGCATTCTCTCTCAAAATCTCCGCATTTGGCTCTGGACAGATTTCCTGCAAAACAAAGAGAAACTTGTATAAAAATCAGCACAAAAAGGCTTTGGACACACTAAACTTAAGGAAAAAGTATTAATTATACCGTGAAGCCATGGTATATCAACACCCTCAACTTAAATTCGTTGTTTGTCCTCAAGCGACGCACTATGACTCACTACACAATCTTTGTACAATAGTATTCATGTTTTATCCTTTGCAATCATTTGGCTATCAATCCCGATTAATCTCATCCAATCTATGCATGCTATCACTATTAGGCTTGAATTTTGTGGGATTCGAACATGACACAGACTCACCACGCACTAACACCTATCCTGTTCAATTTCTCACCGAGGTGCTAACAATTCTGGTATTGCAACTAATGTCCTCACTTTAGAACAAAATCCTCATTTTTCACACAATGATTTCAGTTTGAGTATAAGGATTACATTTCAACACTCGCTCTCAGAACAAAGTCACACTCATTCATACCTATTGCCATAAGCTTGCCCTTATTTTCACTGCCTTAAGTTCGCTATACAACCCTTAGGATCACGATAGGACTTTTTTAGCTTGTAACATAGGCTCAGGGTCAGGTAGGGTACATTTTTAGGTAACTCTAGTGACTTTTTGCCCTCCTTGACATATCGGCTAAAACCTTCCCTTTTTATCATCTTATCTCGCCCAGTTTCTCATACTCTTTCCCTTTGCTCAATTTCTCTTCTTTCTTCATTTGTGTAAGTGACTCTCTTTTTTTTTTTTTTTATAATCCTTGTATACTTTTCTTTTTCTTTACTTTTCTTTCAACTACTTTTGAGTCACTTTACTTTTGTTCTTGCTCTCTCTTTTGTTCTTTCAACCCCACTTTCCAGGGCATTCCTCGTAATAGCCACCCTCAACTCATGGCTTTGCCATGAGTCAAGGTACACTATACCCAAAGTTGGGTCAGGGCCAGAACGAAGGTTGTTTACTGCATTAGCCACCCTCAACTTATGCTTTTGGCATAAGCTGAGGTGCACATGTCCTAGGAGGGACCAGGGCCAACACGTTGTTCCCAGAAAAGATCAGTTGGGGTGAAAAAGAAAGGTCTAATTAAGCTCAAATTATTTGGATCAAAGAAGGATAACTTTCATTTGGTTTCTTTTATTTGGGTTAGAAATGGGCTTTCTTGAATAAGGGCCTATGATCCTTTCCTAATTGTTTGTTACAGCTTACTTTTAGCAGGACTAACCAGGCAAGTTCTAGCTCAGTACCAATAGTGGACTATTCAAATTTCCTCACCCTCACTTAACATGTCATCACTATACCAGATTATTAGACACCTAGTTTGAATTAAAGACTTAGGGTAATGCAATGGTGTAACTCTATTTCACGCTTAGAGCCACACAATTGTCAGTTACTATGCCTAGTCATGTGTTATTTTTAGTTTATCAGGATATCATTTTAGCCATCATGCTCTAGAATTAAACTATGTACAAAAAACATAAACATGACGGTTCAACAAAAAAAAAATCAGTCTTTTGGGGAAAAAGAACTCAGGCAAGAAAACCCCAAAAGAGGATAGTGAGTTGGGATACTCAGACTTCACCCTAACACTCAGGGCTACTCAGTCTTGTGCGACGGACCCTATGACGGTCCGTCGTGTGGGCGACGGGCCGTCATCGGGGTCTCGTTCTGAGTAGCAGTGTTAGAACTGGGGGGTACCCTACGTATCCCCGATGAGCCCACATGGTTATGTAGTGATGTGGACCTATATGTGTCTATACCCACGACCTAAGAAACTACCAAAGCAAAATCACCTATGGCTTGGGTTATCAACATGGCACATATAAACATTTTGAACCTAAGCCGGGTCGAGTCGGGTAGATTTCATTAATCACGCGACGGTTCCTCGACGACGGACCATCGCATCTGTGACGGGCCGTCGTAGGTTTCGTCGTGTGTGACAGAAATACGTACCTGGTGTGACGGATGCCTACGACGGTCCGTCACAGATGCGACGGTCCGTCGTCGAGGAACCGTCAGTGGCTACTGCAGAATTTTCTGGTGATGTGCCTGCAAATTTAAAACACATTAATAGAAAAAATGCTATTATTATAAAAAAATGATAAGTATTGGGTTTCCTCCCAACAAGCGCCTGATTTAATGTCGTGGCACGACTGGGGACACTTGATTACTCAGACTTCATCAAGATGGTACGCCTCGATCACTTCATTCGCCGATTCAGCATGCCCGAGATAGATTTTTATACGCTGTCCATTCACCTTGAACCGCACGCCCTCCTTGGTTTCCAACTCAACTGCTCCATGAGGGAATAGTTGGGCAACCGTGTAAGGACCAGTCCATTTGGACTTGAGTTTGCCTGGAAACAAGCGCAATATGGAATTGAATAAAAGCACCAAATCCCCAACCATAAACTCTCGTTTTTCAATTTTGTTGTCATGGTACTTCTTCATCTTTTCTTTGTATAGGGCTGAACTTTCATAGGCTTTCAGGCGAAATTCATCAAGTTCATTCAACCCATTTAACCGGTGCTCTGCAGCTTCGCTCCAATCCATTTTTAACTTCTTCATAGCCCACATGGCTTTATGCTCTAACTCAACCGGTAGATGACAAGCTTTCCCATATACAAGTTGGTATGGAGACATACCCATGGGAGTCTTATATGCTGTCCGGTAGGCCCAAAGAGCATCATCAAGCCTCCTTGACTAATCCGTTCTACTTGCGTTCACTGTTTGGGACAATATCTGTTTGATCTCTCGATTCGACACTTCAACTTGCCCACTAGTTTGAGGGTGGTAAGGAGTGGCCACATTAGGCGAAACCCCAATTTCTCCAATAACCCTTTGAATAATCTATTGCAGAAGTGGGGCCCCCATCACTAACAATAGCCCTTGGGGTGCCAAAACGAGAGAATATATTCTTTTTCAAAAATGCAGTGACACTCTTCCCTTCATTGTTTGCGAGTGCTATGGCTTCGACCCATTTAGATACATAATCAACTGCTACTAGAATGTATTTCATCCCATGAGAACTCATGAAAGGGCCCATAAAGTCAATACCCCACACATCAAATAACTCAATCACAAGAATGGGGTTTAGAGGGAGCTCTTGCTTTCTTGAAATACCACCATCACGTTGACATTTGTCACATGCTTTAGCAAACCCATGAGCATCTTGATGAAGAGTTGGCCAATAGTAACCACATTGCAATATTTTGTGAGCGGTTCGGATACCACTGTGATGTCCGCCAACAGGTGAGGAATAGCATGCCTCCAATACACTCAACATTTCACATTCTGGCACACAACGCCGAATAAGCCCGTCGGCACAACTCTTATACAAGTATGGTTCATCCTAAAAGAAATTCTTCACATCGTACATGAACTTTTTTCTTTGATGAAAGGACAAGTCTGATGGAACAATATCACTAGCCAGATAGTTCGCAAAATCTGCGAACCATAGAATCAAGTCTTGTGAAGCAGCCAATACATGTTCATCGGGGAAAGTATCATCAATGTCAGTCTTATCCCCTAACTCTCTCATATCCTCATCCTCTAGATGAGACAAATGATCAGCAACTTGATTTTCAGTCCCTTTTCTATCCAGCACTTCAAAGTCAAATTCTTGCAGCAGTAATACCCAGCGAATCAACCTTGGTTTCACATCCTTTTTCTCCATCAAATATCTCAATGCTGAATGGTCAGTATGAACTATAACTCTGGTACCTAGCAAATAGGAGCGAAATTTCTCAAAAGCAAACACTACTGCTAGGAGTTCTTGCTCAGTCACTGTGTAGTTCTTTTGAGCTTCATTTAGGGCTTTACTAGCATAGTAAATGGGGTGAAGGATTTTGTTTTTCCTCTGTCCCAGTACTACACCAAGAGCTACCCCACTAGCATCGCACATTACCTCAAATGGACTGCTCCAATCCGGGGAAATAATGATAGGTGCAGACACCAATTTTTCTTTTAGTTCACCGAATGCCTTAAGACAAGATTCATCAAAACAAAATTTACAGTCTTTCTCCAGCAGTTTGCACAATGGGTGTGCAATCTTTGAAAAGTCTTTGATGAATCTTCGGTAAAAACCTGCATGCCCAAGAAAGCTTCTCACACCTTTCACAGAGATTGGTGGGGCATCTCTCTTTACCTCACTTTAGCTCGATCAACCTCTATGCCCTTTTATGAAATGCGATGACCCAACACAATACCCTCTTTTATCATGAAATGACACTTTTCCCAGTTTAGTACCATATTGCAGTCTTCACATCTCTTAAAAACCTCGGATAAATTGTTTAAGCACCGCTCGAATGAATCACCAACCACCGAAAAATCATCCATAAAAACCTCTATAGTATCCTCCACCATGTCAGAAAATATTGACATCATACATCTCTGAAAGGTTGCGGGTGCATTGCACAACCCAAATGGCATTCTTCTGAACGCAAAAGTCCCATATGGACAAGTGAAAGTGGTTTTCTCTTGATCTTCTGGTGCAATAGAAATCTGATTATACCCGAATATCCATCAAGAAAACAATACCACCCTTTTCCGCAAGTCTATCTAACATCTGATCCATGAAGGGCATGGGAAAATGGTCTTTTTCAGTCCATGAGTTCAGTTTACGATAATCCACACACCCTCCATCCTGTAACCGGTCTCATTGGAACAAGTTCATTCTTTTCGTTGGGACCACAGTCATTCCCCCTTTCTTAGGTACACACTGAACCGGGCATACCCAACTACTATCGGCGATTGATAGATTACTCCAGCATCCACCACTTGATAATTTCCTCTTCACAACCTCTTGCATAGGAGGATTCAAGCGTCTCTGGTGCTCAATACTCGGCTTATGATCAGGCATGAGTTGGATTTTATGAGAGCAAATACCAGGAGGGATCCCAATAATGTCCGCAACGGTCCACCCAATGGCTCTTTTGAACCTTTTTAGTACCTTCACCAAACTCTGAACCTGTTGTTCATCCAAGTCTGATGCAATGATTACCGGTAAAGTGTCACCATTTCCTAAGAATTCATACCTAAGACGAGATGGGAGAGCTTTTAATTCAACTTTTGGAGCTTCCTCTATAGATGGTTTCGTGGGTGGGGACTCGCGATTCTTCATATCGAGCTCAAATTTCTTCGGTTTAATCCGAACATCACCTCGGTCAAGAGCCGCGACTAATGACTCATACTCTTCAATGCAATCGCTATCAAAGTTCATTATCACTGCCGCTAATGCTTCGACACCTAGACGTTATTCTATTTGTGTCTCAAATGTCTCACCCATGTTGTAGGATATAGCAGATGCCGATTGGAGCTCACCACTCTGCCTCATGGACCTACAAACATTAAAGGTCACTTCCTCATTGTTCAATCGAAATTTCATTTGCCCCTTTTCCATGTCTACTAAGGCTCTTCCCGTAGCAAGGAATGGCCTCCACAATAATGGGCACTTCAAAATCGACCTCGCAATCAAGAATAACAAAATCTGCTGGAAATATGAATGACTCCACTTTTACTAGCACATCGTGGAGTATCCCTATAGGTCGTTTTACTGTTCGATCAGCCATCAGTAGCCGCATCGCAGTGGGCTTTGGGTCACCCAAACCCAACTTCTTGTAATCGAGAGGGGCATGAGGATTTATGCTTGCCCCCAGATCACATAGTGCTTTCGCAAAATGTAATAGCCCGATTGTACAAGGAATAGTAAACGCACCGGATTCTTTCTTTTGGACCAGAGATCTTGTAGCAATAGCACTACAATGCTGCATTCTATCATCATCCTCAAAAGTGACCGATCTTTTCTTTGTAACCAAATCTTTCATAAATTGGCGTAACCGGGCATTTGTTCTAAAGCTTCTATCAAAGGGACATTAATAGAAAGTTGCTTCAACATTGTTATAAAACGCCGTGGTATTTACCATCCTCGGTCTTTTTCACTAATCTCTGAGGAATGGGGGTGGTGGCCTAGGCATAGGAGTTACCTTTTTAGGCACTTCGGCATCTTTTGCAGTGTTATCCCCTAATTCAGCATCAACTTCTACCACTTTATCAGATTCTGTTGTCACCTTATTTCATCAGATGGCATAGGTGGATCAATGGTTTGCTTACCCCGCGAGTAGTAATTGCCATACAATGTCCATCATTTTCGGATTTTGGACAGTGTGTGCTAGGAAGAGTGCCGGTTGCCGTGTGTTCACAGTTGCAGATAATTGGGCCAATTGTAACTCAAGTTGCTTAATTGATATTGCATGGGTATCAACTTTTTGCCCAATACCCGCTAATCATTTCTCAACTCTTTATTGTGCTCATCACTAGCATCGAACCTCCTCATCATTTTATGCAACATATCCTCAACTCGGTGAAACTACCTCCACCCCTCCCTAGGAGTAACTTCCCGATTTTGAGGAGGAACATAGGGTCCATTCCTGTCGTTTCTATTACCATAGTTACCCCTGTTGAAGTTGTTGTCGCGATTGTAGTTTCCATCTCTGACATAATGACCCTCACGATTGTAGTTACCATAGTTCCGACCTTGGTTCCGTTGACCTTGGCGCCAATTATCATGATTTGAGCCTTGGGCGCTTGGTCGGAAACCCCCCATCTGTTCATTTACTGCATAGGAATCCTCCTCATAATAACACTCATCGATTGGAGGTGGTGATTTGGCCAAGTAGTTGACTGCATTAACCTTTTCTACACCCCAGTGACATGTTTTAGTACCAACCCAAGCTCAGTTCTCATTGAGCCATTTCTTCACGAATATCATCTGTGGATGGGTTGTGAGTGGACTGCACTGCAAAGGTGTTTCTCCCTGTATCAGATTTTCTAGTACTCCAAGCTTTGTTATTCCGGGAGATTTTTTCTAATTTTTCAGCGATCTCAGCATAAGGACATTCTCCATAAGATCCACCGGCTATAGTGTCCAATACCGCTTTGTTGTTATCATCTTGTCCCCTGTAGAAGTATTCTTTCAGTGACTCATCATTTATACGGTGATTTGGAACACTTCTCAAGAATGAGGTGAATCTATCCCAAGAACTACTAACTGACTCTCCTGGTAGTGCCACAAAGTTATTCACCCTGTCTTTGTGGTTTAGTTTCTTGGAGACCGGATAGTAGCGTGCTAAGAATACATCCCTCAGTTGATTCCAAGTAAAGATGGAGTTGTATGGGAGCTCAGTGAACCACATAGCAGCCTCTCCCGTCAGTGAGAGAGGAAACACTCTGAGCCCTATCACGTCTAGATCCAAGTCAGGCCTCCCCACACAACTTTTACACACTGCCCTTACCTTAGCTATATGGGCATGTGGATCCTCAGAAGGTAGCCCTGAAAACAAACCTCTGGCAGTGAGCATTTGCATCAGACTACTAGTTACCACAAAAGTGTGGCCTGTGGGTAGAGGAGGCAAAACCAGTGGCCCATCCGAATCTGCTATGTTATCATGGCCTCTGTAGTATGCTTGGGGCCCTGGAGCGGGATTCTGTCCCCTCTGTTGATGTTCACCCGGAGCTTCGGGTAACATCTGACCATGAGCATCAACCGGAGCTGGGATGTTCTGGTTTGGATCATCATCATTGATTCCCAAATTACGATTCATGTTTCGCAGTGTACGCTCTAACTCGTGATCGTAGGGGAACAATGGTTCTCTTCCTCTTCGTGTATTTGGCATACAAGGAGGATAGTTCTGAAAAGAATCAAAAACAATAAAACAAAGTAAAATCAAGAAAATATCAACTAAACTATAGTAATAAGTTAAAATTAGAAAGTAAAAACATAAAAATGTAAAAAAGGGGGGTTTGTATCTCCTAATAAGTAAAAAGAACTAACTAAATTGAAAGAGATACTTAACAGCTTTTAACGTTGGGTTTTAATCAATTAATCAAAGTAACTAGGGTTTACGTGTTCCTCATAGGTTCATAACTTTATAATTCTAACTATAACAATTCTTTCCTAGTATCTTGCATGCAAAGTGATAAGTTATGTATTTCTAAATCCTTGGTCCGGCATCTAGAAAATCTCACTCCGCACCTTGGTCCGGCTACGTGTGTTGCTTTCCTAACCCTTATCGTTACCTCATATTAAGCATCGTATTCGATATTTGACTAAGTTACTACCTCGTACCAATCAATACTAGCCTATTAGATAGTATACACTAAATCTATGTTAATAATTCTTTTCCTATTATCTACCTCCTTGGTCCGGCAAGTAGCATTAAGGCGAGTTCTAACGTTATCATCCGTTAAAAAGACTTCTAAGCGAAAGAATTATTAATACATGCAAGACACTATTCTAGAATTGTTATTTTAGCTAGGGTTTATCTCATTATTTGCCTATGGTTCCCACAACCCTAGTTATGGAGTTTAGTTACTCATCGCCATAAACACAATATTCAAAAATATTAAAGAAGAATTCATGTACTTACTTCAATGAGAAAGAATAAAGTCCAAAAGATTGCTTGATTAATCACCAAAAATTACTTGTAAGAATCTCCAAAGAATCAAACACTAATCAATAATGTCTAATAATAATGATTTCTAATATTGCAAAGTCTAACTATCAGGTGTCTAACCTCAAAAACGAGGTTTTTCGAACTATTTATAAAAAATACAAAAACCTAATTAAACAAGAATTTTAATTACTGGAAATCTGCCAAAACGCGGATGGGTCGACGGACCACGCGACGAACCATCGTGGTCATGACGGACCGTCGTGGACTCCGTCGTCCCATACTTGGTCATTTTCTTCTGCTGCTTTCTTCATTCCCCTCAACGGCAAGTGTGACAGACCGTCATAGGCACAACGGTCCGTCGAGGGTCTCGTTTCTAAAGACTTCAACTCTTGGAATTTGGGTACTGGGATCACTTCTCTGATCTTCACGACGAACCTGCAGGACGGACCGTCATGGCCATGACGGACCGTCACAAGCTTCGTAATCCCACATTTGTCAGACTTCCCCATCTTCCTTCAGCAGCTTCTCTACGCTGCCACCTACGGACCGTCACAGGCATGACGGACCGTCATAAGCTCCGTAGGTGGTCTCTTCTACATTTCTCTCTCAAAATCTCCGCATTTGGCTCTGGACAGATTTCCTGCAAAAACAAAGAGAAACTTGCATAAAAATTAGCACAAAAAGGGCTTTTGGACACACTAAACTTAAGGAAAAAGTATTAATTATACCGTGAAGCCACGGTATATCAGTGACTCATCATCTATACGGTGATTTGGAACAGTTCTCAAGAATGAGGTGAATCTATCCCAAGAACTACTAACTGACTCTCCTGGTAGTGCCACAAAGTTATTCACTCTGTATTTGTGGTTTAGTTTCTTGGAGACCGGATAGTAGCGTGCTGAGAAGACATCCCTCAGTTGATTCCAAGTAAAGATGGAGTTGTATGGGAGCTTAGTGAACCAAATAGCAACCTCTCCCGTCAGTGAGAGAGGAAACACTCTGAGCCCTGAAAACAAACCTCTGGCAGTGAGCATTTGCATCAGACTATAGTTACCACAAAAGTGTGGCCTGTGGGTAGAGGAGGCAAAACCAGTGGCCCATCCGAATCTGCTATGTTATCATAGCTTCTGTAGTATGCTTGGGGCCGTGGAGCGGGATTCTGTCCCCTCTGTTGATGTTCACCCGGAGCATCGAGTAACATCTGACCATGAACATCAACCGGAGCTGGGATGTTCTGGTTCGGATCCTCATCATTTATTCCCAAATTACGATTCATATTTCGCAGTGTACGCTCTAACTCGTGATCGTAGGGAAACAATGGTTCTCTTCCTCTCTGTGTATTTGGCATACAAGGAGGATAGTTCTGAAAAGAAATCAAAAACAATAAAACAAAGTAAAATCAAGAAAATATCAACTAAACTATAGTAATAGGTTCAAGTTAATGTAAAAGCTAATTTCCCCGGCAGTGGCACCAAAATTTGATACTCTCAAACTTACTTCTCAAATAAGAAGTAAAGCAGTCGCGTCAAGTAAATAACCCAACTAGTGAGGTTGGGATCGTTCCCACGAGGAAAATAGTCTAAACTTAACTTCAACTTGTTATTACTATTGTTCGGTTGATGACTTCCTTAGAAAGTAAAAACATAAAAGGGGGGTTTGTATTTCCTAATGAGTAAAAATAACCAATGAAATTGAAAGAGACACTTAACAGTTTTTAAAGTTGGATTTTAATCAATTAATCAAAGTAACTAGGGTTTACGTGTTCCCCACAGGTTCGTAACTTGATAATTCTAACTATAACAATTCTTTCCTAGTATCTTGCATGCAAAGTGATAAGTTATGTATTTCTAAATCCTTGGTCCGGCATCTAGAAAATCTCACTCCGTACCTTGGTCCGGCTACGTGTGTTGCTTTCCTAACCCTTATCTTTACCTCATATTAAGCATCGTATTCGATATTTGACTAAGTTATTACCTCGTACCAATCAATACTAGCCTATTAGATAGTATACACTAAATCTATGTTAATAATTCTTTTCCTATTATCGACCACCTTGGTCCGGCAAGTAGCATTAAGGCGAGTTCTAATGTTGATCATCCGTTAAAAAGACTTCTAAGCGAAATAATTATTAATACATGCAAGACACTATTCTAGAATTGTTATTATAGCTAGGGTTTATCTCATTATTTGCCTATGGTTCCCATAACCCTAGTTATGGAGTTTAGTTACTCATAGGGATAAACACAATATTCAAATATATCAAATAAGAATTCATGTACTTACTTCAATGAGAAAGAATAAAATCCAAAAGGTTGCTTGATTAATCACAAAAAATCACTTGCAATCAATAATAAATCGAAAATCTAACACTAATACAAAGAGTCTAATAATATAATGTCTAACTATCTGGTGCCTAACCTCAAAAACGAGGTTTTTAGAACTATTTATTAAAAAACAAAAAACTAATCAAACAAGAATTCTAATTGCCGAAAATCTGCCAAAACGCGGCTGGGTCGATGGACCACGCGACGGACCGTCGTTAACTCCGTTGTCCCATACTTGGTGTAATTTCTTCTGCTGCTTTCTTCATTCTTCTCGACGGCAAGTATGACAGACCGTCATGGGCACAACGTTCCGTCGAGGGTCTTCGTTCCAAAATACTTCAACTCTCGGAATCTGGGTACTGGGATCACTTCTCTGAACTCCACGACAAACCTGCAGAACGGACCGTCATAGACATGACGGACCGTCGCAAGCTCCGTAATCCCACACTTGGTCAGACTTCCCCATCTTCCTTCAGCAGCTTCTCTACACTGCCACCTACGGACCGTCACAAGCACGACGGACCGTCATCAGCTCCGTAGGTGGTCTCTTCTGCATTTCTTCTTTCAAAATCTCCGCATTTGGCTTTGGACAGATTTCCTACAAAACAAAGACAAACTTATATAAAAATTAGCACAAAAAGGCTTTTGGACGCACTAAACTTAAGGAAAAAGTATTAATGATACCGTGAAACCACGGTATATCACTTAGCTTGGACACTCCTAACCTTATCTCGAACATCTTTCACTAAATCGAGTCCCAAAGGTTTCATATCTCCTGCCTCAAATCAACCTATGGGTTAGAATGTTTAATGTAATACATATTTATATAGTATTCTTAAAAACTTATTGGTAAGAACTCCCCATATTCTATAATTATGTGATTTTCTCCGTTGAATAT
Organism: Solanum habrochaites; assembly: GCA_027704765.1. Lineage (NCBI taxonomy): Eukaryota > Viridiplantae > Streptophyta > Magnoliopsida > Solanales > Solanaceae > Solanum > Solanum habrochaites. The sequence continues at coordinate 28,804,294 of JAKWJA010002497.1, forward strand.
CTTATTAATTGAAATAAATGTGTTTCAACTTCTACATTATGTTCAAGAAGGATAAAACTATTTTAGATGGGGGAAAATATGTCATTAAGATAATTAAAAGGTGTAAATTAAATAATTAAGTGAGTGACTTTTGATTTTTTTTCATGATGTATCATATTAATTTAAATTTATTGAAAATATAAAAAGAGTAACAAAGGAAAAAATGAATTTCACGACCATAGACATATATATATATCACATGGACGTCCTAAATATTATTATTTTGAAGTTCGTATATATGTAAAATTCAAACTTATGTTGTTGTAGTATTGATTATGAAAGCAATTCCACCAAATTGAATGAATGCTATAAGTGAGAATGTATTTGTTTTCTTCTATTTCATTTTAACGAAATATTATGATTAACGGATAGGTACATTTACTTTTGAGTACCAAAAATTAAAGGAGCAGTGATTATTTAAATAACAAAATATGATGATTCATCTTTTAAAGGATAATTAAGCCATCAACAGTCAACATTTTTCGTTCCCACTTATAGTATAACTAGTTTTAATATAATATGATTATCAATGGATAATTTAATTCTTGGAATAATTTCCTTGTTTTATATACATTGGTCTTTCTGTTGTTGGGGTTAATCATACAATATGCTGGATCATTCCAGTCAAGTAATGGGAAGTTTCAAGTGCTTAAATTTAATATTCTTTTAGGCGTCCTTCATTAATTACCTTCTAATTCAATAGTTGATTTTCGTGAGTCAAGGGGTTGTAGGGGCGACTTCCAAAGATAATTACGGTAAGGGGAGATGAAGAGCATTCTTCCTTCGCGAATACCGACTTCACCAACCCCCAACCCGGATAAATGGTTTGACGCCTGCATATTAACTAACTCACCCTAATATTTTGGAAGATGATATTTAAGACTCTTTTGAGTGTACAATTGACAGACATTTTGAATGCACTTTACTAGGAGGTAGGTGTCTGAAACTACTTCTTTTTTTAAAAAAAAATATAGAACAATTGTTTTTCAAGTGCTACTTAAGTTATTAAACTTTTTTTCAATCACATAAATGAAGGACAATTTTTAGAAAATAATTCTATAATATATATCTAGACATCACCTCAGTAGAATATCGAAACCCTAAGTCCTCTCAGATAGCTTAAATTTTCTTTAAATGAAATGTAATCGCAAACCTCCCATAGACAGAAAAAGTAGAGGAACAAGAGATTTTTCTACGGTTCAAGATACAAATTTATATCCATCGTTCAGTAAACAGAGCGAAATCTTCTCAAGGCTTCCGATGAAACCGCTTTTGCAATTCAGGTGTTTTTAGGAAAAAATTGTTTTTTTGGATTCGAAATTTAAATGGTCAAATTTCAAAGGAAGAAGTTTAAGTGGTTTTGGTTGGAGCTGGTCCATCATGCATAGCTTCTTCAGCTTGTTTGAACAAATTAGGCATGAAAATATTATTACGCTCAATTTGCTTAAACAAGATGAAACACATATACCTGATCGACAAGCTCCAACCACAAAAACTTCAACTTCCTCCTTTGGAAAACAAACCAAACTTCATTTTAGTCACTATTTCAGAATTTTAACATCAAAAATTAATTATAAAGGTGTGTTGAATTAGCATTATTCAGTAATAAAGATTTGAAATAGAATAATTCTTACGGTAGCTCACGTGATTTTAATGTGTGCCGCTCGTGGCTTCCATGTCTAAATGTTGTCGAAGAGGTCGAGGAAGACTTCGGAAACAACCTTTCTTTGTGATATACAATTCTACACCTTTGATGAACAACGATGACAAGGGAAAACAAGTCATTCCGACAGTACCCATTAGTGTAGAAATTACCCATGACACTAGCACATCTTTTGGGGATGATAAATGTTTTAGGGGGTTACAACGAAGCTATATCCCGCTAGTTGAATCGATGCATGGTGATTCTAACCCGGACTAGAAGACGAAAGGAATCAATGGACTAGTGCTACACATATCTGCAATAACATCTTAATCTCTACTTTCTAACATTATAGGTGTTGGGGTTACAGATCCACAAAAATATGCTACATGGTCCTTCTTATTCACTAACAATAGAGAATTTACCAGTGATTTGTCTCTCAATATATCCCTTTAGAAATTCTAAACGGGCAACTAGTGGTACCACTAATCCAAGAGATGGTTGATAGATATATTACAAAGTGGAAACCTACTCTAGTTTACTATTTTATTGAAGAAACACCAGGGTATAATGCTATTACAATACATTGGAAAGTTTTGTGCATATGTTGCGAACTAGAGCTGTGCAATTTATGAAAAAGGATACAAGGTAATCAGATTTCAATGCACTGTAGATTTGAATAAGGTACTCTTTCTTCGTCCATACATAATGAGCATTAAGTATATTATTATAAACGTTGGAATAAGGATTCTAATTTCAGTGAACAGTTTCCTACTATTATTCCATTATCAATTTAATTTCCGTATTCACCGATATCTGTTGCCAATCTGTGTTATGAAAATCAGAAATTACTAGTTGTAATAAATCATTCAGAAACACGAAGTAACTGAGATTTTTAGAACCAGTAAATAAGATGAACAGAAATTTATTTGTAAAAAATAATTGAATCTGTAAAACTTACCAGAATATGGAATACTCTTTTTGATAATTTAGGAAGAAAATCAAGTCCACTGAATTCACAGTGTCCCCTTAAGGAAATTATTCCCCTCTAGTATCCGAGGTTTGATTTAGAATATAACCTCCCAGGGTAAAATGATCTTAATCAGTAGAGTATAGATACCAAAAGCTCTATTGTCAGTGAATCAATCCATAGCAAGAAAGTACACGAAGAAATATTTTTAAGAAGAAGAAGATCAGAAAATTCGTTAGAAATATTCTGAAGACTAAATGGTATTTATAGGCAAGAAAAATATATTCTGAAAGGTTGCAACCCTTTCAGAATTGACACGAACATTAATGAAAGGTTGCAAACTTTCAAATGGTATTGACTGTTCTTGAAAGTTGCAACCTTTCAGAACAGTGGCGGGAATTTTTTTTAAATATAATGGAATTTAAAACGGGTCACGCGCGCGGATCCGAGTCTGGTCGGGTTAACTAAAAAGTTGAAAACATTTCGGTTAACTTCTGTTATCAGCTAATTAATTGAAAATAATTTTTGGACATTTAATTAACTAAATAAATAATTAAACTAAATTTGTCCAAAAAATTATCTCTCGATCGATCATTTGCCAAAGCCAAAGCCGTAGCCAAAGCTGAAGCGAGCGAGCGACGACGACGACGGCGCGAGGGGGTCCCTCTTTACAACACTTTTATCAATTAATAGAAGTGTTTATTTATTTAAACTCTCCTATTTTCATTTCCATTACCGATGAGGGACTATTTTCTTTTTTCATTAAAGCATTAGAGGACTTTTCAAGTTCCCAACCTTTCAAGTTCTAAACTTTTAAAATTCCTCTCCTTCCCTCTATTTCCCATCAATTCTTGCTACATACCCAACAATCCCCCACATTGATGGGGAATAGTTATAACATAGGAATGCACGGACAATTGTGTACTTTACAAGCAAGGATTAATTGCATCTGGATAAGTAGGTTTCCCCTTGAACTTTCCGTAGTGAACATATGTCGGATATACTCGGTCAATCGGTAGATGTCATATCTTCGAACCGTCGAACTTTGGTGTATACGTAGACAACCATATGTCACACAATTAACCCTTTGCTGTTTATGATTCTTACGGTTGTGTTCGTTTCAGCCATGCACACCTCCTGGTTTCATGAGTGCATAGAGAATAGGCTTTTGACATAAAATTTTCATTGAAGCGGCTTCCACTTCACACTCACATAGGTGATTTCTAACTGTTTCATCTCGTAGATACACTATTTGCTCAAATCTACCAAACTTAGCAAATTATTAAAAACTTTAAGCTTTATTACCTCATTAACAAGACATAAAGTCTTAACCTTTTCCTGAACATTGTCTTCATCATGAGAATGGATTGAGTTAATTGACAATGTCGAACTGTCAGCCACAACTTTGTTTTTCTCCTTGAATCTAGCTCTTGGGATCTCCAGTCTACTAGATAGAGTTACCGTCATGCTGACTTGTCCTAAGCCGTAAACCCATTCCCTTAGAAGATCTTTCAACTGCCTCTCTCACAAGGCCTTTCGTTAGTGGATCTGACACATTATCGCTTGACTTTACATAGTCAATTGTGATAATTCCACTAGAGAGTAGTTGTCTTATGGTGTTATGTCTACGTCGTATATGACGAGACTTCGCGTTGTACATAACGCTCCCTGCCTTACCTATTGTTGCTTGACTATCGCAATGTATGCAAATTGGTCTAATAGGTTTGGGACAGAATGGAATATCCTCTAGGAAATTCCGAAGCCATTCCGCTTCTTCACCAGCCTTATCCAAAGCAATGAATTCAGATTCTATTGTGGAGCGAGCAATACATGTCTATTTGGAAGATTTCCAAGAGACAGCTCCTCCACCAAGTATGAATACATAACCACTCGTGGATTTTACATCATTTGACCCGGAGATCCAATTTGCATCACTATATCCTTCAATCACAGCAGGATATTTATTATAATGCAAAGCATAATGTTGTGTCCATTTTAGATAACCCAACACACGTTTCATAGCCATCCAGTGAGTTTGATTCGGATTACTAGTATATCGACTCAGTTTACTAATAGCACATGCTATATCTGGTCGCGTGCAATTCATAATATACATCAAACTTCCCAACACTCTGGCATATTCCAATTGAGAGTCACTTTGACCTTCATTCTTTTAAAATGTACAACTTAAATCAATTGGAGTTTTGACTACATTGAAATTCAAGTAATTGAACTTATCCAGTACTTTTTCAATATAATGAGATTGAGATAATTCTAGTCCCTGGGGTGTTTTGATAATCCTGACCCCTAAGATCAAATCAGCAACTCCTAAGTCTTTCATACCGAACTTGCTGGACAACATGCACTTAGTAGCATTTATATCGTCAATTTCTTTACTCATTATTAACATGTCATCAACATACAAACAAACAATGACTTCAAGATTCATAACGTTTTTAATGTAAACACATTTATCACATTCGTTAATCTTGATTCCATTTGCCAATATTATTTGATCAAATTTAGCATGCCATTGTTTGGGTGCTTGCTTGAGTCCATAAAGTGACTTCACAAGTCTGCACACTTTCTTTTCTTTACCAGGAATTATAAACCCTTCAGGTTGTTCCATGTAAATTTCTTCCTCTAACTCTCCATTTAAGAAGGTTGTCTTTACATCCATTTGGTGGATTTTAAGATCATGCACTGCTGCTACTGCTATTAACATCCTAATTGATGTTATCTTTGTTACTGGAGAGTATGTTTCAAAGTAGTCCAGACCTTCCTTTTGTATGTACCCTTTGACAACCAGTATAGCCTTATATTTGTCAATAGTCCCATCAGGTTTCATTTTCCTTTTAAAGATTCATTTTGATCCTAAAGGTTTATTTCCTGCAGGAAGATCAGTCAATTCCCAAGTGTGATTGCTTAAAACTGATTCAATCTCACTATTGACTGCTTCTATCCAATAAGTTGACTCTGACGAATACATAGTTGCTTTAAATTTTTGAGGATCATTTTCAAGCAATAGTGCTACAAAATCTGGTCTGAAAGAAACAGATTTGTGTTGTCGAGTACTTAGCCTAGGTTCCTCACTAGTTAGAATATTTTCCATTGATTCTTCTCGTGGTCGTTTAGGTCTTTCACTTGTTGACTCACTTTCAGTTTTATACGGATAAATGTTTTCAGAAAACTCTGCATTATCTGATTCAATTATAATATTAACATGAATCTCAGGATTATCAGATTTGTGAACCAAAAATCGACAGGCTTTACTATTCACAGCATACCCAATAAAGACACAATCTATTGTTTTGGCTCCAATTTTAACTCTCTTAGGTAAAGGAACCTCTACCCTGGCTAAACACCCCCACACTTTGAAATATTTCAAGTTGGGTTTTCTTCTTTTCCACAACTCATATTGAATTGATTGTGTTTTTCGATGGGGTACTCTATTGAGTATTTTATTAGCTGTAAGGATGGGTTCCCCCCAAAGATTTCGCGGTGAACAAGAATTGATCATTAAGGCATTCATCATTTCCTTTAATGTTCTGTTCTTCCGTTCTGCCAAACCATTTGACTGTGGTGTATAAGGTGTAGTAGTTTGATGAATAATACCATATTCCAAACATATCTCTGCAAAAGGAGATTCATATTCTCCACCCCTATTACTCCGAATCATTTTTATCTTTACATTCAATTGGTTTTACACTTTATTTTTGTATTGCTTGAATGCATCAATTTCTTCATCCTTAATATTAAGCAAATATACATAATAAAATCGAGTGCAGTCATCAATAAAAGTTATAAAATACTTATTCCCACCACGAGATGGTGTTGACTTCATATCGCATATATCTGCGTGAATTAAGTCTAAAGTTTTATAATTTCTTTCAACAGACTTGTAAGGATGTTTAACAAACTTACTTTCCACACAAATTTCACATTTCGACTTATCGCATTTGAAATCAGGCAATACTTCTAGATTAACCAATTTTCGCAAGGCTTTGTAATTTACATGTCCCAAATGGGCATGCCATAAATCACTTACCTCCAATAAGTAAACAGAAGCAGAATTTTTATTAATACTGTCAATAACCATTACTTTGAGTTTGAAAAGACCCTCATTGAGGTAGCCCTTTCCTATGAACATTTCATTCTTACTTATTACAGCTTTATCACTAACTAGGACACACTTAAACCCGTTCTTAATGAGTAGTGCAGCAGAAACTAAATTCTTCCTAATAGTAGAGACATGCAGAACATTGTTTAAAGTCAACACTTTGCCGGATGTCATTTTCAACATTACTTTCCCAGTTCCTGCAATCCTTGTTGTTGTTGTGTTTCCCATGAATAAATCTTCATCGTACTCAGCAGGAGTGTACGTTGCCAAGGCTTCTTTTGTAGAGAAAATATGTCTAGTAGCACCTGAGTCGAGAAACCACTCCTTCGGATTTCCAACTAAGTTACACTCTGATATCATTGCACACAAGTCATCTGCATCTTCCATTGTTTCCACGATGTTTGCTTGACTTTTGCCTTTGCCTTTGTTTTTGTCCTTTCTTGGAGCTTGACAATCAAAAGATCTATGACCAGCCTTGCCACAATTGTAACAGTTGCCTTTGAATTTCTTCTTGGCCTGTTCTGAATTCTGCCCGTTGGACTTCTTTCTCTTTTTGTCTTTGGTAGGAGCTTCTTCAACAATATTAACTCCAATGATTGTTGAAATCTTACGCGACTTCTTTTCGGCATTTCTGTTATCTTCCTCTATCTTGAGACGAATCACAAGATCTTCAAGCTTCATTTCTTTACGCTTGTGCTTTAGATAATTCTTGAAATCATTCCACGAAGGAGGCAACTTCTTGATCATTGCAGCCACTTGAAAAGCTTCATTTACTACCATATCTTCAGCAATCAGATCATGGACAATAAGTTGAAGTTCTTGTACTTGTGATCCAACAGTTTTACTATCTACCATTTTATAGTCTCAAAACTTTGCGACCACAAACTTTTTCAAGCATGCATCTTCTGTCTTATATTTCTTCTCAAGTGCATTCCACAACTCTTTTGAAGTTGTTATTGAACTATAGACATTATATAAGTCATCCTCTAAAGCACTCAAAATGTAACCTTTACATAGGAAGTCTGACTGTTTCCATGCTTCAACAATCATAAATTTTTCCCTGTCTGGCATATCATCAGCAGGTACTGGAGTATCTTCACTTGTAAATTTCTGCAAACCAAGAGTGGTGAGCCAGAAAAATACTCGTTGCTGCCATCCTTTAAAATTCACACTTGTGAATTTACCCGGTTTCTCTGCTTGTGATACAAGAGTTCGGGTTGGTGCAGCAACAGCCACTGTAACACCAGTGTTTTCCATTTATGATAAACAAAATTGATACAATATAAGTAAGCAATAAATTATAATTACAGACTTAAAGGATTATAAAATCACAAAGTTTTTTTTCTCCACCAGAAACACAGATTTAAAAAATTTCCTTTAGATTGTTGCCAATCTGTGTTATGAAAATCAGAAATTACTGGTTGTAATAAATCATTCAGAAACACGAAGTAACTGAGATTTTTAGTACCAGTAAATAAGATGAACAGAAATTTATTTGTAAAAAATAATTGAATCTGTAAAACTTACCAGAATATGAAATACTCTTTTTGAAAATTTAGGAAGAAAATCAAGTCCACTGAATTCACAGTGTCCCCTTAAGGAAATTATTCCCCCGTAGTAACCGAGGTTTGATTTGGAATATAACCTCCCAAGGTAAAATGATCTTAGTCAGTAGAGTATAGATACCAAAAATATTATTGTCAGCGAATCAATCCACAGCAGGAAAGTACACGAAGAAATATATGTTTAAGTAGAAGAAGATCAGAAAATTCGTTAAAATTATTCTGAAGACTGAATGGTATTTATAGGCAAGAAGAATATATTCTGAAAGGTTGCAACCCTTTCAGAATTGACACGACCATTAATGAAAGGTTGCAAACTTTCAAATGGTATTGAATGTTCCTGAAAGTTGCAACCTTTCAGAACAATGGCGGGAATTAAATATAACGGAATTTAAAATGGATCACGCGTGCGTATCTGGGTCGAGTCGGGTCGGGTTAACTAAAAAGTTGAAAATATTTCGGTTAACTTCTGTTATCAACTAATTAATTTAAAATAATTTTGGGCCATTTAATTAATTAAATAAATAATTAAAATAAATTTGTCCAAAAAATTATCTCTCAATCGATCATTTGCCGAAGCCGAAGCTGAAGCCGTAGCCGAAGCGAGCGAGCGACGACGACGACGGCGCAAGTGGGGTCCCTCTTTTCAACCCTTTTAACAATTAGTAGGAATGTTTATTTATTTAAACTCTCCTATTTTCATTTCCATTACCGATGAGGGACTATTGCCTTTTTTCATTAAAGCATTAGAGGACTTTTCAAGTTCCCAACCTTTCAAGTTCTAAACTTTTCAAATTCCTCTCCTTCCCTCTATTTCCCATCAATTCTTGATACATACCCAACAATATCATATTGTAGAGAAAATCATTAAGTAGAATAGGAAGTGTGATGGTGATCTTGTGATGAGTGCAAAAAAAACAAACCGGAATCTCATTCACAAGGATTTTTAAAGAAGTGAATATCACTAAAATCTTATCATATAGATAATAGCTTTGGATCCAAACGGTAATCAATTTGTAGAGCAAGCAGTGTATGAATGGTTCCCTAACTTCTGTACTGTATACTTTGTTATTGGCCACTTTTACTATCCAAAGGATATAAAGAACTACTAGTAAAATAAAGAAAGAGACTTGAGTCGAGCAAGATTGAGCAATCATGGAAGACTAAAGGTTTCATTCCCTTTAAGATCATCACAAAAGATCAAAAAGAGATAATTAGAACATATGGTCAGCACCCTAAAACTTCATGTGGCAAAATAAATATTGCAGGTCCTCAAGGAACTTATATAGATCAAATCGGTAGTAATACTCCTTTCTCAAATAATTTGATTATGTTCCTAGCCTTAATCACTATACCCCAAATAAAGGATATAGTAGTGATCCATAGAGATACTAGTGGCGACAAAAAACACCCTCTTCATAAAGGATACCTGAGTAAATCCTCTCAATGAATAGGATGATCTTGAATGTGCCACATATTAATAAATGGAACAATAAAAAGGAGTTGAAGCATTCATTTCATAATAATCTTGTTAATCTTAGACGATTGGTGGAAACGAGATTCAAAGAACACGACTCAATGAATGAAGTTAATTATATAATTCCTAACTGTAACACCCTATGTAAAATATCAAGATTTAGTTAATTGTAGGATTTTGATATATTAAGATTCAATCTTTTACACGATTACTCACATATGCTCTGCTTTCAAAATTATAATTTGTCACGTTACTACACTACTAGTGATTTGTAGTATCTCTTTTAATATCGTGTATATACTAAACACTATAGAAAAGAGAAAATCTTTTTGGGATGAGTTAATAGAGATTTGCCAAGGTTTCTCAAAACCACGGATAAAATTAGGTGATTCTAATGGTATATTTAACCACAATGATAGAATATATGGGGCTCTTGTCATATCAGTAGAGATCAAAAATTCCACTTAGTGCATCCAAGATATACAGATGCATGAACTACCTTGGAGACAAGATTATTATACATGGAGCAATAACAGTTGGGAACAAATTAAAACTGTAGCATAATTTATAGAAATTTAGGAACTGAGATTTGATGATTTAACGGGGACATGTAATTACTACGTATGATCTTCCTTATGCCTCTAATAATTCTATCATCCTACTCAAAGTTGAAATGGTTATATGGAGGGCCAAAAGTACTTCCTTTATATTATTTAATATTTTGGGTTATCATAGAAAAATTAGTAATATTGTAGCATCATCCTAGAATAAACAATGTCCAAGAGGGAAAATGACAAAAGTGAGGGAAAAACTAAAAGATCTAAAGCATGCGCTTTATATACTGAATAAGGATGAATTATTGAATATTAAAAATAAGATCACCAAATCAAGAATGGACATTGCAAGAGGTCGAAAGCCAGAACATATATTGCCCACATCCAAAGCCAGATAGTTTCACAATGCTCGCATGATCTACTACATAAAGAAAAATAATATTTGTACGACATTGAAATATGGAGAAATAGTGTAGAAAGTGCATAAGATAAAAATCAATATCACTCTTGATAAAGGTAGGAGATGTCGACGATAAATAATTTTGTGCAATGATGAAGTAGAAGATTACGAGGAAACAAATACATAAGCTTAAATCTATCAAAAAATTTTAAGTGACCAATCCGTACAGCAATAAAAGTAGGTTATGGACTTCTATGAAGGACTTATGGGAATATTCAAATAAAATATTCCTAGTGTAAACATACATGAAATCCAAAAGGGCCCCAATGTTTCTCATGCTCAAGGAGTGGAGTTATGAAAAAATATCACTTAAATGGAAGTATATGTAGCAGCGAAAGCAATCGGAGATGAGAAAGCTCCTTGACTAGATTGATAAAATGTATAATTATTTTTAAAAATTCTTGGAGAACAATTCAAGAGGATATTTGTGATGAAGTCATGGATTTTTTCTGTAAGGGAAAATATGGAGACCTATTAATTGTACTATAATAAGACTTGTTTCAAAGAATGTTGCACAAAATAAAATCAAAGATTATCGGCCAATTTCCTTTTTCTCTACCCTTTACAAGATATTTTCTAAGAATATTACTACAAGGTTCGCAAGTTGTGCCTACCGTATTGTGTGAAACAAAATCTTGATTTTATCAACATAATCAGGTCAATGAATTAGTGAGTGTCTATGCTGAAAAGCATATCTTAACCAGCTACATGATCAAAATTGATCTATATAAAGCATATGATTCAGTCGAGTGGAGCTATATAAGACAAATGCTTCAAGGAATTTGCTTTCCTAGTAGATTGATTCAGTGTAGTTTATAGTGGTGCAAACTCTTCACTATTCAATCATAGTAAATAGTGAGCATACTGAACCTTTTTATGGTTCCAAGGGAGTTAGATCATGATAAACTATATATCTCCATTGGTTTTCTATTTCTATGTAGTATTTGACAAGATGTCAATGTAATTTCAATGCTAATACAAAATACAAGTATCATGCAAAGTTCTCGAAACATTGTATTACTCACCTGTGCTTTGGAGATGATCTTTCATTATTTGCAAGAGGTGATCAGCCTTCTATTGCTGCCTTATACCAAGAAAGTATTGGTAATAGCTCTTTAAACTTTGATGGCATCAATGAGAATAACAAATGAGCTTATTACTGCAGTTTGGATTTACCCTTGAGAATTAGCATTCAAATATCTACATATACCACTATCCACAAAAATGAAGTATGTCAGCAAATGGGCAACTCTTATTGATAGAATTTTAGCAAGAATCTCTTCTTGAACTACAAAAAACATTCTTATAGAAGTAGAACACACCTAGTTATTATCAATTGTTTGGAATTCCCTTTAAGATGATAAAGCTTAGTAAGGCCTACTGTAGAGGTTACCTTATACGTCTTGTTAGGACTCAACACTATTAAAAATGGGACATAATAGCCTGGGAAAATATGTTCCTTCCCAAGTCAGCAGGTGGAATAAATGTTATTAACCTACAAATTTCAAATAAGGAAGGAATAACAATGACATGTTAGGATCTAGCTCATAATGTTGATATGCTTTGGATCAGATCGATCCACAATATCTACATCAAGAACCCTCTTATAATATCATCTCCACTGCCACAATAGACATTTTCTTATTGTTTAACATATTATAGTAGACAAGAGCTTACATGAAAAATTCTGTTAGTTTGACATAAAAATGTGTAACACCCCAGAAATGTTTTAAAACTAAAACTCGAACCCTTCATCGTAGTGAGTGAGATTTTAAAAAGTAATTAAAATTTCTTATGTATTAAGGATAGTTCACTAGATTTAGCACCAAGAGTTGCGAAAAGAACTAAATTAGAAATTTAAAAATCTTACATTTTGAGAGGTAAATTAAGTATGAGTTTTAGGTCAACTTCAAGAGACCGTAACTCCTCGTACAACACCAGTTAGGTGTGATACAAGATACCATAGGAAATATCTTTCAATTATATTTTCATGTTTGAATAAGTAAGATATGCCCTTTTGAATCTAGGATGTCCAGTTAAGAAGAGGTACCACAAAATAGGGAGGGGTATTTTTGTCCTTTTCCTTACCCAATCTGATTTAATTTGTTTTTAGTAATATTTTAAGGTTATAATGATTTTAGGTTCAGTTTTATAATCCAAATATACCCGTATGGTTTTATTTGAGAGTTCAAGAAGAGATAAGAAGAGAAAAGAAGAGAAAAGAGGAGAAAAAAGGAAAGGATAAGAAATTCATCGAGATTCTAAAAAAGTTGAAGAATTCAAGTTTTTGATAGGTGTTTTTGAGGTTAATTATTGATCTTGTATTGTTGTGATTTTATTTATTTCTTGATATGAAAGTATTTTTTTGGTGTGTAATTTTAAGTGTATTAGTGTTTACTTAGGTTGAGTAATTTAATCTAAGAAAAACTAGAGAAAAGAAATCGATTAACCTGAAAGGAAATTCGTCGAGAGCTTTCCAGGGAAGATGCTGGCACAGTGCGCCCCAGATGCACCCAAGGGGCTGTGCCGTCTAACCTAAAGTGAGCTCAAATGTAGCCTCTGATTTTAGGGGTTGGCGCCCCGCGCCAGAGTCGCATTCCCCAACTCTTTTTCCGTTGATTTTCCCATTTTAGCTCATATAAAGTGTATATTCAGTCCTTTTGATTCTAAATACTTTAAAATACTTCTAAAAACTTAGAAATAATTCATAACCTGAATCATAACCTTCAATTAATAATTCAAAATCAAGGCAAAGTTAAGATTACGTTTTTAAAGTTCTTCCAAAACTTTTGAGAGAGTCCTTTTGAGGATTCTTCTAAAACTTCTTGTAACTTGTCTCAAGACTCAAGCAAGTCAAAACTAGAGGAAGGAGAATGTATTTATGAGTCTACAGTATGACCTAGATCCTTCATATCATGAATCATAACTCTTGAATTCATAATTCACATTCAAGAGAGTTAAAAGTAGAGTTCAAGAAACCCTATAAGTTGAATTGTAAATTCTTTGAGATCAATCATTGATTTGAACTATGTTTTGAGAAAGTGAATAAGAAAATGTGAACTAGATTAACATAATCACCCTCATGTTACCATTCTTTTTATTATGACACTCATCTCAAATTCAAGCTTAATGTATATTACTATACTATGCTATACCTCAATACCAATATGGAAATTTAGGAACACTTCTCCACTATGACCTCGTGACAATTAGTCAATCCTAACCTGTCAGTCGACATACTCGAATTACCATCACATTCTACTTCACAACTTAAGTTTTACCTACTTACTTATTGCGCATTATCTCTCAAATAACTCTATCATCCTCTAACACCATGAGGTTCTCCTTTCAAAATTTATAAGCCTAAATTAATCAGTTACATAATGAATACTCTAGATCTTTTATGTATAGTCACCACTTACACTTGGCAATTACTAACACAATGACACATCATCATAACCCCTTTCAAGTTAAAGGTATACTCTAACTCATGTTTACTTGCAACACTTACTCTACGTCATATCCTAAACTTTATTTACAACTCTTCACTTCGTAGTCTACCACAAGGGAAAAACTTCATTAATAACTTATATAGGTTCATGACTATAGAAGCATAGCTTGTCAAAATGCCATCTCCCTTACTTAGATCGCTAAACCTCTGCATATTATCATCTAACTCTGGATCTTTCACTAGTATTGCTCATGATCTGATAACTAAGGCTACTATTTTGGTGAAAATCATACCCAAGACCTAAACATATTTTGTAAAAAAGACTTTAGCTAAAACTAGGCTTAAAGGAAAGAGTACCACTCACTTTTAGCTGAAACGCACGATTCGAATGAATATGGGTGAATTCCTCTGAAACTTAACACTTAACATACTCTTGTACTTCTCTTAAGCCCCTATAGGGTCTCGTTACTTTCTCGAGACTTTCTAAGAACAAATTATAGATAATGATCTGTAAACATTACTTTTCAACAACCACTAGTATGATGGGTAGTAAAATGATTATGAGAACACACGAGTTAGAATAGATTTGTATGACCTAGATCTTTTTAAAGATTAAGAGTAATAAAGTAGGGAAACTTATCTCAAATGTATATAGTCCCTCATTTATATAATTTATGCCATCACAACCATTAACAAGACCCTTGTGACAGGGCTTCATAGATACCCTAGGACACTTTATAATACCTCTAAAATGACTTAGGTGACACTATTTCCTAAAATGTTGGTCATGAGGGTCTAAGGTCCTAAAATGGTTTATAATATCGTAATGAGGGAGTGCCTAAACATTTAGGTTAATTGGAAGTCAAACATAAAAGGGATGACTAAGACGTTCGACAAATAGTCACCAATAGGCCTCATATGTTCAATGTAATTAAGTTTTTCTTATTAGCTTATGAGGTCCTTATTTTAGTAATAATATTTTTATTAAGAAGTGTGTCAAGTTTCATAAAGTTTGGAGGTCAAACGTCCAAGAACGTCCATGTAGTTCGAAAGGTTTGCCTTGAAATGACCTTCTGTGTCTTTGCATGTTTCATCGAGTTTTATGTGTTTGTTTTGGATGAAATTTATATGATAGGTAATAAATACGATCATATTCGAGTTGGAAAAGTCTAGTACAATGTCCCAAGGACCAACCAAGGGTCCTGTATGAAGCATCCATCATTGAGGCTAAGACTTCCTAGACCAGCTGAAACTACTGAGGCAATTGACGTCTAGTAGTCTAGTCGACACCCCGTCGATGGTGAGCCCGGGTAAATACTTAGCCTAAGGAGCTTGATATCCCACAGTACATCCTCTGATCCAAGTGACGGACATCCAGAACGGCCCGTCATTGGACAAACGGCCCATCGATTGGGCAAGCATCTATGAGTTAGTCTTCTGCGTAGTTCACTGTCAAATGAAGGGGTGAAGTGGTAATTTCACCCCACATCGAAAAAAAATTTTGGGTGGTTTCCTGAGGGTATTTTAGGTATTTTAAGTTTTTTTATAAGTCCTAATTACCTAGATGAATTCATTGTTCTAAAATCAAAACCCAAATTCTCTAAGAAACTCTCTAGAACTCCATGGAAGCTAGAAGGGAGATTGAAGTTTGAAGGTTGATTTCTCCACAAATTTCTCTCAATTTTTGTGGATTAATATCAGTTAAGGTATGATTTTTCATCCTTTAAACTCTAAGTCAAGGATCCAAAATTAAAAGTGATTTTTTAAGTCTTCTAAAGATAAACTTGTCCAATTTTATGATCTAGCCATGGTTTATTGCATACAATGATTTGAATTATTGACTATTTGATTGAATTGATGTTAATTTATGGTTTTGTCCTAAAATCTTCATGAACACATGCAAAACAGTATCTCTTCAATTTGGATATATTCTGGATATTATGATCTTGTCTCAATACTTATGAATTCTAGTGTAGTTTTACTTATGAATTCTAGTGTAGTTTTCTATGGGCTATTGAATGATGTAAGAATTGTATTGAATTGGTGTATAGGTGGTATTATATTGATAATTCTATATTTAATTTACCTAGATTCATTGAGTATTATGGTTTTTGTATTGAATTTATGATCATGGTCATGGGTAAGGGACTTTTGGTAATGTAATGGGTCATTTAGCTATGGATTAAAGTGGTGAGAATGGATTGGTGGTACGCTGCACTGATTCTCTCTATTTTATGTAATGTAGGTCATGAATTATGTTCTGATTGGTATGTTCCACTTATGGTGGCGGTGCTATATGTTTTACTTGTAAATGATGTGGCCTCTTCGGCGTTATTTTATATATTATGATGATCATGGCCTTGTCAACAACTACTTGATGTATTATGATGATTTGTGTAGTTGATTTATGTGAAGTATGATCATATCTATCTAGGTGATCATGTTATACTATGATTATGTCCTTATGTCTGTAGTGTTAGAGTTGATGCATAATTCTTCCTAATTGGTTATATCAGTATTACGATGGTTATATTGATGATATTATAGTAGTGAATAGGGTGTACTGAAGATGATAATGGTTATTCCTATGTGCTTCTAGAATGTTATGATATATGTGATAAAGTGAAGTATTGGTGTGTCTTGTGTGGTAGACTTGTATCCCTTACTTGATACATGGATGAAGGGAAATATGAGATGTCTTGACTTAGGATGCTAAAGCCTCTTAGTCTTGTATGTATGAATGAAATTTGACCTTGAATGTTTCTAAGAAGGTCCTTTATGTGGAACCTTTAATATAGTTGTAAGGTTATGATATCCTTGAAGTAGAAAGTCGTAATGGTATCCTTCTTATGTGAATGGTGGCCTTAAGGTTGATTGGCTGGAACGGCATGAAATCATCCTTAGAAAAATCATTAAGTTATACTCTTCTCAATTGAAAGTCATCCATAGGGGACCTCTCTAGTAGGTTAATGTTATTTGGTTACAAACAAGATGTGGAACCTCTTCAAGTGATCCTTTATGTGAATTACTCTATGAGAAAAACGGCTAGCACCGAGTGAGTATGGTAAGGGAAGTAACACTAGTTAAGAATAAGGTTGAAGTGCAAAGAAACCCTTCATATTCCTTAACCATGTGCCTACATGGGATGTGTCCATGTTCTACCATTGGCAAGTAGAACACCCTCCATAGAAGTAGGTTACAACTCCAGATTCCATGCTTAGCTACCATGGTCTATTTAAGTTATTGTCTATTCTCATCATGTGGGTACCTACTAGTGTTGGAGAAGTTCTACGAAGTTTAGGTGGTTGTATGGGACGATATCAAGACATTGCACAATAGGATTTGAAGATGTTAGTGAGTGAATCCCTGGTATTCTCCAAGACGATAACTTGAATGTCCTTAGATATGATGAATATCTCTTAAATGAACTAAAGAGGATGATGACTTATGTTTTAAATCATGTAAATAAATAAGTACTTACCTAGAGTAGTTAAGGGTTTTCTGGTTAAGGTGTGAAGGGAGCAAAGGAATGTTCACTTCATGTCTTACCTAGGAAAGTCTTAAGAATGACTCTAGATAGGAAAGTTGGTTGATTAAGTCGACATAATCTAAACTTAGGAAGTCTTAAGGATTTTTTAGGTAATCTTGGAGAGGGTGTATGGGTGTTATCTTCTTCAATTGATTAAGTAAGTCTTTTGATAACCTTTGTGAGGAGAATGTCATATTATATATATGCTATTGTATAAAGTGAGAATGATCTTCCTATAGATAGTCTAAGAGGTCTCATGTGGTGTGCTTGGTGTATTGTAAGTGTATTTATCTCATTATATGTAGTCTTAAGGATTATTTAGGTGTGATTAGAGAGGGTATATGGGCGGTCTCTCTTTATCTCACTTAAGTGAGTCTTAGGATAAGTTTCAGTGAGAAGGTTGCATGTTTAAAAGGGTTCACTGTGAAGTTGAAGAACTTCACTGTAAGAGTGAGTTAATTTAATATAATAGTAACATAGTTCACTATAATGTTCCTTAAAATTAGATAAAACGTTTATGTGTTTCTAAGGTATTAAATGTTGTTCTTATTGTTATACTATGATGTTTTAAACAAAAAGAGCATATCTTTATTAAATGTATGTTATCATGATTTTATGCATTATGCCATACTTAGTATATGTGTTTGTACTAATTACATGCTTTTATCAATTCTAAAATGATTCATAGGTGAAGGTGATGTTGTAAACGAAGCTTGGATTATAGAATTGTTCAAGCAAGTTTAAAGTATGTCCTCATGATAGTAGTACTATATTTCTACTGAATGGGCCATGTCCGGAGTATTATAATGTCAAGGATTTGATGATATGAGACTTAGTATTTCCTATGGTTTTTATATGAAAGAGATTTTGAAAGACTATTCTAATGTTGTGAAAAGTTTTAATTTCGCACTACTTTTCATGTATGTATATACGATGAATGGTACAAAATGGATTGTACAAGACCTTCGAGAGGTCAAGTACGATGTGTAGCACTCCAAGACTTTCTTATCTTCTAGGGTGTACTCTCGGGATGTGACACACTTGAACTCTCTACTCTGATACCAAGTTTTTCAAGACCTGAGTCTACACCCTGAACGCGGTCGGCACTCAAGAACCATTGTTGGTCCCCAAAAAATCCTCATCATAGCTTACTACTAGTGAAAGACTATCTTAAGTATGCAAAAGCTTAAAACTTAATGAAAATCAATAACTCAAATACAAAGATTTAACTCAAAAGATTGGCTCTGAATCAAAATAATATATTAAACTCCTCATATAATAGGAAACTTAAGTATTTAAAACATTTAATAAAATTAAAGAATAATACAGACTTTTTAACTAAACAGACTATCTATGAAGACTCTAACTGATAAAGATAGAAGTGGGACAAGACCCATGACATCCTGACTGAATTGAAAAGTAAATGAAATCCTCTGGAAGCAAGGAGGATCACCATGGCTAACTTGAATATCAAATATATAAATGAATCTCTTGTTAATGATCCTAAATACCCATGTCTGCACCGTGAGAAGATGTAGGTAAAATTACTCAAAACTGAGAATGTTTGAAGATGTGAGGGGAATTCTAAAGCACAACATAAGCTTGAACTTAAAAAAAATAGAAACATACTTACCTCTTTTCAAACATACTCAACTCAAGAAATACTTAAGGATACTCAAACTGAACTCAGAAGTACCCAAGCATAAGATAGTCCACTCGGATATTAGACTCTGAGTACTCAACTCTTTATATTAAGCTCAATATAAAGAAAAAAAACACATGCAATATATAAAAAGCTTTATAAAACAGTAAAACAACTTAGTTCGTTAAAGAAAATGCAATAGAAAACTCAACTCTACTTATATAATAAAGTAATATATTTTATGTGGGAGATTATCTAATCAACAACCACCACTATGAGCCTAAATGGTGATAAAACGTCTCGCCCATGTTGCTAGAACTGTCCTAGACTTTATCATCGCATAGAACTCCGTAACGTAGTAGATCGACCCACTACCTTAATTTTAGTGAAGATCTTAAAGTTATGACCTATTAATAACTATGATAGATACATAGTTTACATGGAGAATTGATTGAATATGAACTCTTATCCCCACATCGCTGCTCAATACTACTCCCAAAATATACTATAACTCATGCTTTTAAAATAACTTCCTTTCTTTGGGTTGATATAATTTGATCAACACATTAGCTTTAAAAATCTCTCTTGGAATCAATTTCTCCTTTTCTTGTCCAAAAACTCTTTTGGAAAATCTTATTTTCCTCTTAACTTAAATGTGAAAACATTGATAAACTTTTAGGGAATACTTAGTTCCCTTAAAACTTTTGAGAAATGAAATAAACTCTTAGGAATTACATAGTTCCCTTATGTACTTTGAAGGAACATCTTAACCTCTTCTCTCTTCACTTGACTTGAATCTTGAGCCTTAAACCAAAGTTAAAACATGTAATAAAGTCTCTTGAAACCTTAAGAATTTTGCTTTGACCTACTTCTTAACTTCTATACTTAATTCTTAACTTTCTTAAATTAAAGTATGAATTCAAGGTTCATAATCTCATATTTATGGATGATTACGTGATATTTCACGTTTGAGGGTTCATGAAGAATTATGAGCATGAGCTACTCAACTCGAGAACTTAAAGGTACTTCTCATATAAAGATTGTTTTACATTTAGGGTTCCTACAGAATTATGGGCATCCACTACTCATCTCAAGGACTTGATAGGTAACATGTAACAAGACCATTATTAGGGATATTGTAACGACCTGTTTAGTCGTTTTGAGCAGCAGATTTTTATTTCTGGAAAACTAGCTGAGGCGACGGACCCCACGACGGACCGTCATGGTCACGACGGACCGTCGAGGGGGTCTCATTCCAAAACACTTAGAAATTAGAAAATTGGGTACTGAGAGCGACTCTCTGAACGTCACGACGGAATGGCAGGACGGACCGTCACAGACTCTTTGGTGGAAATTGAGTCTCTGAACCTTGCGACGACCTGCAGGACGGACCGTCGCAGGCACGACGGCCCGTCACAGGCTGCGCAATCCCAGGCTGGGTCGTATTTCTGTTAATTTATTTAAGGGGCATTTTGGACTATTTCCTACTTTAGTTATAAAGTGGTGGGTTAATGTTAATAAGTCTAATTACTTGGGGGTTAAAAGAGGTAACCTTAAGTTAATTAGTGGGTTATTAGTGCCATATTTTATACTTAATTATATGATTATTAGGGTAAAAGAAAGAGGGTTTGAATAAGAAAAATAGAAAGAACAAAGAGAGACAGAAAAAGAGAGAGAAACGAACAAAGACACAACAAGAATTTGAGGAATTTGCTTGCTTGATCACGAATCTTTGGTGGAGGTAGGTTATGGTTTTTATGCTATTCGTAGAAACTCTTAATAGCGAATGATATGTGTTGGGTAGTATAATAAAGTTTTCTATATGCTTAATTGTGTGTATGCATGATGTGATTTTATATATATGATTGTGATGAAACAAGCATGATGAAGCTATTTAACCCCAAATCTTGATAAAAACCTAATCTCTTGTTAAATGATGATGCCTTGGTATAAAAGAAGGCTTGATGAACTAAAGTAATGAGATGATGATGCCTTGATATAAAAGAAGGCTTGATTTACTAATAGAATGAGATTAGTGGGGCGGGTGTCACGAACCGACACGTAGAATTAGTGCGACGGGTGTCACGAACCGACACGTAGATTTAGGGGATCGAGTGTCACGAACCGACACGTAGATTTAGGGGATCGAGTGTCACGAACCGACACGTTGATTTAGGAGATCGGGTGTCACGAACTGACACGTAGATTTAGGGTATCGGAGTGTCACGTTCTGACACATAGTAGTAGGGGATCGGAGTGTCACGTTCCGACACATAGTAGTAGGGGATCGGAGTGTCACGTACCGACACAAGAGGAATAAAGACTAACGAGGGATTGGAGTGTCACGTATAGACACAAGAGAAATATAGATAATGAATCTTGAAAGATGCTAATATACTCAATCTAAAGAACATGTTTCCCAAAAGAGTATGGTGTGGAGGCTTGAGTCCTCATAGATATGATCGGTGATATTATAAATGATGTTTACACTTGTTGCTATCACCCGTTAAGAATATTAGTTGATTTTATGATGTTATCTGAGATATATTGCTTTCTATTTTGAGTTGGCCGATGATACCTACTCAGTACTTGTGTTTGTACTGACCCCCTACTTTTATGTTTTCTTCGTTGTTATTTGTGGAGTGCAGCAAACATACCGTCGTCTTCAACTCAACCGCAACTCTAGCCAGTCTTCATTACACCGGATTTCAGGGTGAGCTAACGCTTCTAGCTTGGACTGGATCTTCCTCTTCATGTCTTGATGCCTTGAAGTTCCGGCATGGACTAGCTTTTATGTATTTTTAGCTTCTTAAAAACTCTTAGATTTAGTAATTTGAACTAGATGTTCTTGTGATGATGACTTCCAGATTTTAGGGATAATAATAGATGTTGAATTTTAGAAGTTATTAAATTGGTTTTTATTAATGAGTTTAAGTCTTCCGCATTACTTAATGTCAGTCGCGATCCGATTTGGGTCGTGACAAACTTGGTATCAAAGCATTAGGTTCGTTGGTCTCATCACACAAGAACAGGTCTAGTAGAGTCTTAAGGAACGGTAGGGGGACGCCTTTACTTTTCTTTGAGAGGCTATAAGACTTTAGGAAAACTCCATTCTTTCTTTTCTCCTTTCGTGCTATTACTTGAATCCAATTGGTATCTAGGTGATACAAATTGGTATCTGACCATCTTCACTCTATTTCGCAGATGTTTAGAACTAGAGCAACGACTACACCAACATCAACATCGGCAAGACAAGATGCATCTGAGCCAGCCGCTGAGACTGTAGCTCAAAGAGGAGTAGTGGCAAGAGGCCGTGGAAGAGGTCGTGGGAGGACGTCCTCTAGAGGACGAGGACGAGCACCTAGCCCATCTGGTACTAGGGCGGTGACTCCTCCACCGACTGAGGAAGTAGTAAGAGAAGGGGAGGATGGGGAGAATGAACAAGTGCAGAATGAGGAATTGCCACCCCAACCTACCCCAGAAATGATCAATCAGGTTCTCGCTTATCTTAGTGGGTTGTCTGATCAGGGTCAGGCACCTCCAGTATTTTCTGCCCCAACACCTCCGGTTTCAGAAGTACAACATGCAGCCACTATGGCTCCTCGTATGGATGCCTCATTGGAAATAGGCACGTTTCCTCGTCTGACCACATGGCCTATAATGACAAATGATCAGCATGAACTTTTCAGTAAGTTCTTGAAATTGAAACCTCCAGTCTTCAAGGGTGCCGAATCTGAGGATGCCTAAGATTTTCTGGTTGACTGTCATGAGCTACTACACAAGATGGGTATAGTAGAACGGTTTGGAGTTGAGTTTGTGACTTATCAGTTTCAAGGAAATGCCAAAATGTGGTGGCGGTCAGATGTTGAGTGTCAACCAACAGAGGCACCACCTATGACTTAGGCATCATTCTCTAGCTTGTTTATGGAAAAATATATTCCCCGGACTTTGAGGGATAGGAAAAGGAATGAGTTTTTGAGCCTAGAGCAAGGTAGGATGTCGGTTACTGCATATGAGGCTAAATTTTTGCATTATCCCGGTATGCCACCCAACTATGTTTCAGTCCACAAGAGCGGATTTGTCGTTTTGTGAAGGGGTTGAGATCAGAGTTGCGAATTTCAGCTTTACAGGTAGCGGCCACAGCGAAATCCTTCCAAGAAGTGGTAGATTTCGTGGTAGAGGTGGAAGGAGTGAAGCCAGATGAATTTACCATGGCATCGACATCAAAGAGGTTTCGAAAGGAAGGTGAGTTTAATGGTTCTTACTCTAGAGGACAGGGTTCCGGAGGTTACTCAGTTCGACCCATTCAGTCTTCACTACAGACTGTAGTTGGGGGCCACCTCAGACCGGTCAACACTTCTCTGAGAGACCTATGCTTGACTCTAGAGAGTGTTATAGATGTGGGGAGACTGGACATATTAGGAGGAATTATCCCAAACAGAGTTATAGACCCCCAATAGCTAGAGGCAGAGGTGGTCATGGTAGAGGCCGTTATTCTGGAGGGCTAGTGGCCGAGGTAATGGTGGTCACCAAAACGGCCGGGGTGATGGGCAAACTGGAGCCACTACATCACAACATGGTAGGGGCAACGGACAAACAAACGAAAGGGACCATTGTTATGCTTTCCCTGGGAGATCGGAGGTGGAAACATCTGATGCTGTCATCACAGGTAATCTTCTGGTTTGTGATTGCATGGCTTCTGTATTGTTTGATCCTGGATCGACATTTTCTTATGTATCTTCCTCATTTGCTAATGGTCTAAATTTACATTGTGAATTACATGATATGCCTATTCGTGTTTCTACTCCGGTGGGTGAGTCTGTGGTAGTTGAAAAGGTATATAGGTCTTGTTTGGTGAACTTTGTGGGGAGCAACACTTTTGAAGATTTGGTTATCTTAGAAATGGTTGATTTTGATGTAATTCTGGGTATGACTTGGCTTTCTCCGCAATTTGCGATCTTGGATTGTAATGCTAAAACGGTGACGTTACCAAGCCTGAGACAGATCCTTTAGTGTGGGAGGGTGACTACACTTCCAATCCGGTGCATATCATCTCCTTTCTTCGTGCTAAGAAAATGGTTAGTAAAGGGTGTTTAACTTTCTTGGCACATCTCAAGGATGACACTACCCAAGTACCTTCGATTGAGTCGGTTTCGGTGGTCCGTGAGTTCATGATGTGTTCCCTGCAGATCTTCCTGGTATGCCACCAGATAGGGATGTTGACTTCTGTATTGATCTTGAACTGGGTACTCGCCCCATTTCTATACCCCCTTATAGAATGGCTCCCGCGGAGTTAAGAGAGTTAAAAGCCCAACTTCAAGAGTTGTTGAGCAAAGGCTTCATTAGACCAAGTGCATCTCCTTGGGGTGCTCCGGTTTTGTTTGTGAAGAAGAAGGATGGGAGTTTTCGGATGTGCATAGACTACCGGGAGTTTAACAAGGTGACCATAAAGAACAAGTATCCTCTTCCTCGCATTGATGACTTGTTCGATCAGTTACAAGGTGCTTGTGTCTTCTCTAAGATTGACTTGAGATCCGGTTATCATCAATTGAAAATACGGGCAACGGATGTGCCAAAGACTGCTTTTAGAACAAGGTATGGGCATTACGAATTTGTAGTGATGTCTTTTGGTCTTACGAATGCCCCTGCTTGTGTCATGAGTTTGATGAACGGGATTTTTAAGCCATATTTGGATCTCTTTGTGATCGTATTTATTGATGATATACTGATATACTCTAAAAGTAAGGAGAACATGAGGAGCATTTGAGAATGGTATTGGAAATGTTGAGAGGAAAAAGCTTTATGCCAAATTCTCCAAGTGTGAGTTTTGGCTAGATTCAGTGTCCTTCTTGGGGCACGTGATTTCCAAGGATGGAGTGATGGTGGATCCTTCTAAGATCGAAGTAGTGAAGAATTGGGTAAGACCTACTAATGTGTCAGAAATAAGAAGCTTTGTTGGTTTAGCCAGTTATTACCGTCGATTTGTCAAGGATTCTCTTCTATTGCTTCCCAACTGACGAACTTGACTAAGCAAAATGTTCCATTTGTATAGTCGGATGAGTGTGAGGAAAGCTTTCAGAAGCTCAAGACTCTGTTGACTACTGCACCAATTCTCACCTTGCCAGTGGAAGGTAAGAATTTCATTGTCTATTGTGATGCATCCTATTCGGGTTTGGGTGCGGTGCTAATGCAAGAGAAGAATGTGATTGCTTATGCTTCAAGACAATTAAAAGTGCATGAACGTAACTATCCAACTCATGATTTGGAATTGGCCGCGGTAGTGTTTGCATTAAAGCAATGGAGACACTATTTATATGGGGTTAAGTGTGAGGTCTATACGGATCATCGTAGCCTACAGTATGTCTTTACTCAGAAAGATTTGAACTTGAGAAAGAGGAGATGGATGGAACTACTGAAGGACTACGACATCACTATTTTGTATCATCCGGGGAAGGCGAATGTTGTAGCGGATTCTTTAAGTAGAAAGGCGGGAAGCATGGGAAGTCTAGCTCACTTGCAAGCTTCTAGACGCCCATTGGCTAGAGAAGTTCAGATTCTGGCTAACGACCTTATGAGATTAGAAGTAAATGAGAAGGGAGGATTTTTAGCTTGTGTGGAGGCAAGATCTTCCTTCCTTGACAAGATTACAGGAAAGCAGTTTAATGATGAAAAATTGATCCGGATCCGAGATAAAGTGTTGCAAGGAGAGGCTAAAGAAGCGACAATCGATGAGGAAGGTATTTTGAGGATTAAGGAAAGGGTATGTGTACCCTGCGTCGATGATTTGATCAACATTATTCTGACAGAGGCTCATAGTTCAAGGTATTCGATACATCCGGGTGCAACCAAGATGTACCGTGACCTAAAGCAACACTTTTGGTGGAGTAAAATGAAGCGTGATATTGTGGATTTTATTGCCAAATGTACAAACTGTCAACAAGTAAAGTATGAACACCAAAGGCCCGGAGGAACACTTCAGAGAATGCCTATTCCGGAATGGAAATGGGAGAGAATTGCAATGGACTTCGTGGTTGGTCTTCCAAAGACATTGGGCAAGTTCGACTCCATTTGGGTGATTGTGGACAGATTATCTAAGTCTGCTCATTTCATTCCGGTTAAGGTGACTTACAATGCAGAGAAGTTAGCCAAACTTTACATCTCAGAAGTTGTTCGGTTGCATGGAGTTCCACTTTCCATCATATCAGATAGAGGTACGCAGTTTACTTCTAAGTTTTGGAGAACATTGCACGCGGAATTAGGTACTAGGTTGGACCTTAGTACTACATTTCACCCTCAGACCGATGGACAGTCTGAGCGAACGATTCAAGTATTGGAAGATATGCTTCGAGCATGTGTGATAGAATTCAGTGGCCATTGGGATAGCTTCTTACCCTTAGCGGAGTTTTCATACAATAATAGCTATCACTCAAGTATTGAGATGGCCCCATTTGAAGCATTGTATGGTAGGAGATGTAGGTCTCCCATTGGTTGGTTTGATGCATTCGAGGTTAGACCTTGGGGTACTGACCTTTTGAGGGACTCGTTAGAAAAGGTGAAATCCATTCAAGAAAAGCTTTTAGAGGCTCAAAGTAGGCAAAAGGAGTATGCAGATCGAAGGGTTAGGGATTTGGAGTTCATGGAAGGTGAACAGGTTTTGATGAAGGTTTCACCCATGAAGGGTGTGATGCGATTTGGTAAAAGAGGTAAGCTTAGTCCGAGGTATATTGGTCCATTTGAAGTTCTGAAGCGAGTAGGGGAGGTGGCTTATGAATTAGCTTTGCCTCCAGCACTCTCCGGAGTACATCCGGTATTCCATGTGTCGATGTTGAAAAGATACCATGGGGATGGAAAATACATTATCCGTTGGGATTCAGTTTTGCTTGATGAGAATTTGTCTTATGAGGAGGAGCCTGTTGCTATTTTAGATAGAGAAGTTCGCAAGTTGAGGTCAAGGGAGATTGCATTCAGCAAGGTGCAATGGAAGAATCGACCGGTTGAAGAAGCCACTTGGGAGAAGGAGGCAGATATGCAAGAAAGATACCCACACCTGTTTACAGATTCAGGTACTTCTTTGCACTCTTGTTTTACTTCCCATGATCGTTCGAGGACGAACGATGGGTAAATTGGTATCTATTGTAACGACCTGTTTAGTCGTTTTGAGCAGCAGATTTTTATTTCTGGAAAACTAGCTGAGGCGACGGACCCCACGACGGACCGTCATGGTCACGACGGACCGTCGAGGGGGTCTCGTTCCAAAACACTTAGAAATTAGAAAATTGGGTATTGAGAGCGACTCTCTAAACGTCACGACGGAATGGCAGGACGGACCGTCACAGGCGTGACGGACCGTCACAGACTCTTTGGTGGAAATTGAGTCTATGAACCTTGCGACAACCTGCAGGACGGACCATCGCAGGCACGACGGCCCGTCACAGGCTGCGCAATCCCAGGCTGGGTCGTATTTCTGTTAATTTATTTAAGGGGCATTTTGGACTATTTCCTACTTTAATCATAAAGTGGTGGGTTAATGTTAATAAGTCTAATTACTTGGGGGTTAAAAGAGGTAACCTTAAGTTAATTAGTGGGTTATTAGTGCCATCTTTTATACTTAATTATGTGAATATTAGGGTAAAAGAAAGAGGGTTTGAATAAGAAAAATAGAAAGAACAAAGAGAGACAGAAAAAGAGAGAGAAACGAACGAAGAGACAACAAGAATTTGAGGAATTTGCTTGCTTGATCACGAATCTTCGGTGGAGGTAGGTTATGGTTTTTATGCTATTCGTAGTAAACTCTTAATAGCGAATGATATGTGTTGGGTAGTATTATAAAGTCTTCTATATGCTTAATTGTGTGTATGCATGATGTGATTTTATATATATGATTGTGATGAAACAAGCATGATGAAGCTATTGAACCCCAAATCTTGATAAAAACCTAATCTCTTGTTAAATGATGATGCCTTGGTATAAAAGAAGGCTTGATGAACTAAAGTAATGAGATGATGATGCCTTGATATAAAAGAAGGCTTGATTTACTAATAGAATGAGATTAGTGGGGCAGGTGTCACGAACCGACACGTAGAATTAGTGGGACGGGTGTCACGAACCGACACGTAGATTTAGGGGATTGGGTGTCACGAACCGACACGTAGATTTAGGGGATCGGGTGTCACGAACTGACACGTAGATTTAGGAGATCGGGTGTCACGAACCGACACGTAGATTTAGGGGATCGGAGTGTCACGTTCCGACACATAGTAGTAGGGGATCGTAGTGTCACGTTCCGACACATAGTAGTAGGGGATCAGAGTGTCACGTACCGACACAAGAGGAATAAAGACTAACGAGGGATCGGAGTGTCACGTACCGACACAAGAGAAATATAGATAATGAATCTTGAAAGATGCTAATATACTCAATCTAAAGAACATGTTTCCCAAAAGAGTATGGTGTGGAGGCTTGAGTCCTCATAGATATGATCGGTGATATTATAAATGATGTTTATACTTGTTGCTATCACCCGTTAAGAATATTAGTTGATTTTATGATGTTATCTGAGATATATTGCTTTCTATTTTGAGTTGGCCGATGATACCTACTCAGTACTTGTGTTTGTACTGACCCCCTACTTTTATGTTTTCTTCGTTGTTATTTGTGGAGTGCAGCAAACATACCGTCGTCTTCAACTCAACCGCAACTCTAGCCAGTCTTCATTACACCGGATTTTAGGGTGAGCTAACGCTTCTAGCTTGGACTGGATCTTCCTCTTCATGTCTTGATGCCTTGAAGTTCCGGCATGGACTAGCTTTTATGTATTTTTAGCTTCTTAGAAACTCTTAGATTTAGTAATTTGAAGTAGATGTTCTTGTGATGATGACTTCCACATTTTGGGGATAATAATAGATGTTGAATTTTAGAAGTTATTAAATTGGTTTTTATTAATGAGTTTAAGTCTTCCGCATTACCTTCTGTTGATATTACATTGAAATGTTAAGGTTTAGATTGGTTGGTTCGCTCACATAGAAGGATAAGTGTGGGTGCCAGTCGCGATCCGATTTGGGTCGTGACAGATATAGTCTCAAAAGGAATTAGTAACTGAATACTCAAGACTAGAACTTTGAGAGACTACCCCTCTCAATGATACTCAATTTATGGAATTCATGCGGAAGTTATGAGCATCAACAACTCGACTCGAAGGTCTAAGTAACTATATAAAACTCATGGATATGAATCCATCCTATGACTATACTATGAAGTGATGATCCCACATAATGTTGGTCTTGATTAAAGGACATCTCATCAAATGACCTATGCTCTATACATGATATATATATATATATAAGCGATATATATATATATAAGCGATATATATATATATAAGGGATATATATAAGGGGTTAATCTCGTAATGACATTTTTATGAACTAATGGTTAAGAAAGACTTATAGGTTCATTAGAAAGGGAATTTAGCTTAGCGCCGAGTGAACTGGACAATGAGAGGTGTTCCTTCACAAAGTAAGGGATGTTCACACTATGTTCTCTCATGAGGTGGAAACTACAATGCTAATTATCATAAAGAGGGTTTCTAGTAACAATCTCCTAGTTCCTTAACTATGTTCCCCCATAGGAAGACTATCTAGAGGACACCTAGATGTTATTACGATGAATATGTCCTACATTTGCATGTAGGATTCCATCCTTTCGGTGTGAGGGGATAACATTGTATTCCATGTTTAGCTCACACGGTCTATTATTGGTTATGGCGAAGTATTCCTAAAGTAAAATGAATGGATAAATAAGAATGATAAGGTGGACATTAAATAGAACTACTTTAGGGGTATCACTTAGTGTAGGTAGGGTAATGGACTTTACCTACAAATTGCACAAGTGTACCTTTAACGTAGTTCTAGGAGGGTTTCTTTATGTATATATGATATAGGTGAAGTTGTTCTTACATGATGATTGTTTCACTTGTTATACTTGATGTTTGTCTAAATTGTTATACATGATGTTTTACTACTTTGTGATGAAGTTACATGATGTAAAGATAATGTTTGTGGTCTCTTTACTAGTTGACTTGGTTTATGTGAGGTTAAGGGTTTCATCTAGAAGTTTCAATTGCTGCCTTTGATTGTGGTTGTGAGTAAGATGTTATGATATGTTGATTAAAGGTAATATAAATATGAATTATGTATTATGGCTTCCAAATAATGTACTTTTGAACATGAATATTGATATGGTTCATTGTTGTCGTGTTATGGACTTGAATATGTTTGAATGTGCATAAAGGCTTTCAAAAGTTTCATTAAGCATATTTATACTAATATTTCTTTTTGTGAATATTTCCTAATGTTTTACTTGCATATATCTATACTTAGTATATGTGGTTCGTACTAACCTATATTATCTCTATTTCTACAATGATGTACTCCCAAGTTGTTTGTGAGTCCGCAAGTCCGAGGATGATGCCGCTATTCTAGCTTTACTATTTTACTATGTTCAAGACAATGTTCATTTCTTATATTTTGAGACTTTATTGTCAGTTCTATATGAGACATCTGTAATAGTTTAGGGGCTACATTCCAAATCTCGTACTTCAATAATAGATGGTTATGTGTGAGACAATAGTACGCTATGTTGTTAAATGACAAGTCTATGTATACTTCATATATAAGTTTTTAAATTTTTCCACACTTTTTTTACCTATAATATGTAGTGATGCATGCAAATGGATAGTCTAAGGACTCTAAGAGGACGAAGACGCCGATTACGATTAAGGGGTGTTCTACGGTCGTGATAAAATTTGTATTAGAGCATGAGGTTGAATAATCTTAGGAATGATGTATCACCAAACCATGTCTATGTACAGTCTTGTTCATGATTGTGAAGCGCGCTACACTTATGAATGATAGGCTCTGTGATGCTTAGGAAATTCTCATTTCTTTGGTATTCTTGAAGTTGTTCCTCGAGAGTCTTAACTCTAATTTTCCTTTTCTTCTAATTCTTTTCTTGTGGTTATAAGCTATGACTACTAGAAGGTTAGTCACAAGAAGGGTTGAACAAGAGATTGGTAATGCGGGAGCTCCTCCTCAAGATCAAGTTCCGCTAGGTGGCCAACTTCTACCCAATCCTTCCGTCATCACGTCGAATGTAGAGATAAGGGTGGCTTTACTAAACTTGACCCAAGTCATTGTTTTTCAAGGTCAAGCCATAACTTCTCAAACTCAAACTATGATGACTCAAGCAATCTAGGAAGAAGCACCTCGTGTTAACAAAAATACTAGTACCATGGCTTCACGTTTGAGGGACTTCACAAGGATGAACACTCCTATGCTCTTTGTGTCCAAGGTGAATGAAGATCCCCAATACTTTTGTGATGAGGTTTATAGGATCTTGTATTCTATGGGAGTGAGTTCAAATGAGAAGGCCGACCTATCCACTTACCAACACAAAGATGTTGCTCAAACTTGGTACATTCAATGGAAGGACAATAGGGCTATGAGAGTGGGTCTCGTAAGGTTTGAAGTTTTTAGGAAGGAATTTCTTGATAGGTTCTTCCCAAGGGAGAAACGAGAGTCAAAAGTTGAAGATATTATCAACCTTCAAAAAGGGGGTATGAGTGTGCAAGAATACTCCTTTAAATTCATTATGTTGTCCAAGTATGCCTCTTCTTTGGTGTCCAATCTTAGAGATCAGATGAGTCATTTTGTAACCGGTGTGTCGGATGATATTGTGCAAGAATGTCGTACTGCAATGCTTCATGAAAACAAAAATTTCACGTTTGACGATTCATGCTCAACAAGTTAAGGAGAGTAGGCTTAAGGGGAAGATTAGGGATGCAAAAAGGGAAAGGCCCCATTATGGAGGTACTTCCAAGGGTAGATTTTAAATAAGAGACAAACCAAAATTTAAAAAGAGGTTCTCTAACAAAGTTTGTTTTATTTTTCCCAAGGCTAAAAAAGATAGGGTGCCTAACCCTAATCCTAAAAAAAGGAAAAGGTGGTGGGTCACAATGTCAGAGACCTAGTAGTGCCAAATGTGGCAATAATCATGTGAGGAAATTTCTAATTTGTATAAATACTTTTTTTGGTTGTGGTAAGAGTGGTCACATGGTGAGGGATCGCCACATGACTAGGACTTGAGGAAGGGAGAGTAATCAAGCACAAACAAGCGGTCCAAATTTTGATGTTTCTAAGAAGAACCACTTTTCTGCTCTCCGCTCTAGGGTTGATTAAGAGAATTCTCCTCATGTTGTCACCTATATGTTACAAGTATTTTCCATTGATGTGTATGATCTACTAGATCCTGCTGCCACATTATCTCTTGTAACTTTGTTAGTAGCTTAAATGTTTAATATGCTAACCGATATCGTAGTTGAACCTTTTTTGGTGTCTACCTCATTGGGTAACTCTGTGGGTTCTAAAAGAGTTTATAGGATTTTTCCCATAATATTGTCCAATAGAGTTACATTGGTTGATTTGGTACAACTTGATATATTGGACTTTGATGTCAAATTGGGAATGGATTGGTTGCATTCTTGTTTTGCTTCAATTGGTTGTAGAACAAGATTAGTCAAATTTAAATTTCCAAATGAACCCGCTTTAGAGTAGAAGAGAAGAAACTCTATCCGTAGAGGTCAAATCATTTCGTGTCTAAAAGCTTGTAAGATGATTTCTAAGGGGTGTTTCTATCATATTGTTATGGTCAAGGACCTTGAGTTATAGGCTCCTCGTTTAGAGTTGTTCTTCGTAGTGAAGGATTTTCCAGAAGTCTTTCCCGATGACTTACCTGGAATTCCTCCCAAATGGGAAATAGATTTCAGCATAGATTTAATGTCGGATACTCTACCTATTTCAATTCCTCTTTACGAGATGGCTCCAACCGAGTTGAAGGAATTGAAGGGCCAACTCAAGGATTTGTTGACAAAGGTTTTATACAACCAAGCATATATCCATAGGGATCTGTGATATTATTTGTTAAAAAGAAATATAGGTCTCTAAATGTGCATCAACTATCGACAATTGAACAAGGTTACTATAAAGAATAAGTATCATCTTCCTGGAATTGATTATTTATTTGATTAACTCCAAGGTGTGATTTATTTTTCAAAAAATGATTTGAGGTCGTCTTATAATCAATTTAGGGTGAGAGGACTTGACATTCCTAAAAACATCTTTTCAAACTAGGTAAGGTCATTATGAGTTCTTAGTCATGTATTTTGGTCTAAATAATGACCCGTGGCTTTCATGGACCTTATGAATAGAGTGTTCCAAAATTATATTGATTCATTTGTAATGGTATTTTTCGATGACATCTTGGTATATTCTGAGAGTGAGGAGGAACACATGGATCATTTGAGAATAGTATTGCAAGTCCTCAAGGAACACCAGCTCTTTACTAAATATAGTAAGTCTGCATTTTGGTTGAGATCGGTTGCTATTCTTGTCACATTGTTTCAAGTCGGGGTATAGAGGTCGATCCGAAGAAAATGGGGGCGGTTAAGTATCCGCCTAGACCTTTGGATCCAACCGATATTCAAAGTTTCTTTTGTTTAGCCTGGTATTATAGGAGATTTTTTGACGGACTTGCATCCATTTCTTCTCCTTTGACAACCTTAACCCAAAAGAAATTTAAGTTTGAATGGTTGGAAGCTTGTGAAAGGGACTTTCAAGATTTGAAAAATAAGCTTAGCTCCGTTCCCGTTTTTACCTTATTAGAGGGTAGTGAAGGGTTTGTGGTGTGTTCTGTTGTTTGTTGAGTAGGTTTGGGTTGTGTCCTCATGCAACATGGTAAAGTGATAGCGTATGCCTCTAGAAAACTCAAGATGGTGTTGTCTTTGAAGATTTGTAGACAATATACGTATTCACCAATAATAAAAGTCTTCAAGATGTGTTTACCCAAAAGGAGGTAAATCTCCAACAAATAAGATGGTTAGAACTCTCAAAGGACAATAATATGATGTGTTTTATCATCACGAAAAAGCCAATGTGGTTGCGGATGTGTTGAGTTGAATTTCTATGGGTAGTGTACCACTTGTTGAAGATAGTAAGGAGGAGTTAGTGAAAGATGTGCATAGATTGGACTGGTTGGGTGTTCGACTTAAAGATTCTCCAGAAGGCGATTTCGTGGTTCATCATAATTCTGAGTCATCATTAGTGGTTGAGGATAAGTCTAAGGAGCATCTTGATCCTATATTGATGGACTTTAACTAATTGGTACTTAGTAAGATCACTGAGTCATTCTCTCAAGGGTGATTGTGTGCTTAGGTATTAAGGTAGGTTGTGTGTGCCCGAAGTGGATAACCTGATAAGGAAAATTTAGAGGAAGCCTATGGTTACCGATATTCCATTCATCTTGGTTCCACCAAAATGTATTGTGCTCTTCAAGAGGTTTATTGGTGGAATGGTTTGAAGAAGGATATAGCAGAATTGGTGGCCAAATGTCCTAACTATCAACAATTCAAGGCCGAATATTAAAAACTGGGAGGATTAACATAAGAGATGGACATTACTACTTGGAAGTGGGAAGAGATCAATATGGATTTTGTTGTGGGTTTGCCCCGTACCCAGAGACAAAATAATTCCATATGGGTTATTGTTGATCTGTTGACAAAATTTGTTCAGTTTCTCCTAGTAAAAGATACTTATTCAGGTGAGGACTATGTTAGGTTTTACCTTAATAATATTGTGAGGTGGCATGGAGTTCCCTTGTCGATCATGTCAGATAGGGTTCCCCAATTCACTTCCAGGCTTTGGAAGGCATTCCAAAGTGGAATAGGTACCAAGGTGAAACTTAGTACCGTATTTCACTCACAAATAGATGGTTTGGTGAAACGAACCATCCAAACCATAGAAGAGATGTTGAGGGCATGTGTTATTGACTTGAAAGGTAATTAAGATGATCGTCTACCGTTGATTGAATTTGCCTATAATAATAATTATCTTTCAAGTATCATCATGACACCATTTGATTCCCTTTATTGAAGAAGATGTAGATCTCTAATTAAGTGGTTTGATGTAGGTGAGTTTTCTCTAATAGGTCCCGAAGCTATACGAGAGGTGGTGGAGAAAGTCCAACTTCTAAAGGGTTGTTTTAAAAATACCCAAAGTCAAAAAAAATCTTATGATGACAATAGAAAAAGGGACCTTGAGATTATAATAGGAGACATGTTTTATTTGAAAATATCACCCATGAAAGGGGTGATGAGATTCGGTAAGAAAGGGAAACTTTGTCCCGGTATGTGGGGTCATATGAGATTGTGAAGCACATTAGAAAGGTCACCTATTAGTTCAAACTACCAATTAACTTGGCTCGGTCCATCCGCTTTTTCATGTGTCAATGCTCAAGAAGTGTTTACATGATCCGATGTCTATCCTTCCTTTATAAGTCTTAAAAGTTAATGACAACCTTTCATATAAAGAGGTTTTGGTTGAGATATTGGACCAGAAATTAAAGAAGATGAGGAATAAAGCGGTAGGTTCCATGAAGGTTCTTTGGAAGAACCAACTAGTGGAGAATGCTACTTGGGAGGCTGATGCCGACATGAAATACTGATATCCTCATATCTTTCGTACCTCTTATAATAACTGTTGAGGTTAGCAACTTCTCTAAATTTTTGGTGTTGAAGGGTCATAATGTGTTTTGAAGCTTCATTATATTCCCTTCATTTTTCATGATTTGGTTAAAAAAATAAATGTTCCATATATGTTTGAACTATATGTCTTCATACTTGAAAATACTTGATTACTCTTTAAGTAATTTTTGTTAAATCGTCCAAGTTTGAAGTTATAAAAATAATGGGGTATTTCTTGTTGAAAATGTTGAGCTACATGAAAAAGGATAAGGACCTTTCTCCTTGAAAAATATGAAATGATGAATTATGTGTATTTTGGTAGTTGATGTAGTTCATACCTTATTATGATGTATTGCTATGTTTGAGAATGGAGTGGATGTTTCCTCCTTGTCTTGTGGAGTTATAATTTCCTTGTGTTGGTTGGGATGCTAGTCTATAGTCGTTAATTAAAAAGGTGTTCAAAGTGTTATTCGAGGATGAATGTTCCCCGTGGTGAGGATATTATTACACCTAGTAAATCCAAGGACGTAAGCTAGGTCTCCGTGAGTACTTCAATGACTTGACAAGGGTTATGAAGATGTTAGAGGTCCTATTCTATGATAATTAACTTGGTAGGATGTATGGTTTCAAAGAAGTGTCTAAAGGGTTGTCCATAAGAAAGTTATGGGAGTGGACATAGGGGCCTAAGAGAGGGTTTGAGGAATCAAGGCCAATGGAGGAGTTCCAAACTTGAGGGACAAGCCAAAGACTAAGGCCAAGGATTCCCCCAAAAAAGGGAGGCTACTTCCTTAACCTTCACAAGCATGACGACTACTCGTTGTCATCACCACGGTCAAGTGGGGGGCTGGTGAAGATTCCTTGGCCATGAAGGGGAGGTGACATCTTCGACAAGCTAATATCAAAGTCACCATGAGCCACTTCACGACTCGTGGTGCACTCTGAAGGAAGGAAAACCTTTCTCGTGAACTTGCCTTAGGCGACTTGCCTTAGGCATTTTGGAAAATGGTAGTTTTGGAAAGGCTATCGCCTAAAGCACCACGAGGCACTTGACGGGCCATGGTGTAGGTAAACGGAAGAGGTGAGAGGTCGTGAACTTTACTTAGAGGATTTTTAGGATGGCACATTTGGGGAGCTACTGCCCCACACTTCACGGCAATCACCATGGGTAGTTAAGCAGTTCACCGCTCGTGAAGTGGGGCATGAAAGTGTATGGACTTTCACAGAAAAGGTAAAGTTGAACTTCACTTTTTAAAGTCAAATTTAATGAGGGTTATTTTGGGGGTTGACCATAAATTGGTTTTAGTTCATTTATCTATCAATTCCCACTTCAAAAACAAACTTACAAATTGAAACCCAATTACTCCCACTTCTCTCTACATTCTTTCTCTACCCCAACCGCCATTGATGAAACCTAGAAGTTTCAAGAAGAACACCAAATCATCAAGGTTCTTACTCAAATTTTGTGGATAAAGTCTTCCAAGGTTTGGATTCTTTCACTCTTGGGATTCTTTTCCATGAGATCCATTAAAAGTTAATATCAAAATCACCTAATTATAAGGGTTTTCTCTACAAGTGGGTTTCCTTTTAAATTAAAAATATTTGGCTTAATTCTGACGAATTATGATTATATAGGCTTACTTAAGTGTATATTTTAGGTTAATTGATGTTGTTAATTGGGATTTATTTTGACTCATGTTGCTTTCCAAAATTTCCCCAAATCTTGGATCTTGCTTATAAATTGAGTTAAAATTATTAATATATTCATTATTGGGCTTTTGTTAATCATGGGATTTCATTTATGAAATGCTTATTGTTATGTATTGTGGAGCTTTTACCTATTATTGAAGAATTCATGGATATATCCATGACCCTTACCCTAATCTTTGGATCATGTAAAGTGATGTCTAGATATAATGAAGTTAGGGGTATTCTTGGATAATCATATATTGTTTGATGAGGTAATGGGGTTATGGGCATACATTATTGATCGGAAATGGATTCTTGAATGGATTGCATGGTGGCCATTGGTAAGACCTTCAAGGTCATGAACTAGTGTTTCTGTTATATTATTTTTGGATTATCCTTGGTAATGTTGGTTAATTGACGTACGAATTATGAAGTTGTGAAGGTATGATCATGTTATGAATGTAATGAATTGTGAGATGATGATAGGTTCTACTATGTTAAATGAAAGGTAATTCTCATATACATCCTATAACAATGCTATGAGATGATGATCTCACAATTTGTTTGTCTTGGTGAAAGGGAATTCTCATCAAATGATATATGTACATGATATATATAAGGGGTTAATACCCTAGGGCCTATTTTATGAATTAATGTTTAAGAAAGACTTAATGGTTCTTTATGAAAGGAAGTTAGCTTAGTATCGAGCGATCTTGACAATGAGAGATTTTCATTCACAAAGGAAGGAAGGTTCACACTATGTTATCTTATGAGGTGGAAACTACAATGCTAATTAGCATAAAGAGAATTCCTAGTAACAACTTCCTAGATCCTTAAGTATGTACCCTAGTATAAAGACTAGCTAGTGGATCCCACCTAGATATTATTATGATGTATATCTACCTTAAAATATAGGATTCCCTCCTTTTGTTTTGAGGGAATAACACCAAATTTCATGCTTAGCTCACATGGTCTATGGTAATTTATTGAGGCATTTCCCAAAATTAAAATCAATGGATAAATGACAATTATAAGATGAACACTGAATAGGACTACTTAAGGGGTATGACTTAGTGTAGGTAGGGGAATGAGACTTTATCTGTACATTGCACAAGTGGACCTTGAAGGGAATTCTATGAGGGGTTCTATATGTATGTATGATAGATGTTATGTTATTCTTAGATGATGATGGTTTGTGTTGCTATACATTATGTTGGTCTAAGTTGTTATACATGTTGTTTGAGTACATTTTTTATTAAGTTACTTTATGCAAATAAAATGCTTGTGATCTTTTTTGTAATTGACTTGATTTATTTGAGGTTATGAGGCTTCATATAGATATTGCACTTGTTTACTTGGATTGGGGTGGTGAGTAAAGTGTTATGAGATGTTGATGAAAGGTAATATAAATATTTATTATGGATTATGGCTTTGTAATGATGTACTTTTGAACATGAAGACTGTATGGTTTATTGTTGTTGTGTTATGGACTTGAATATGTTTGAATGTGCATAAAGGATTTCAAAAGTGTATTCAACATATTTATACTAAAAAGTCCTTTTGTGCATATCTCCTAATTTTTTACTTACATATATCAATACTTAGTACATATGGTTTCTACTAACCCATATTATCAATATTTCTACAATAATGTAGGTTTGGACCATTAAAGATCTTCAAGGCCATTTTCAAGAAAGACTTGGATAATTCCAAAGTTGTTGGTGAGTCCTCAAGTCCGAGCATGATGCCACTATTCTAGCTTTACTATTTGACTATGTCTGAGACAATGTTCATTTCGTATCTTTTGAGACTTTTTTGTAAGTTCTATATGAGACATATTGAAATAGTGTGGGGGATATGTCCCAAATCTCGTAATTCTATAATAGATCATTATGTGTGAGACAATAGTAGAATATATTGGTAAATGAGAAGTCTATGTATACTTCATATGTAATGTTTTTAATTTTTCCGCACTTTCTCTACCTATGATATGCAATGATGTATGCTAAGGCTTGTCTAAGGAACTAAAAGGATAAAGACGCTGGTTACGATTGGGGTGCTCCCCGGTCGTGACAAAAGGGGATGGGCAGGCACACCTGTAGTGCACCCAAATGAATTCTCTGTTGTTAGGGGCTGGCGCCCCTTATCCGAAATGCGCCAAGGTTGCTTTCCCCTACTCGTTTTCCGTCGGTTGTCCCGTTTGAGATCATTTAAAGGTTATCTTCACTCCTTTTAGTTCTAAAAACTTTAAACTACTTCTAAATAGTGAAACATCATTCATAAATGAATCATAACCTTCAATTAATTCAAATTCAAGGTAAAGTTAAGATCAAGTTTTTAGAGTTCTTCCAAACCTTTTGAGAGACTCCCTTCGAGTCATTTTGAGGAGTCTTCTACATGTTCTAGTTACTTGTTTCAAGACTCAATTACATGAGTATGAGAGTGAGGATAATGTATTTGTTAATTTCAAATATCACTTAGATATTTCATATTACAAATCATAACTCTTTAATTCATAATTAACATTCAAGGGAGAGTTATAAATAGACTTCAAGAATCCCTTTAAGTTCAATTGTGAATTCTTCGAAATCCATCATTCATTTGAACTATGTTTCGAGAAAGTAAATAAGAAAATGGGAATAGTAATCTATATGAGTTTCATCTACTTACTTGTACATTCGAGTCGAGTTCTTCATGCTCATAACTTCCACATGAATTTAATAAATTGAGTATCGTTGAGAGGAGTCGTACCTCCAATTTCTCAATCTTGGGTATTGAGTTCCTTATTCCTTTTGTGATTATACTCTTAATCATGGTACTGTTACATGTTAGACATGAAGTCCTTGAAATAAGTAGTGCGCACCCATAATTTTGCATGAACCCTATAAGTCGAACAATCTTGATATGAGAAGTATCTTTGAGTTATCGAGTTGATTAGTTCATGCTCATATTTCATGATGAACCCTCCAAGATGAAAAATAAAGAAATAATCCATAAACATCCGATCATGAACCTTGAATCCATACTTCAATTAAAGGAAAGTTAAGAGATAAGTTTAGATGCTATGAAGTAAGTCAAAGCAAACTTCTTAAAGTTTCAAGAGTCTTTATTAAACATTTTAACTTTGTTTTAAGGATCACATTTCAAGTCAAGTAAAGATTAAAGAGTTCAAGATCTTCCTTCAAAGTGATATAAGGTAACTAAGTATTCCCTAAAAGTTGAGTTCATTTCTCAGAAGTTATAATCGAACTACGTATTCCCAAAAAGCTTATAAATGTTTTCATATTTTAAGAGGATATTAAGATTTCCCAAAAGAGTTTTGAATGAGAAAAGTATCATTGATTCCAAGAGAGATTTTTAAAGCTAAAGTGTTGAGCAAATTATTTCAACCCAAAGAAAGGAAGTAATTTTAAAAGCATGAGCAAAAGTATATTTTGGAAGTAGTATTGAGAACCGATTTAGGGATGAGAGTTCATATTAACTCAAGTCTCCATGTATACCATGCAACCATCATGGGTATTTAACGGGTCATACTTTTTAGATGATCACATAAGTTAAGCTAGTTGATCCACTAAGTTGAAATGTTATATGTGACGCCAAAGTATAGGGAAGTTCTACTTGTGTGGGCGAGATTACGTATCACCATTTGGGTTCATAGTGGTAGTTGACAGTTAGAAAATCCCCCACATAAACTATATGATTTTATTATATAAGTAAAGTTGAGTTTATTATTGTATTTTTTTATTCATTGTTTTACTGTTTCATAAAGCTTTCTAGATATTGTATGCATATTATTACTTTAAATTGAGTTGAGTACCCAGTCTAATATTTGAGTTGAGTATCTTATCCTTGGTCCTTCTAAGTTGAGTAAGTTTGAGTAGTTTGAGTACCCCTGAGTATTTCTTGGGTTGAGTAAATTTGAAAAGAGGTAAGTTTTTTTCCCTTTTTATCAAGTTCAAGTTTATGTTATGCTTTAGAATTCCTCTTACATTCTCATATGTTCCACGTATTGAACCATTTGCCTGAATCTTCTCATGATTCAGACATAGGTATTCTGGATCATCAACAGGATCTTCGTTGATACATCCAAGATTCGAGTTAGCTATGGTGACCCTACTTGCTTTTGGAGGCTTTCATTTACTTTTAAGTTTAATCAGGATGTCATGGGTCATTTTCCGACTTCAATCTTTCTGAGTTAGTGGTTTCACAAATAGTCAGTTTATTTAAGACGTTTGTAATATTCATTTATTTTATTAAATATTTTAAAGACTTAAGTTGCCTATTTTATGGCGAGTTTAATTTATTATTTTTATTCAGAGTTATCTTTTAAGTTAAAGCTTTGTATTTGAGTTATTGATTTTCAGTCAATTTTAAGCTTTTGCACGCTTAAGTTAGTACGCCTCTTGTAGTCAGCAAGGATGAGAGTTTACTTGGGGATGAACAATTGTTCTTGAGTGTCGGCCACGTCCAGGGGGTGTAGACTTTATTTGTTACAAATTGTTACCATCAATATGATCTACTTACAACTAATTAGGGAGAGAGATAGAGTTCCTTGGACATGTATGATGTTTGAAAATGCAGCCCTACCTTAATCCAGATTCATGATTTTGTTGCAATTGGAGAATCGACTCCTAACTATTGATAGATTAACATTATGTGCATGGATGCTAACAAGAAGTGTAAACTTTGTCAAGGATATTTGGAGTCAAAAGATCACTTTTTTTGTTCCTTTCAATTCACTAAAAGATTGTTCCATATATTACTAAAGTAGATGAACATATCAACATATCAAGAAATAACATGGGAGAAACATTCGTAGTGGATTATTCTAAACATAAAAGCCAAGACACATAATGCTCATTTCTTTGAACTGGTGTAGAGTTAATTCTTTCATGCAGTATGGATGGAGATATATCATAGAACATTTGAAGACAAATAGAAGTATTGGGTAGTAGTATTGAAGGAGATATCCAATTGATATAAGAAACACTCAAGTTACTATTTTTGTTTTTGTTATGTAATTTTCTCTTGGTGTTCAATGAACAAAGATATTGTGGTTCAATTAATAGCTCAAGTATATGAAATTCCTACTACATCATATGCGAATAGACAACATTTGTATTCGAGAGGTGTTGGAAGATTTGTAATTGAGAAAAAGAAGAGCACAAAAATCATTGTTGAAAATCTGTCAAAACTTGAGCATATACCATGGACGTTGCCGATACTCGAGCACAATTATGCTCCCCAAGCGAGCCCTCATACATGTTGACAACTAGAGAAAAACTAACTCAAGCATATAAAGCATAAAAACTAAATAAAACCAATAACTCAATTACAAAAATTTAAATTAAAGGATTAAATCTAAATAAAAATAATATACTCAACTCGCCATATAATAGGCTACTTATGTCTTTAAAACATTACATAAAGTATACAATACAACCTTCTCAACTATACTGACTATCTATGAAGCTTTTAAATAAAAAAGATGGAAATTGGGAAAAGACCCACAAAATCCTGACTAAATTTAAAAGTAAATGAAATCCTTCGGAGTAAGGAGGCTCACCTTAACTAACCCGAACTCTCAGATGTATCAACGAATCTCCTGTTGATGATCCTAAATAGATTTTTCTACATCATACATATATGGGGGCCAAATGGCTCAATACGTCGAATTTACTTGAACTTGATAAAAGGAAAACACACTTGCTTCTTTTAAAGTCACTTCAACGCAACTCAACTCAAGATTAAGATACTCAACAAAAAGATTAGATAATCAACTCAAATATTAGACACTCAACTCAAATATATGATATTCGACTCTGGGTACTCCACTATCGATACTCAACTTAAGATAAACCAATAATACACATCTAATATAAAGAAAGATTTTAAAAAGTAGGAAACAACTTATTTTTGTTAAAGAAAACGCAATAAAAAAACTCAACTCTACTCATATAATAAAGTAATACTCCCTCTGTTTTAAAAAGAATGACCTCCTTTTTTAATCTGTTTCAAAAAGAATGACCTCTTTCTTTTTTTTGCCGACATTTTAAGTTCAGCTTTCCACGTGACATTTTTATGGCTGTAGGATCAAAGGGAAATTTTGTACTTTTGACCTAACTTTAATTTAAGACCAGAAGATTCAAAAAACTTCTTTATATTTCTAAACTCCATGCAAGTCATACCAGGTTATTCTTATTGAAATAGGGGAGTATATTTTATGTGGGAGATTGTCTAACAACCAACTACCTCTATTTTCATGCCCCGAACCGACACCTTAAACATGGATGACACTTTGAGAACATTTATCCTCCCAAGAAAACCCTTAACCTATCTAATAAAAGGCCTAAATAAATAATACAAGGAATAGAATACACTTACTCTATTGTTTAAAACATACCTTAGACTATTTTAAAGATAAAATATTCAATTTAGCCAAAATAACAACTCAAGTATTAATCATAATAAATAACAATGTAAATAAAGTTCACTTCTAATTGTCTATCCATGAAGCCTCTAATAACTTAGATTGATGTTGGGACAAGACCACGATCATCCTAACAATTGAAGATTACTGAAGTAAATGAAAAGGAGCTCACAAAAAAGAGAGAAGGCTCACCAACTTACTCTAAGTGCTCAACCTTATCCATATGTCAGGACCCAAAGTACACCCTACAGGTTAGGTCACCCTTAAGTTGACACACGGCGTACTTGACCACTCGGAGGTCTTATACAAGCCCTTAGACATCATTCATCACATATATATGAAAAGTAGTACGATATTAAAGCTTTTCACTACAATAGTCAAACTCTTTTATAGAAACATAACAAAGACTATATCTATTCATAGCCATCTTAGACACATGTAAATCTTATGGCCAAAACCCATACATTAATAAAATGTAAAATCAATGTCTATAGCAATGTCTTTTTGGAAAAGGAAACTAAATATAACTATTTTCTCGAATCATATGAGGACATACAAAGTCTTCTTGAGAGAATGTTATTCCCAAGCTTTGCTTCTAAGAGGTTCCTCACTTGCCACCTATACCTGTACAAATAGAACATCATATAGAATTAGCACATTGAATGTACTAAGTAGGGTTACATGCATTAAAACCATGCTAAAATGGAC
Source organism: Solanum habrochaites (assembly GCA_027704765.1). NCBI lineage: Eukaryota > Viridiplantae > Streptophyta > Magnoliopsida > Solanales > Solanaceae > Solanum > Solanum habrochaites. The sequence continues at coordinate 28,849,137 of JAKWJA010002497.1, forward strand.
ATTTACTTTATAATATGCTTTTTATGATCTTTTGATGGAAATATCATAAAACAAGTATAAGAGCAACTTTCAAGACAACATACACATATAAGACATATTCAAGTAATCCATAAGAGAAAACCATAACCATTCAGCAGACACATAAGCACTTTGACTCCCAACCAAAGGTTATCCTAAGACACACTTAAGTAAGACAAGAAGAGACCACCTATACACCCTCTTCAAGCACACCTACACAATCCTTAAGACTACCAAAGTAAGATTATTATTTATATTACAATAATAAATAATTCCATATTCAATAAGTAACCTATTTTTATCATTTAGACTCTACATCTAAAGTTAATCTTAGTCTCACCTAAGTAAGACATGAAGAGACCGCTCATTCACCCTCTTCAATCCTACCTAAGCAATCCTCAAAGCTACCTAGGTGAAAACCTTTATACTCATCATACATTAACTAGGTCCACAATATTCATCAAGCCATTTAAGAGACATTCAACAATTAAAGGACTTCACATTATAGTCTTGGAGAAAACCTAGGGAAACTCATCCTAGAATCTTGAGGTATACTCTTGCCATGTATAGATAGCGTCTCATTCAACTACCTACACGTTGTAGAACTTCTCCAGTACTAGAATGTACATCCCACATAATGAAAATAAGAATTAACCGACATAGACCACAATAGTTAGCTATTGAATTCGAAGTCTACCCTACTCCAAGGATGGTGTTGTACTTGCCAACGGTAGAACAAGGAAACATCCCATGTTAGCACATGGTTAAGGAATATCAAGGGTTTCTTCGTACTCTAGTCTCATCTTAAGTACAGCCAGTATCACAATCATATTCACTCAGGGCTTTGCCGTTGTTCTCACAGAGTAAATTCATTCACATAAAGGTATATGAGAATGTACCATTTCTTAGTCTTAACAAATCATAATACCCCTACAAATGATGGGTACACTAGGGCTGCAACTCAAGATCTGTAAGGATAGATCTTATGACTTCCGTATAGATAGTTTCATGTAATTCCAGCCAACCTATCCATAAGTCCATCATTCCACTTAAGAAGGATGCCATTACGACCTTTCACTTCAAGGTTTCTATTTACCTTTTTTCTATATTCAAGGTTCTATGTTCTTGAAAATTTTTCATATTTAAGGTCCTATATTAGTCATTCTTAGAAGGGCACCATCTTAGGTCTGTCGATCCTAGACTTAAATCATCATTAGTTCGTGCACATAAATTACAAATGTGCTTAAGCCTACCAAGTAAAGATTTCACATTCACATAACTTTCATTTATCAAATAGAGAGACCTAAGTTTACCAAACAAGACACAACTTCATCATATCACGTATAAAATAACATTCAAGTTCCATATAGTCACAAGTAAGTCTACCAAACAAGATACCCTATCAAAACATATAGAAACCCATAATAGTCTACAATAGTCACATATAATCATTTATAGGAAATCATACTTTGACCTCACATATACATATACACATTATCATCCTTCACCATTATCATCTATACAAGCTACAACATGATAATAACACAATTCATATAATAATGCTGACAAGGACATGTTCATAGTAATTATAATATATAAACATCGCCACCATAAGTGGACTATACCAATCAGTACAACTCAATATCAAATGTAAACAATATAGAGAGATTAGGTCAATTAACCACCTTCCCATCATAATCATCACCATTCCTTAGCCTTTTGAATCAATTTTTTACAAAGGCTCTTACCAATAGTAATATACACAATACTAAGCCGAAAACCAATCTATATCAATGATCCAACAACATGCATTATGAATATCATCATTATAAGACAGTTCATAGATAATTTTATCATGATCTATACATAATGCAATAGCTCAATTCAATCTACACATGAATTCAATAAGATCAAGACTTGATCAATTCAACCACATTACAACCAAAATAGGAATTCATGTATTGCATGCGTTCATAGAATTTTTGACCTCAAAACATTCAATTAGCATCTATTATATCACAAAACATTTATTTAACCTTTTTATGCAAGAACCCATGTCTAGAATTAAAAATAGAAATTTCTATGTTTTTGAACATCTTTGAAAAAACCTTTGGAATTTAGATCCTTGAATGGAAGAATAGTCAAGGATGAAACACGATACCTTTATAGAACATTATCAATGAAGTTGATTACGAAACAATTAAGAAATTTGAATTATAGCTTCAACTTGCTCCTAGCTTCAATGGAGTCTAGAGATAACTCTTTTTGATCTTGGGGTTTTGTTTTTGAATAATGAGCTCTAAGTTTAGGGTTTAGAGTCGTAACTAACTTAACATACCATAACAGACCCAAAATAAATTTCCATGACTTAAATAGGACCTTAGGTGAATTTCCCAAAATGCCCCAACCTTGGACGAGACACCTATAGAAAATTTCAGGTGTCAATCGATGGAGTTTTGATCAACCAACGAACCGTCTTGTGGGTCCGTGATTTTTATCAGTGACTCCTCAAAGGGGTCCTAAGCTTCCATCACTATGTTTGGTCTACTCCCCTAATCGACAGGGAGTACACTAGACCATGGTCAGTCGTCTAGAGTCGTTGGTTGGACTGCTTTTTGGCAGTTTCTTGCCAAGGTTTTGGTCCTCCTCAAGGACCCTTAATGTGGTCCTTAGGGAGCCGTTCCCGGATTTCGTGACTGTAAACATGTTTATCTACATTTTAGAAACCTCTCCTAAAAATTTAGACACCAAACAACACATAAGACATGCAAAAGCATACTAGAACACACAATGACTAGTTTCGAAACGTCTTGTCGTTCTTTGACGTTTCACTTCAAAACTCTTCAAACTTACTTGTAACACTTATTTTCATCATTTTTACACCTTATCAATCCATGACAGGCATGTTAGTATCTATTTTAACCTAGTTCATTTTAAAGGTTGTTATATTCTCCCTCACTTGGACAACATTCGTCCTCGAATGGCACTAAAACACTTTCAAGAGATAAAGACTCAAGACTAGAAGATCATAACCATACAAAATATTACTCAATACACATAGCTATGAGAAACATCAACTCTACATAATCAAAAGACAAAAAACAGAATAAGAAAGAAGGAAAAACATGTACAACTTATCATGCGATAAGACAATACCTTTTCATTTCACATAGGAGGAATTTCCATATCCACATAACATCATGCTCATCTACATCATTTCTAAGAATAAAATGCCAAAATCTCATGAAAGCACCGTTATGCAACATTTCAAGTACCTTACTATAAAACATGCTTACTAGTTCACTTATGCAAAATTCAAGCAGTTCATTATAAATCCATGACAATATGATAGAAAAAATCATTTAAACTCACTTTACCATATAAATATAACCTCATGGAAAATGCACAATGCAAGGATATCAGTGAAACTCATTTTCACTTGGACTCCTAAACGCATGCAACATGTTACTATAAAATTCTAAATTGCCAAGCTTGAATATAGTAGAAGAGAAGAGACAACAATCCACAACCCAACTATTCACCATACTTCCCCACTTAGACGGAATCTATCACAACATAAGAGAGAAACTATAACTTACCGGTATCCTCAGCTCGAATCGTTTTAGCTTTGAGGCAATAGAAGTGATTCCTCTTTGGTGCACCAACATCCGGGGCATTAGGAGGAGCTTTCTAGGTCTCTCTTCCTATAGCCACAATAGTAGGACAATCTCTAGCCTTATAATCATCCTTTCCACAACCAAAGCACCCATTAGTTTCGGGTAGGCACTTCCCATAGAGTTTCTTCCCACAAGTGTAGCAAGTAGGCTTAAAAATTTGAGAACCACCACCTCTCTCATACTAGACCTTAGGAGAACTAGACCCATCTTGATATGGATCTCTATTGTTGAGCCTAGGCTTTAATGGATTGTTCATACACCAAAAGTCTAGATATATTCCTCTCATTATGGAGCATCGCCGTATGACACTTTTCTTTCACAGGGTTGGAAACACTTATAACAAAACTACTCATCTCATCGGTAGGATTAGACACCATGGAAGGAGAATACTTATATAATAGGGTAAATTTTAAAGAATACTCTTTAACACTCATCTTGCCTTATCTAAGTTTTATAAACTCCTCAATCTTTGTTTCTCTCTTTTCTTAAGGGGAAAGTACATTCCTAAGAAGGATTCATTAAACTCTTCCCATTCTATAGGACCCGACTCAACCGACATATTATCTTTCCATTGAATGTGCCACACCAACTCCTCCTTCTCCCTACAAAATTACCTCATAGCTCTCAAAACCTTATAGACACCATCTAAAAACTCTTGAGGATCTTCTCCCACATTAGAACCAAGGAAGATTAGAGGATTCATCCTTACAAAGTCCCTCAACCTTGAGGTCATGGTACTCTCAAGAGCATTAATCTTAGGCCCAGCATCTCATCTAACTTGATCCATCATGGTTGGGGCTAGGGTGAGCAGAGCCTCTCTAATCTCTCCATTAGTCATGTCCGAGGGAACCACCGGAACCTCATTACCTAGACACACTATAGGGACTTTTTCACCTTGAGGAACTTGAACAACTTGTTGAACTTGTTCACCTTGGGGAGCAACACCATTATTGACCACTAGTGTGGATCTACGCCCTCAATCGATGGGTCATACACTAGACCAAGTTCCGTCGGTTTTTTTGTAGTTTCTTGCAAAGGTTTGTTTCCTCTTAAAAGACCCTTAGGGTGGTCCTTGAGGAGTCGTGCTCAGAAGTTGCGACCTTAAAAATGTTCATCTACATGTTATAAACCTCTCATATCAATTTAGACACCAAATGGAACATAAAACATGAAAAGACACACTAGAACACACAACGACTAGTTTCTAAACATCTTGGTCGTTCTTTGATGTTTCACTTCAGAACTCTTCAAACTCACTTCTAACACCAATATTCATCATTTATAAACCTTACCAACCCATGACACACATGTTATACTCTATCTAACCTTTTTTAGGGTTGTTACAACATGATGCGGTTGATGTAATTCCTAGTTACGTGCGTCTACATCATAAGACGATGAAAGAAAACTAACATCACTACATTGAGTGTACGAGTATGCGAGTTAAAATTATAAACACAACATAGGCTTGAAAAAAAACTTAAATAAAATGAAGAACTTACTTAGATCAACTCAAATAAACATAATTGAACTCATTTTAATATAAAGAAATTTTAAACATGCTCAATAGAAAGAAAAGTTGTTTAAAAACATGATGCCAACTTTGTTTTTATGCAAAGATACATATAACTCTTACATGTATGTTAAAATACAATTAATCAGTTACATATAAAAATACAAAATATTGTTATGGGAGTTTCTCTAACAAACAACCATTGCTTAAGAGTTATACTGATGATACAATACTTCAACTCAAGCTTCAAAGGTACATCCTATGCCTTTTCATAACTACAAAACCTAACTCACTAAGTGGATCCACTAGTCTATGTTAAAATCATAAAAGATTCATCTAAAAGGTAATGACCCTTTTCTACCCATGATGACTACATGGTTTATGAAGATTGTGGATTCTTTTAACACTCCCCCCATATCGGTTCTCAATAGTATTCCCATAGTATGATACTAGCTCTTTATGTTTAAAAACATATGTACTTCTGTGATATATAATGATTGGTCAAACATTTAGCTCAAAGGAAATATTTGAAATCAAGGTTTCGTCTCTTGCTTTGTTGTGAAAGAATTCACTATTTAACTGAAGACTAGCACATAGGCTCTTTACTGAAAAACTAGCTCATAGGCTCTTTTGAAAATCTCAATTTTTTGTTCTTATTTAAATGTGAAAACATTTTAAACACTTTTAGAAACACATTGTCCCTATATACTTTTGAAGAAATGAACTTCAATTTAAAATCCTTACACTTTATTATACTTTAACTTTAGCCTTAAAATAAAGTTAAAACATTTGGAAAAGACTTTTGAAAACATTGAAGAACTTGTATTGTCTTTGACATTAACTGCTCTTGACTTGACACTTAACTGGTCATTAAATTTAAATATGGATTCAATATTATAATTCATGTTTAGAAGTCATTCGGGTGAAAAATGTTGATTAAGTTGGGTATTGGTCCTTAAAGTAACCCCATTTGGGTGCAGGACCACCATTCATGCCTGCCTAGCGCTATAGGGGCACGTCGTGCGAGCTATTTCTTCAGGTAAAATATGACGAACTTTTGGACCCATTTTCTAATCTTTAATTAATTTAATCCAATTTTTTTCTAATATTCACTTTAGATTCATGTACCCAAGTAATATACATCATGATCGAACTTATAAAACTCAATAAACAACACTTTAACATCAAGAAACTACCAAATCTCAACTCATGTTCAAGAACGAAAACAAATTCAAGAACAACTATCAAGAACATTCGAATTCCAATATTTTTAGAATGAATTAATTCTTAATCAAACTTTCTTGGAATGTGGGAAAGAAAACCCAATGTTATGAAAGTCTCACATAACTTTTAGGATCAGATCCTTGAAGAAATCCTCAATCAATCCTTTACGAAGATGACGAATCTTGCTTTTTTCCTCTTCTCTTTTTTCTTGCATTCTTTATCCAAACAACCTAGCTCTATTTTTCAAAAGGGTAAAGTGAATTAACTCAATATTGACCTTGATTATTTTACTAAAAACGGATTCAATTGACTGGTTTAGAAAAGACCAAACTAACCTTAAATATCTGGATTGGTCAATTCCTTAATCAAATAGCCCAATTACCATTGGGATAATTAACTTATACGAACTCAGAATTGCACAAACTTGGCGGAATTGGAAAGGTTATTCCAAGAGATTTCCATCTATATCTAGAAGTATACCTAACTCATCCTGAGCAAGGAGTTATAACAATTTAGAGTTGAAAAAAAAACACAATTTTTCATAACATAAAATTTTTATAGATGTCAATTCTTTCCAAAAATCATCATTTCCAATTTCTTAGCTTATTCCTAGTTATTTCTAATTATCGGATGTTACAACTATGGGCCAATGTGATGATACAACATTTTACCTTACACTGCCAAGGACTGTCCTATACCTTGCCGGGGGTATAAAACCCTACTCACTAACTGGATTCACTAGACTATTCTAAAAAGCACTTAATGATTCATCTAAAAAGTATGATCCTTTACTATCCATGATGGCTTCATGGTTTGTGTAGACTTGAGTTATCTGACATCTCATGCCCATATCACTGCTCAATACTACTCCAAAAATGTACTTTGCTCATATATTTGTAAAAAACAAAGCTCTTTATTTGGTTTGAGATAATTACTCAAAATTTACCTTTAAATCTCTATTGAAATTGATTTTCCCTTTCTTGCTCAAATGTGAAAACATTTTAAAACTCTTTCGGAAGTCTGTTTCCTATCATATTGAATGTAAAAAAAATTACTCTTGGGAATACTTAGTTCCCGTGTAATCTTTTAAGAAATGAACTGTACTCTTTCTTTTTATTCAGCTCAAATCATAAGTCTTAAAACAAAGTTCATACGTTTGAAAAAGATATCTTAAAATAAGGTTCATGCTGAATTATAGACGTGAACGACTCACTGCATAGTTTTCAATAACAATAGAAAGAACTCAATACCTGGAACTCAAGAACTACAATAATTCAACTAATTTCAAGAATTCTCAAATCGGAGGGTTCATGCATAAATATGAGGATAAACTACTCAACTCATTGACTTCAGGAAACTACTCAATCTCAACAATGTTCAACTCATAGGGTTCATGCGGAATTATGGGAATGAATAATTCAACTCAAGGAAGTCATAGGTAACATATAATAGTCAAATTATTATGAAGATAAACTCAAAGAGGATCAGGAAATCAATAATCAAGACTTGAACTTGAAGATAATACTCCTGTCAAAGCTACTCATCTTATGGAGTTCATGCGGAAGTTAGAGACATGAACGACTCAGCTCAAGGGTAAAAATATCAATAAGGAACTCATGTATACGACTCTTGTCAATGTTTACTTACTTCTTCAAAACATAGTTCAAATTGTTACTTGATCTCAAAGGATTCACAATTTAGCTCAAAGACTTTCTTGATCTCTACCTTTAACTCTTTCTTAAATATGAATTACGAATTCAAGATTATGGTTCATGATAGGAAGGATCTCGTGATGATAAAGTAGACTCACGAATACATTCTCATAGTCACTCACTTGAGTCTTGAAATAAGTTACTAGAAGTTGTAGAATACTCCACAAAAGGACTCTAAGGGTCTTTCACAGAATGTTCGGAAGAATTCTCAAAACATAACTCCTAACCCTACCTTGAATTTAAATTATTAATTCAAGGTTATGATTAATGCGATGAATCTTGTCTAGATGTTTAGAAGTAATTTAGAGTGTTTAGAATCAAGGGGGACTAAAGTTACCCTTTGAAAGAAATCAAATTGACAAAATGATGAAGAATGGGTGGGTGCAGGTGACCTGGCGCTCTGAGTCAGAAAAGTGTTTGGGGCTTGCGGGCTGACGTGACATGTTAGGCCCCAAACTAGAAATCTTTGACAACTTTCTTTGCTCATTTTTTCACCCTAACTCGCATAGAAGTGAATGGTTTCTTCCCCGATCACTTATATTTAATTATTTAATATAATTACACTCCAATATACTAAAAACACTCAAATAACTAAATTTCATCATAATAGATCATCAAAATCCCAACACAACAAGATTTAAAATGAACTTCAAGAACATCTACCAAGAACTCATCAAGAACTCTAATAAGAAATTGTTATGAAAATAACATGATTCACGTGTAGGTGAACAAACCCTGAACTATGAAAGATAAAATACCTCTCAAGTATTAAACTCATGTCCAAATTCCACGACAAGATGCATGAATCTCGATGAACGCTTGATCCTCTCCTCTTTTCTCCTCTTTTTCTCTTCCTTTCTCTTCTTGAGATCTCAACTAAAACCCTAGGCGTTTATTAGGATTATAAAACTAAGCATAATTGAATTATACCCTTGAAACCTTACCAAAAATAAATTAAATCCTATTTTATAAGGAAAAGACCATAATACCCGTTTCTATTTTTGGGTTACTTTCCTTAATTGGACATCCTAAGTTCAAAATGCCATATGTCACTCATACGAACTCAAGACTTAGTAAACTCAGTGGCGTTTAAATGATAATTAAAAGATACTTCCTATGCAATCATTTTGCACACCTAACTCATCTTATGATAAGACTTATGGTTATTTGAAGTTGATCCAAAACACATACTTAGCTTAACTCTCCGAATTTAAGATTTTGCTATTTCCAATTTAGTTATTTTTGAAACACAAGATTCTAAATCTATTGATCATAATTATTAAGAATAAATTCCTTGTGAAAAACTTACTCACTACGAAGTATGGTTCAAGTCTTATCTCAAATACTTTACGGGGTGTCACATTATAAACCTGCAATTTCAATTACAAACAATCCTTTTTCACATAGAAAAAAAAATTCAAAATCAAGATTTATCTCTCGAGGAAGTAAAAAATAATGGATATATATACTAAGTGCACTACAAAACTGATTTTCAGACTATTGAAATTTTAACTAAGGCCCTACCTAGGTCATGATATGAGTTTCATAGAACAGGACTTGGGGTTTCTAACCTTGAGTCAAGAAGGAGTGTTGAAAGTGGTGACTCAAATGCTAGAGATTAGTTTGACCTTATGTTGTATCAACATACAACTTTTGAATTGGATTAAGTTCAAATAAGTATGGTTTTAGTGTTAGTTTGAATGTCAATATTGAGTTTCTACATATTAGGCTTTAGTTATATGATATAATGTTGACTAATTTTACTCCTTTTTCTTTATCTTTTTAGTTATTAATATGTATTTATATTGCTGTCATTGTTCTGATAAACCAACACAACTTTGCCTTGTTATATTTTTTTTCTATCTTTATTAAAAAAAAATATTCTCTTACACACATCCTTCATGAATTTAAATGTAAGTTCCCCGTGATTATTTATATTCAATAGGTTTTAGTATCATTTTAGTCAAGATTTGAATTTTTTGTAATGATGCAGCAGCGCTGTACAAGAATCTTGAAGATTAGAGTTAAGGTCCAACTCTCCCACAACCAAGGGTAAAGGATAGGACCAAGAAGTAATGTAAGGTTATCCTTCGTCATTCATTTCTTCCTTGTGATAGTGAAGCAAGAAACTAATAAATTTTCTTGATTTAATTCGTTTTCTTAGTATTAGTAACTTGATGTGAATCCTAATTGTATAAGGTTGAATTTTAATCTCTTTGTGGACTTGAAAAATGATTGATAATGAATTTTAAGATTAATGTGAAATGATTAAATAAAGAAAAATATGATGGAAGAGTATTGAAAATGGCTATTTAGAATGAGTGATATTCAACAAATTACACATGCATCATTTAGATTTCACTCATAATAAATGAACTCAACATCTGTGTGTATATATTTTGTTAGTTATAAACAGATAATGATAGTGGTTAATAGAATATATATATATACTTTATTTGTATTTTGTTAGTTATAAACATATAATAATAGTGCTTAATAGAATATATATACTTTATTTATATTAATTGTCATGCCCCAAGACTATACCCTAGGTGGAACTGGCACTCGAAGAACATTGTTGGCCTCGAGCGGACCTTTCGCCTTGCTTACTTAATCAACAAAAGACTTTATACATATTTATAAGGATAAATAGCACCTAATGAACTTAATAATAAAATAGTTTGACTATGTTTAAAAATTAAACATTCAACTTGGGCCAAATTGGCAACTCAAATCTTTAACATAAAACTGATATCGTAAAGACAACTGAACTACTAACTTTCTGTGGAGCCTCTAAACCTAATGAGATGGATGGTGAGACAAACCCCATAACATCCTAATGAACTAAACTAGAAGAAAAATAAAAGAGTCCTCCAGGATGCAAGAAGTCTCACTAATAGACTCTGAATGTTCAAGTTGGATCAAAAGTGTGTTGGATATTGATGCTTGTTACATGTATTTGCATCATAATACAACGTAGACCAACTGAATTAAGTACATTGAATATACGAGTATGCGAGTTGGAATACTTAAACAACATAAGATTGAAAGTAATTATTAAAGAAACAGTTCCCTTTTCTCTTCTAAACTCGTGAATACTTAACTAAACTCATTTCAATATAAATAAGTTTAAAATAAGTGTAATATAATGAAAACTAGTTTTAAAACATGATGTCCACTTTGTGTATATAACAAGGATGTAACATAACTCTAAAATGTATGTAAAAATAAAATAATTTGATGTATATAAAAATATAATAACTTCTCTGAAAGTTTCTTTAACTAACAACCATCACACAAGACCTACTACGATATTCCTGATGCTGCCAGTGTATCCTATACTCGGCAAAATCATATAACCTAAACTACTAAGTGGATCCACTAGTCTATTGTGAAAAACATTCATCTAATAAGTAAGAACCTTTTCTACCCATGGTGGCTACGTGGTTTTATAGACATATAAGTTATCTGAACTCATGCTCGTCCCCAATTCGGTGCTAAATACTACTCCCAAAATATATTAGCTCTTATGTTTTTAAAAACACACTTCTTCTATGATTTGATATTAGTTCTCAAGAAACATAACTCAAAGGTTATCTTGGATATGTTTGTCTCACTTCTTGGTTCATTTAGAAACTTGTTACTCTTTTCAGAAAATTGGCACGAAGGGTCTTTGGAATTTTAAGTTTCCATTCTTACTTAAATGTGAAAACATTTTGAATCTCATTGGGAATAGTTAGTCCCCATATTTTTTTTGCAGAATAGAACTTCAACTTTAATATTTACTTAACTCAAACTTCAAACTTAAGTCTTAAAACAAAGTTAAAGCGTTTTTGAAAGACTTTAGAAAACTTTATGAACTTCTTCTTGACTTACATCTTAACTTATAGACTTGACTCTTAACTTCTTGACTTAGCTCATAAACTTTATTTGAATTTAATTATGGATTCAAGGTTATACTTCTGGTTTTGGAATGATTTCTAGGTCTTTAGAAATAATTTGAAGTAGTTAGAATCAATGGAAAGTGTTAATACACTTTAGGAGGGTTTAAACGGATTGACTGATGAAAACATGGTGAAAATGACAATTTTGGGCGCATCTGAGGTGCGTCACGCCAGCCCTTAAGTACTGAGTCTCACTTTGGGTGTAGTTTAGTCATGCCGCCCCATCTTTCCTGGTGTTATGGGGGCGCGACGCACCTTGACCTCCCTATCTTTGTCTCACGAATTCTTCCCCTCGTTTTCTAAACTTAAATCATTTTAATAGTATTTCGTTTCTAGAATTCACTTTCGATTCATGTACTCACATCATGTACAAAAGGATATAACACAATGAACTCAAGAAACATCACTTTCACATCACGAAACTCCTAAATGTCCACTCATAATCAATAAAGAAAGCAATTCAAGAACAACCATAAAAGATATTCAAATTACAATCTTATTAGAACAAATTCACTAAAAATAAAACATTCTTGGAACGTGAATGAACAAACTCAACATTAAGTAAAGCTCACATACCTTGTGTAATCAAATCCTTGAAGAAATCCGCATTCAATTTCCTACAAAGTGATGGATCTTGCTTCCACTTTTCTCTTTTCTCTTGCGTTCTTTCTCCAAAAAACCTATCATAAATTTTCAATTGACGATCCCAATTTAATTGCTAAAGACGAATTAAATATGTTGGGAAAGGAAAAGACCAAACTACCAACTTGTGGTTAAGTTATGATGTTGTATTGAAGTATACCTTGTATTAGGATTTATAGGGTTGGTATGATGTGAATTGAATGTCTTGACTACGGTTTGTGAGGTGTTGGATAAGATGTAATGTTATAAGTATGGTGATAATTTACCAATGTGCCTTATCATGATGAATATGTTAATGTGCTAACCTCATATGTAATTCTTATTGAGATATGATGATGATGTTTATAGAAGGGTTAGACCCTATGACCTACATTAAGCTATGATGATTAATAAAGGTATTAAAGGCATTTCAAAAGGGAGTCTAGCTTAGCACCGAGTGAACTAGTATGAGGAGTGTCCCTTCCCACATCGGGAAGGTAGGATCACTAATGCACTCTTAACATGGAAACTCCAATGCATGTAGCATATAGATGGTCCCAACTATGTTGAACTATGTTGCCCCCATAGAAATACTAGCTAGTGGATCCACGTAGTTGTTATGTTCATGTTTTGGTACTACCTTGCCAAGTAGTCCTCCTTCTTTTGGTGTAGGGTTTCATGACACCGGATTCAATATTAGCTCATGTGGTTATTGTCGGTTAAGGTATGATGTTCGCTAAAGGTAAAATTAACTAAAGGAATGAACTCTAACTAAGATGACCTAAGGGGTTTAACTTAGTCCAGGTAGGGGTATGGGACTCTACCTATACATTGAACTAGTTAGCTTTAAGGGAAGTCTTAGGAGGATGTTCTTATGTATATATATGCTTATAAAAGTAAATGATATGCACATGACGACCTTATATATTAATGACACTATGTGATGTTGATAACTCTTATGAACATGTACTTGGTCTCTATTGCTAAAGTATGATATCATGTGCTCTTAATGTTATGTTATATGAAGTTGGACATTGGTTATTATTATTGATAGGTTTACTTGATTAAGTAAGGTTATGGGGATTTGCTTAGTTATTGAACAAGTGGACTTAAAGATGGTCATGAGTAATGGTCTTGCTTTGGTTATGTTTTGAAGTTATCACTTGATGTTAGAGTGGTATTGATTATAAATTCAAGTATGTTGATATTTTCATTCACTTGACTAATCTTTGTATTGTTGGTCTTGTGAGATACATGCATGTGCCTTAATGAATATGTCTTATTGATTGGTATGGTACTTCTTGTATGTGCATAAAGGTTTTCAAAGTAAATTGCGTACTTAATGAAATGTCCCTTTTATCATAATTTTATGATGTGTGCATATGGCCTCATATTTAGTACAAGTGGTGTACTAACCCGATTTCTTCCTTTTCCCCAAAATTTTAGGTTTTGATCGTTCAAGGGATTTGAGACGACTTCGAAGAAGACTTTGAATTCTAAATCATCCAAGTCGGGTAGGTCCTCACTTTCCGAGGGAAATACCACTATCAATCATATGAAGTTTTTTTAGTTTTAAGACTCTTATGTTCTTTCATTTTCATTGAAGTACTAAACATCGTATGGCCTATATTTGGTCTTATTTCATTGATGTATGGGCTAGACCCGAATTGTTACACACTTGTTAGATGGTTATGATATACGACATGCTTTGAGACTATGTTATATTTTATATCTATGTTTGAAATAACAGTAGAAGACTAAGTAATCTTAATATACGAAGGGTCTATGTATACTCGATATAACTATACTATATGTATGTAGAGGTCTATGCAAACCTCAATGTATAAGTACTGAAAAGCTTTTTAAAATTCCGCATTTTGACATATGAATGCAATGATGTAAGCTAAGAATCTAGTCTTAGTCATCAAAGAGGACAACGATGCCGGTTATGTCTAGGGGGTGCTCCCCGAATGTGACATTATGAATGAGAGGTTATGTGATTCTTATGAAAGTCTTACCTCTCTTGTATTTTTAAAAACATACCTCTACAGTCTTAACTTTGTGTCCTTTATTATAATATCTTTTTTGTGCATAGAGGCAATGAATTCAAGAAGGAAAAATGCTCGAAGGGTCTAGGAGGAGAATGTGAATAAGGTGGTTCCCCCTCTGCCTCCTCAAAACATTCAAGTTCCTATTGAAGAAGGGCTAAATTTAACATTAAGATAAGGGTGTCCATTCAAAGCTTGAGTCAAGTTTGGCTACTCTAGTTGCTAGGGATGCTAGGGTACAAATGAACCCCAATGCTAGAACCACCACATCAAGGATAAGGGATTTCACAAGGATGAATCCCCCTACTTTCATTGATACAAAGTGGAGGAGGACCCGCAAGGGTTCATTGATGAAGTGTTCAAGGTACTAGATGTTGTAGGAGTGTCTTTTCAAGAACCTATCAACTCAGATTTAGCTCAAGTTTGGTATGAACAATGGAAGGATGAGAGACTGGATTATTTAGGGATCTTTCAAGACGGCTTTTGTTGATAGGTTCTTTCCTTGGAATTAAGGGAGAGGAAAATGCAAGAATACATCAATCTACCCCAAGGGGGTTTGAATTTTAAGGAGTATATCCATAAGTATACGCAACTATCCAAGTATGTTCCTACTATAATGACGAATTCTAGGGCTAACATGAACAAATTTGTTATGGGGATATCAAATCTTGTGGTTAATGAATGTAGGTCGGCCATGTTGACTCCTAGAATGGACATCTCTCGTCTTATGGTTTATGCCGAACAAATTGAGGAACAAAATTTTAAACAAGTTGGTAAGGAATTGAAAAGGACAAGGGCCGAAGATGAAAATCCTTCCAAGTCTAGATTTGAGGTACAAGATAAGCCAAGGTTCCAGAAGAGGCTCCTCAATCAAAGCCCTTCTACCACCGCAAGGATCAACAAAGCTAAAGGGTCTGCACCCAAGCCTCAAAAGTGGAAAGGTAGTTTTCCCTATGTTGAGAAGCCTATTTATGCTAAGTGTGGTAGAAAACATGAAGGCAAATGTCTAGTTGGAACGGGAAATTGCTATAGTTATGGTAAGAGTGGCCACATGAAGAGGGATTGTCCTGTGATGACGTCTCAATCAAGAGAAAATGCTCAAGCAAAGCAAGTGCTCCTGATCCCGATGCTTTTATGCTCTTCACTCTAGGGGTGATCAAGAGGAGTCTCCTGATGTTGTCACTGGTATGTTACAAGTGTTTTCCATTAATCTGTATGCTTTACTAGATCCTGGTGCCACCTTATCTTTTGTAAATCCTTTAGTTTCCCTGAAGTTTATTGTGTTAGCCGATGTTTTAATTGAACTTTTTTTGGTTATTACCCCGGCGGGTGACTCCTTTGTTGCTAAAAGAGTCTATAGGAGTTGTCCCATAGTATTGCCCAATAGAGTTACATTGGTCAATTTTGTGGAGCTTGATATGTATAACTTTTATGTCATATTGGGTATGGATTGGTTACACATTTTTCTTTCCTCCACAAATTGTAGGAAAAGGGTAGTGAAGTTTTAATTTCCTAATGAACCCGTCTTAGAATGGAAGTGGGGTAACTCAATCTCTAGAGGTCGAATCATTTCGTGTCTAAAAGCCTGTAAGATGATTGCTAAGGGATGTCTCTACCATATTATGAGGGTCAAGGACCTTGAATCCTAGGTTCCTCCATTAAATTTTGTACACATAGTGAATGATTTTTCGGAAGTCTTCCCCGAAGAATTGCCCAAAATTCCTCCCGAACGAGAAATAGACTTCAGCATCGACTTGTTGTCGGATACGAAACCTATTTCAATCCCTCCTTACCGGATGGGACCATCCAAGTTTAAGGAACTAAAGCCTCAACTTAAAGATTTAGTAGACAAAGGTTTTATACAACCTAGTATTTCTCGTTGGGGCGCTCCGGTGTTGTTTGTAAAAAAGAAGGATGGATCCCTTAGGATGTGCATTGATTACTGTCAACTAAATAAGATTACCATAAAGAACAAGTATTCTCTCCCTATAATTGATGATTTATTTAATCAACTCTAAGGGGAAAACTACTTTTCAATAATTAATTTGAGGTCGGGGTATCAACGACTTAGGGTGAGAGGTGAATACATACCTAAAATGGCTTTCCGAACTAGGTATAGTCATTATGAGTTCCTAGTTATCTTTTGGTCTAACTAATGCCCCGAAGGCTTTCGTGGACCTTATGAATAGAAAGTTCTGAGATTACCTTGATTCCTTTGTAATTGCCTTCATTGATGATATATTGGTATATTCTAAGAGTGTGGATTAACATCTAGACCATTTGGTTGTAGTATTGCAAGGCCTCAAGGAACACAAACTCTTTGATGAATATGTGTGAATTTTTTTTGAGATCGGTTACTTTTCTTGGTCACATTGTTTCAAGTGAGGGTATGGAGGTCGATCCAAAGAAATAAGAATTGGTCTAGACCTTTGACTCCAATCGATATTCAAAGTTTCTTGGGTTTAGATGGGTATAATGGGAGATCTTTTGATCGGTTTGCATATATGGCCTCTTGTTTGACAACCTTAATCTAAAAAAAAGTTAAGTTTTGGTCATCGGAAGCATGTGAAAGAAATTTCCAAAAATTGAAAGATAAGCTTGCCTCGTGGACTTTACCGAAGGATACCCAAGGGTTTGTAGTGTATTGTTACACTTCTCGAGTAGGTTTGAGTTGTGTCCTCATGCAACATGGTAAGGTCATAGTTTATTCCTCTAGAAAACTCAAGGTTCATGAAAAGAACTATCCAACTCATGACCTTGAATTAACCGTCCTAGTAGTTTCCTTGAATATATGGAGGAATTATCTTTATGGGGACCGTGTGGATGTATTTACCAACCATAAGAGTCTTCAATATGTGTTCACTCAAAAGGAGTTGAATCTCCGACAAAGAAGATGGTTGGAACTCTTGAAGGATTGCAACGTGAGTGTTCCCTACCACCCCGGTAAGGACAATGTGGTTTCGTATGCTCTAAGTCGAATGGCAATGGGTAGTGTAGCTCATGTTCCCGATGATAAGAAGTAGTTGGTGAAAGAGGTGCATAAATTGGCCCGGTTGGGTATTCAGTTAGAAGATTCTCCAAAGGTAGGTTTCATAGTTAATCATAGATCTGAATCATATTTAGTGGTTGAGGTGAAGTCTAAGCAACATCTTGATCCTCTATTGATGGAATTGAAGGAATCGGTTATTAGGAAGTTCAATGAGTCATTCTCCCAAGGGGGGATATGGTACGTATTTACCAAGGTAGATTGTGTATACCGAATGTGGATGGTCGAAGGGGACAAATTTTAGAAGAGTCCCATGGTTCCCGATATTCCATTCATTCGAGCGCTACCAAAATGTATCGTGAACTTCATGAGGTCTATTGGCGGGAAGGTTTGAAAAGGGACATAGCAGAGTTTGTGTCTAAGTGTCCTAATTTTCAACAAGTCAAAGCCGAACATCAAAGTCCGGGAGGGTTAACCCAAGTGATGAATGTTTCTACTTGGAAGTAGGAAGATATCAACATGGATTTTGTTGTGGGTTTTTGTCGAACACATTGAAAAAAAGATTCAATACGGGTGATTATTGATAGATTGACAAAATCTTCCCACTTCATGCCCGTCAATTCTACTTTTTCTGTGATAGAGAAGGTACATATGATAAGGGATAGGTTGAAAACATCCTATAGTCAGCAAAAGTCTTATGTCTACAATAGGAAAAGAGACCTTGAGTTTGAAATAGGTGATTGGGTCTACTTAATGATTATATCCATGAAAGGGGTGATGAGATTTAGTAAAAAGGGAAGCTTAGTCCCCGGTATGTGGGACCTTATGAAATAGGGAAATGGGTCGGGAAGGTTGCTTATGGTTTGAAGTTACCGAGTGAACTAGCCCCGATTCATCCCGTATTTCATGTCTCTATGCTCAAGAAATGTATTGTCGACCCAGTTTCCATTCTCCCTATTGAAAGGTTAGGTGTTAATGAGAAAATTTCTTATGAAGAGTTTTTGGTTGGGATCCTAGATCATCAAATCAAAAGATTGAGGAAAAAAGTGGTGGCTTTCATAAAATTTCTATGGAGAAACCATCTAGTTGAGGGTGCAACAGGGGAGGCCGAAGCCGACATGAAGTCCCGTTATCCTCATCTCTTTCCCCTTATTCCTAGTGAAAGTTGAGGTTAGTAGTTCCTCTTAAGATAAAAATCATGAATGATGTGACATTGCCTTGTTTTTATAAGTATATGCATATCTTGGTAAAGGTTTCTTGCAAAAATAAATGAGCTTTCATAAAAAATGATCTCTTGTTAACTTGCAATTATATGTATGTGTATAGTTGTATTTATGAAAATTGTAGTGAGAATGTTGATTGCATGGTGACTCTTGATGTTCATATTGAGATCATGTTGATATTGAGAAGGTAGTACCTCATTATGTAATATGAAGTATTGAGCTCTTATATTGGTAAATTGTAAATTGAGTTGCTATGTGTAATGTCATGTTTATGTATTGAATTTAGTTCTGAAGTATTCCTATAAACTATGACACATTATGATTACTTGTTGTTGTTTGTTGGGCTGCCATTATTGAGTCTTTCCTCTCCCAAAAGTTTTAGGTGTCATTTGAGGAAGAATGTTCCTAAGTTGGGGACAATGTAACACACTGGAATCGATGACTTAGTTTTGAAACTTACTAGATGAAAAAGCCTTACAATAATGTTTCTAATACTACACAAAAGTATTAAACTAAATTAGGAAGTGTTAGAGTCAAAACGTTAAGAAACGACCACGACATCTGGAGATTTATGAAAGTTAAGGTAGTGTGCCTTGGTGTTTTTCAAGGGGTTTCAAGAGACGGAATTAAGTCAAATTTTGTTGTTTTTAGGTTCAAAATTTCCGGGTATGACTCCCCAAGTACCACCCTAAGGGTCCTTGAGGAGGACCCATCCATTGACCCTCAAAAACAATCCTTTCACATTGTGCAACTAGGAGACCAAGCGACAAGTTTTTGTTTGGTCGGCTCTCCACCGATTGTGTCATTGGTTGAAATTATCCAAATCACCACAAGGATCACAAAAAAGGAGTCTCTAACAGAAAAAAAAATGACCATCACGATTTGTGGTCTGGTCGATGGCCCATCGATGTGCACTCGTCGATTGAGGGCCTGGTGCATTGTCTAAAATCAGAAAAGGTAAGAGAGTTTTGAAAATTAGTTAGTTGATTAATTAGGGGTTACGGGGTGGTTAAATTATTTAGTTGGGCAATATAAAAGGGTTCCAATTCATTACAATAACCTAACTCTTCTAAATTCCCGAAACCCACTTAGCCTAACTCCTCTCTAGTTTCTCTCTCCCCAAACTCAAACCTCCATTGAAGAAATAGTATAGCTCCAAGAGAAGGACAAAATCACAAAGGAATACATCTCAAATTCGTGGCAAAATCATCCTCAAGGTATGGTTTCTTTCACACATCAGATCTTTTCCCCAAGAGGCTCCTGCAACTATGGTTTTAAAACTTCCCCAAGACATGGGTTTCAATCAAGACATGGGTTCAAATCAAAATTGTTATTCAATTGTGATGAATTGTGCTCTTTTATAATTGTTTAACTATGTTTTTAAGGTTAATTGTTGGTAATCACTAAAGATTTCCCCTTGAACCCTTGTTCTTCCCTAAACTCATTATATCTTGAAATTCTGTGGATATTGTGGAAGATGATGAGAATGTGGATTATGTAGAATGCTAATTTTTATGTAATACTCTTGAATTTACCTTGTTTATGTATTGGTTATGTATTCTTGTGAAATATAAGTATGAACTTGAATTCAATTATGAAAGATGAGTTAGTTAGACAGTAATGCTCCTCTGTCTAATGTGCGGTTGTGATGTTGATAACAAGTAATCCTCATCCTTAACCGTAGACACTTGAATTTTTTATGAAGTATGTATGCATGTTATGATATGATTATATAGAATTGAAAGTAGTCTCATGGTTATAATAAAGTTTTAAGTGAAAGGTTTACTCACTTGTATGGGGTTTCTAAAATGAAAGGGTAGTTCTCACTTATGAATACCTATAAACTATTATGATAAGATGTTTACATAAGAGTCTATAGTAGACTAATATGGACTTGTGTGATGATTAAATATGATTACTAAAGTGAATAAATGCTTAACACCGAAAGGGCGTGTAAATGAGATAGGGTCTCACGTGTAGTAAGTCTGCTCCCCACATGGGTTTCCTCACGTTTAGCAAGTTCAGATTCCCAATATATGTGTTGTCTCATTAGATGGAAACCTCCATATTTAGCAAGTCAATGTTTCTAGTAACTATCTCGTTGACCCTTAACTATGTGACCACATAGGACTCTAGCTTAATTGATCCACCTAGATAGATATGCACGAAATATTATACCTTAGGCAAGTGTGACCCTCTCTTTTTGGTGTGGGAGTAGAACATCGTATTCCATGTAAATCACATGGTCTATTGTTGGTTATTTAACTTATTTCCCTAATGAATAAGTAAACTAACAAATTAAGTGTGCATGTGGACTCTTATTAGGTCGTTTCTTAATGGTTTCTACATAGAGTGAGGAAGGATATGGAACTTCTCTTACACATTGCACATGTGGGATTCTAAGGGATGGTTCTAATAGTGTTCTTTTATGATTAATATTATTACATGTCATGTATGTCAAGTTATATATGATCTTATAAATAAAGCATTTCATGATTAAATATGAGGTTCTATTTTATGCGTGAAGTTGGAGACTCAGTGTGATACTTAGCTTTGCATAGGGTTATGGGGTTCTATTATCGTCATTGCACAAGTATTTCTTGGTTGATTACATGTTGGGTTAATATCATGTTGGATTGAATTATGATGTTTCATTATATGTGCATGATAAGGTTATTTGATACTAAGTATGGTTTTGACTAAATTTTCTTGTTTCTCATGCATTGATGATTTTATGCATAGGAGTCATACTTAGTACATGTGGTTTGTACTAACCCATATTTCTTCCCTTTTCCCCAACATTGTAGGTTTCGGCCGTTGAAGAGCTTCTAGTCAATTTGCAAGGAAGACTTGGAAGTTCTCCCAAGTTGTTGGTGAATCCTCAACTCCGAGGATGGTTCCATGTTTCTCTCTTTATTCGTATTGGATATGTCTAAGACGATTGTTTCTTTCCTTATCTTTTGAGACTTTTGTTGTACGTCTATATGTGGCATATTGTACTACTTTAAGGGGTATGCCCAAATTCTTATGTTCTATGATAGATTGTTTATATGTGAGACAATTATTAGACTTCGTAATATGAATTTACTATATTGCATTTCGAGGAGTCTATGTACACTTCATAAATGAGGAGTCTATGTAAACTCCATATACTATAAGCGAGAAGTCTTAGTGTACTTCACTATGTAAAAATTTTAAATTTTTCGCATATTTTTACCTTTAATATGCCATGTTGTATGCTAATGGCTAGTTTAAGTCCTCCTCGAGGATGAAGACACCGGTTACGTCTAGGGGGTGCTCCCTGATCATGACAAGACAAGAGAAGAAAAAATCAAGATTCGTGAAGTTCTTGCGATTTTTATCCTGTATTTCGCCAAGGATTCAATCTTACGAGGTATGTTAGATCAAATAGCATTATGTTAGTTCACCTACGTGCCAATAATGATTCAATTCAGCGTAATTGTGTTCTTGAATGAAAAGATTATGAGTTCTTGATGAAAATTGATCAAGTTCTTATGGATTCTTGTTGTTGGAGTTGTTGAGAAGTTTCTTGAATTTGATTCATTAATTAAGTTGAATTCGGTATATTCTCACATATTTTTGTAATTTAGTCGAATCTATGTTTTTGGTAAAAGACCCAATTGAATATATAGGGCTAAGAGTTGATTAACAAGTAAGAAAATTCATCAAAAAACCCGTGGAGGGGGCTGGGGCACTACACCTGTCAAAGCGCCCCAATGGGAACTCTTGAGTTTGGGTCCTAGGGTTCTACTCTCCAGCCAGTTCGCCCCAACCCAATTTATGAATTTTAACCCCTAGTGCCCCACGTCACTCTGAGCCGAGGGTCGCCAAACCTTCTACCTTTTTCCATTTCTTTCTGTTTGAGTTTCCTAGAAACATACCAAAGTTTTCTAGTTGATTTCTACACTCTAAGATACATATGAACATCATGAAATTATCCATAAATATTAGATCATGAACCTTGAATCTTCAATTAAATTCAAGAAAAGGTAAGAGCCGAGTCAAGAAGAGTTAACAGAGTTACCAAAAGCCTTTTACAATCACGTTAACTTTGTTTTAAGGCTTGAATTTTGACTAAAGTAAAGACACTACAAAATTGTAGGGCTAAAGCCACACTAAATCAAGACAACACTTATAAAATGTTGCCTAAATCTATTAAGGTCATACTTTAAAAGTGTAGCCTACGTCAATATTGGCAACACTTGTAAAGCCTGCTATAGTATAGGAAACACTTTGTAAGTGTAGTTTGATCATGATATAATTGGTCACGCCTATTTATATATATGACTACACCTTAAAGTGTGCTATTTTAATAAGTATAAAAACAAGAGTTGTCAAGTGTGACCATATAGTTTTGGGAAAATTGTGTATAATAGCAAACTAATAATCTAAAATAAATGGAGTAGCTAGTGTTTGATTTAATTGTGCTCCATAGCAAACGTTATCCAAAGTTTGTCAGGCACCTCTCTCCCAAAAATATCGCTCCCCACTCTCCCATTCTCGCTCGTCACTCTCCCTCTGCTCGCCTCTCTCGCTTTATACACAGAAGTGTATAAATTTTGTTTCTGTTTTGTATAAAATGAGAGAAAATTGTATATACACATGCAAAAATATATATCTTCGTGTTATACACTTAATTATACAATTTACGGACACTTTACTTCAATTCAATTGTAGACAAATGCAAACTTTATACAAATATTACAGAGAAAAAGGCCAACGAATTATACACTTGTGAATTACACAATTGCAGTGAAATACAATTTTCTCTACCTTTATACAACAGAAGTGTATATATTGTGTTTTTGTTTTTATATAAAGCAAGAGAAAAACATATATCTTCTTGCTATACACTTATAATTATGCAATATATATACATTTTAATTCGATTCAATTGTATGCAAAGCAAATTTTATAAAAATACTGCAGCGAAATAGGCAGCGAATTATACAATTGCAGCGAAATAGGCCAGCCAATTATACAATTTAGGCCATCGAATTATAAAATTGTATATGTATCGCGAATTATGCAAACTTTGCTATAGCATACAAATATGAATTTTTTGTTTTGTATATGTGAAAGTTCCCTATAGTTTTCTGTTAAATATTATGTATACTCCAACAAATTTAACTCTCCCTACCATTTTTACTTAGCCAAAAAGAAAATTAATAAAAAAAAAAACTCCAAGTTTATGAAAGATCTCTTTCATCCTCAAAACTCTAGCCGCAGTCACTTCTATAGGAGCTTAGCAGTCAATTCATTCTCGAAGCCATGGCGGAATTTGAAGCTTCAACTCTCAATTTTCGCCCTAAATCAGAAAAACCTCTCAAATTCTCAGAAGAGGTACGGGGTACCCACTTCCAAGGTGTTCTTTCCCGACTTTCATTTTCATTTTTCTATGTGATCTTGGTAATTTATTCATATTAAATTTCATTCCTTTTACTGTATTTAGTGTTGACATATTTTCTAATGGGCCACAAAACAGGTTTGTAAATCTTATGTAGGGACATATTCGGATTGAAAGTGAAACTCTTAGCAAGGGATGAATTTGCTAAAAAACAATTTTGTGAATCTGCTATTTACTGTCAAAATTAGAATTCCTGGACATGCAAATGAATCTAAGCACCCCTTTGTGACCCAATTGCCAGCAAATCACATATGAGTTTTCAATGATTAAAGGTCTTGGTCATGTATGAGAATGGTTGAGTATTATCTAGAGCGCAATTGATTAGATTTTTGTCATGGTGATTCGAATTTTGTTCTGATGTGTTCTGTTTTGACGTAATCTGGTAAAAGTTGGAGTGAAAATTACAAGTTCTTGCTTTAGGCGATTAGAAATTTGTTCTAATGTTTGTAACGTTACCTATTATAAGTTGAACCAGAAAAGGTTAGTATTAAATTGTATATGTTTGGATTTTTGTTCTAATGTTCTTTGTATTAACGTAATCTGTTAAAAATTGTAGCCCAAATTGTTAGGTTTTAGTCATAATTATTAATAGTGAGTTTTTAGCTATGGCGATTTGAAACTTGTTCTAATGTTCTCTATACTAAGGTAATTTGCTACAAATTGGAGTGAATGGTGAGCTTTTAGCTATGGAATTCTGATATATATTGAGTACCCCAAATTGGTCATGATTTTCTTATTTTACATGTATTCAATTGTCTTACTAACTCTTACATGAGACTGAACATATAAATACTTAACCAGAGGTAATCATGGTTTGAACAAAACCATTGCTTGTGATAAGTCTACATAAGAGTACTGAATTTAGAATATTAACAACTATATGTGGATGTCCTTGTGACATGTACTAAAGAGTTTGGGACTTTATCTAGAGAAAAGAAGGGTGTAATGCATGTATCGCACAGGTCTCTGACAATTGTGTTGTTTGGTAAGTCCATCACTTTATTTGTACACTAATAGGGTGAAAAATTCCTTGTGTGAATGCAATAAGATCCTTTTGATTATTGTTATTGGTATTCCTCTGCTATTTGTTTAAGAGCATCTGATTTTAGCAGATTGTAATCAACAATGTAGATTTCGGTGTAATTACTCCCCCTCAAGTTTAGTGTATTTATTTTAGTATATATATATATATATATATATATATATATGTATGTATGTATGTATGTGTGTGTTTGTGTGTGTGTATATGTATATATATACATAAGAGTCCAATAGAAGAGTCTAAGGGGAAGCTGGTGGTCGTGGTCATGTCAACTACATATAGGGTTAAATTTGTCTTTTCACGTATTGATATTGTGTGTCTTGTGCAACTCTAAATACATGTCCTAGCTATACAATAAGATATGCTTATACCTCCAACGCGTTGTAGTCCAGGTGATTCACTTTGCTGTAATTTTGTTGGGTCTCACAAAGGTTCTTTCTTGCTCGTAAAGCTTTTTCTTGCTGTTAAGTCTCACTAATTTAGGTGTTCTTCCTGTGATGTCTGTAATCTCTCTTTCATCGCTGCTCTATTTTTGGATTTCAGTTTTGATTTGAATTCTGTTTTTTTAGTTGATTTCACACTGTCTGCTTTTTTCCATTTAGCATGTATGTAAATGTGTTCCCACTGATTGATTATTTTTGTGGTGACTTAATTTTTGGGCCTAGTAGACAAGGCAACGATATAGTTAACAAAAAATGAAGTATAATGATGCAGTGGTTGTTGACTCGGTTGGGGCTTTGATAGTACTTTAATTTCTTTCGTTCTTTTCTTTTCTACTCATGCTAGCATCTCCAAACTAGAAAACATTCATTAGCTGATCAGGATGTGATGTGTTTGGTAAAGTCACTTTCTATTTTCTTCAGATATTTTGCTCAAATTATTTGAAGAATTTCATGACACCAACAATGTCCTCAACCTTTTTATTATGGTGTTGTCATTATTATATGCTCGAAATCACTGGGAAACTGTAAAATATGCATAACTGGAACAACATTTCAAGTGAGGCACATATATGAAAATTGTGTATTAAGTACATAGTAACTGTGGCACAACCAAAAGTTATATATTAGGTGTTAGAGTCAAGTTTTGTAATATAGGTATGTACATTTTATTTACATAGGCAAAAGCAAAGAAATCCGTAATTGATATGGTTGTTGCAGTGGTAGAAAATGGATCCAACCATGTTGCAAAATGTAGGCGGCGTGGCTTTCATTGGTTAAGAAATTAAAATACGACAGTTAGTTGAAGTTTTGAATGCAGGAAGTAGCAGTTCTGAAAATGCAGAAGTTTATGTACCTAGTTATAGTGTTTTGGAGGGGGAGTTTTGACCTCCAGAGCATGCCTTTCTTCCTTGTCTTTTTTGTTCCTTTTGTTGCTTCCTGCAGTGTCCATCGGAGCAGGTGATGATGTGGCACTGATGAGATTGTGTTATTCCGCACATGACAAGATAATTAACTTTCCAGGAGTTCCATCAATAGTTTTAGAAAATGATTTTTTGACTTAAATGCTGAATGTTTTTCCAGCTAATTGTCTTGTCAAATTTGTCAGAGGCAACATTTGTTTCTAGGGAGGCATTTGTAAAGATCAGTTAACAATAGGCATTTATATTGTATTTAATTTAATTATGTGTAAGATATACCTTAGTGAAGGAAATATCGTAGATTTCTTCTGAAGTGAGATGTAACATTGTTTCAGCAGGTTGATCTGTGATTAGTGTCGTTGATGAACCATTGTTGTCTTAATGGTGATGTCAAATTGGCATCTGTTTTGCAAAAAGATGAAACCAGGGTGCAGACATCAGAATTCATTAGAAGGAAAAGTATCTTAAGGTTGGAAAGGCGAGAATGCTAGAAATGTGTTAGTAAAAGTAATACATTGTTCTAAAGTATCATTTGTAGTAATAATTAGATAGGTATAGCAGATGTGGTAAAGCGGAGAACTTAAAGTGGAGTTGATTGAATTTCAATGTTTAATTAAAAAAAAATCTATGGTTTAGCTATAGAAGACATTTGTGTGGAGCTTTGTTATAATATTAAAAGGGGAGAGTAAGGGAAAAATTTTGTTTCATTGGACAGGCATGATTGTTTGAAGTTTTGTAAATGATACCGTAGTGATTGTCATACCTTGGAATAAGATTTGCAGGATGGAAACAAGTTGCATAGTAAAATTTTCTCCGTGACTGAAGTCTTTTAAAGATTTATTTGCATGTCAAACACGCTGAAGTATAGAAGTGTTGATTTTCATTCAATAGTGAAAGTTTGTCTTGTGCAAACTATTTGGCCCTGGAAGATTATGGGAAAGTGTGAACGGATATACAATATGATGATCTGTGTAATTTTCACTTGTTCTTACCGGGAGGTGTTGCTGTGCGTTGGCAATTGATATTATCTTTTTTCAAAAGGAATAAGTTGAAGAGAACCTGTTGAGGTTATTCTCTTTTTGGTGTATGCGATGAGCAACTGTTTATTAGATTTGGCCCTAGAAATATGAATTTAAACAAGTAAACGTTAGTTTATGCATGTGCATATGTATTTGTTGGTAGCACATTTTTTGGTAGTAACAAATACCATGCTCTGAGCGCACCAACATGTGGGTATGGAGAATTAATTTTGATTGTCGTGACAAACCTGCTTGTTAACCCTGTATATTGGAATGATCGATTGTGAGGTGAGTGCTTCGATATTTGTAAGAATACTATATTAGTGTGTGTGTTTACCTGCAGATGATTTTGATTTTTTCTATCTTTCTAGCCAGGATTGTTTAATCCATCCCATTTTTTAGTCAACTTTACCTATTCAATTGGTACAAGCAATTGTTAAAAAAGAATAGTAATTGGAGTTGAAAATAAAAGATTTGGTGGTAATTGGTAAGATTTGCAACCATTCTTGACTTTGCTATATTTACATATGTCATTAGTGACATATGCATGGTTTTATCCTTCTATAAATAGAGCGTTCTTGCTCTTTTGTAGAATACATCAAGTTAGAGAGAAAAATCATTTTGAGAGCAAAGTGAGGTATTCCATAGACTATACAAGAAAATAATCAGTGAAGAAAAATAGAGTGTGGGCGATATTTTAGTAAGACGGAAACCAAAAGAGTGTTGTTCCTTTTGAGCGTGTAATAGTCACTTTGAGTATTGTATTCGTGACTACACAGTGTAAAATTCCTTACTATATTAATATCAATTGCTTCTCTAGGCCCGTGGTTTTTTCCCTTATTCAGAAGGGTTTCCACGTAAAATTCTTGGTGTCGTTATTTTCTTATTTTATTTCCATTACTTTTACCATATATATTTTTGTATTCGTCCGCGTTTTCCCAACAAGGATGATTATTGATCAAGTTGTTCGGCAATATTTATTCTATCATGATCAATGAAGCTTTCCAAAGTGTAAGCTTTTTGGGTTTCTTCCTGGAGAAAAAAAGAATTAAAAAAGACTACAATTCTTGCGTTGTGCTTTTCTAAAGAGAGGATAATATTAGAATCAAATTGGTAAACTTCAAAATAGTGTAAGTTATAAAAGCAATGAACCAGTAGAACAAAAGCAAATACATTCAACTAAAACATTACATGCTTATTTTATTATTATAAATATCATGAACAAGTTCTGCATCTATGCATGAAATAAAATATGAAATTTAGTTAAGTAAAATGGAAGCAAAGTCAATTGAACATACTACACAAACATAGAAATAAAAAACAAAAAAAATCCAGAACAATGCATTTCTCATTTTATATCAATCCAATAAGTAGAGGACGAAAATTGAAATCATTTTGCAAAGTCCGCCAAGGGGGAAAAGCTAGAAACAGTTACCGTTCACTAAGAAAGAAAGGTTTTGAATTTTTTAAAGATAAAATAAATGAAATCCATTTTTTTAATAGAAAAAAAGCTTTTAACTTTCAAAGATTCACACAGCAAAGTATAAAGTTTATCATATATCATATCATATATTATTATAAGTGGAAGCTTCTAACCTCAAAGTTGAATTACCATTTTACCCTTATTTTACCTCTAAAATAAATTAATATTAATATCTATTTAATTAATTAAATATTAAGTAAAAGTTATATTTAAATTCATGCATCAAATAAGATCTTAATGCATCATATATTCATGTACTAATTAAATGTAGATATTGAAGAGTCTAATAACCTTTCAACTTTAATTTGTAAGATAAGTGGAGGTAATGAAGAGTCTATCAAATACACTCACACCACATTATATATATTCCTTATTTTATTCAAGTTTGTAATCATTTTGCATACTACAATAGGTTAGTCTACATCCCTTGTAAAAATTGCATTACCAGTTTGTAATTATAAGAATTCTTACTATTTTATTTATTTGTATCCTTTAAAATTTCATACATATTCATCTTCTTTTTGTTGAGAAATATGTAAACTATGATAGTTACAAGATGAATATACTCCAACATGAAGTTGTAAGTTAATATTTATTTTTCACATATCCATCGTTTTGAGTTTTTAAATATAACTTTGTAGTTGATTACTGTATTTTTGTATTCATCCTTTCTTCTATTTTAAGATATATATAGTAAAGCTAATCACATTTTGTATATATCATTAATTATTTTGAGGGTAAACATGCTAAATTCCATAGAATAATAATTATGTATTTTTCATTGTTTGATAATCATTTATCTTTTTAAACCAACATATTTGTACTTTTTCCTTTTTATATGTAATCTCAAATGTTCAAAAAATTCATGTACTTAATTGTTATAGAAAGGTACAAAATAAGTGCAAAAGTAAAAATAAAATAAAAAATAATGTATAGTAAAAAATGACTAAATGATACATTAGATAATATTATTTTAGAATTATTTTATATATATGTGTGTATATATATATATATATATATTTCAAAAAATACAGTTTATCTTTATTCTTAACATATTCATGCCTTCTTTTCTGTTTGTTTTATTTATTATTATATATGATTATAGTTTTTTATGCATATGATATGTTTCGTCTAGAGTAAGTGATGTTTTGTCTAGAATAAGTCTACTTTTAATAAAATGTAATTCAATTAGTATGAAAATATTTTTGTCTATATATTTAAATGTGATGTCTTTTTTTATGGATGCCATGTCTTTATTTATTCTTTTTTTCGTTTGAAATTTTAATTTTTTCTATAAATTTGATGGTATACTGCCCAAACATTTTGTAATATTTTTCTTTATACGTATCTTTTTTATAGAAAATTTCTTTTTTGATTATTAAAACTTATGTTCAATAATTAAAATATAGTAATTCCTCTGATAAAATAAATGTTCATTTTTCATGAAGTATTTAATATATCAGACCTCCAACATCTAACACAAGATTTTTATATTATACTTTGTGCAAAGTTAAATTCTTATGTTAAACTTACATATGAAACGACTTAGATTTGAACTTAGCCATATAAATTAAATTTTCTAATATCAATTAGGGGACAAACGTGCGATGCACGTTCCGAGAACTAGTATTATTATAAGTGGAAAGCTCCAACCTTCAAAGTTTAATTACCATTTTACCTCTCCACTAAATCAAAATAAATTAATTTATTTTTAAATACTAATATTTAATTGCATAATGGTAAAATAAAATCCGACGACTACACTTTAATTTTTTAGTTATGACATAATAATTATAATTAAATTAGAGTAGAAAATAATAATGTATAAAACTCTTCGAATTTTGTGATTCTTTGAATTTTGAAAGTAACGTAAATTTATCTATCATGAAACAATAATGTATGAAACTATTCAAAGTTTGTGATTCTTTGAATTTAGAAACTAAAATAAATGTATATATCATGATTCAATGTGCCCCATTAAAAATTTGGTAGGTGAAAAAATTTGATATGTTAAAACACAATCAAATATCACTATAAATACATGTTAATTGCTTCCTAGATTATCATTCTTTTCTTTTCTATCATCTTTTGTTCTCTTTTATTCTTCCTAAATTATGATATGAATATATGTCGACAAGAAGCTAACTGGAAATAAGAAAAAATAGCTTCATTTGAAATTAAAAGAAAAGCAAGAGACGCTTTCTTACAACATAGTTCAACGTTAAACTTAACAATATAAGATATGACATATATTTTTCTTAAATCTTTTTTATGTTAGATTATGATTTTAAGTTTTTCTTTTTCATTTTGGAGTTAAGTTATGGTTGTCCAAAATGGATTTTGTATGCAATCCATATTTTTATGTAATTATGTACTTGCATAGTTATGAAAAAAAAGTTCTTCGTTTTTGTGTTATTATGCTTGTAAGTGTTATTAATTGGCAAAAATTATATTAATACATGATGAGATTGATAATACTTGAATAGTTTATGCAAAATATGCTTTTATCTAAGTAGAAGTAATTAAAATAAATACATAACCGTGGTGTTAGAGGAAATAATAATCATTTAATGTAACAAACACACACACACACACACACATACACACATAGACACACACACACACACACACACACACACATATATATAGTTTTATTTTCGTGGGACTAATGTGCAAAGCACGTGTCGAGAACTAGTACTAAAATGAATATGAACAGAAAACTGCTATTTCTTCATCTATTGGTTTTACTTCTTGATTTTCATACTAATTGAAATTGTGAAGGAAATTATAATTGTGATAATAATCAGAATATATATGGGAATAACAATAGAAACATAACGCCTTCAAAATTGAGGCAGAAAATATAGAAAATTTTGTTCATCATTTGTGTTGTGTGCACAATAGGTAAGAAAGACTTTATCGATTTTTAGATAAGTCAAAGATAGATAAAATAGAAAAGTCTTTTAAAAGCGCCGATAGGATCAATTTGTAAGATAATTAATTCGTTATAAAAATTTCAAACGAAGAAGAGAAAATTGAAAATGGTAACAAGTATATACTTATTGATTATCCATTATAATCAATTCTTGAATTCTACATCCATTAGTCGCGCATGTAGGCAAGCTGACGTTAACCACAATGGCAAGCACATATGGGAGAAATAGAAAAATAGCGCATAATTAGAAGAAAATCTTATGTTGCTAGACATTCATGTAACATTAAATATTTTACAACATAATATCAGGACCTTAAATACGATAGTCTTACATAAAGACCGTTAAAGGCACATACCTGATGAGGAAGACATCATCATCACATGAGAAAAGCGAAAGTGATGAAATTATTGTAGAGAATATGTGGTACCTCTAATGGGTGGAGGAAGGATCAATTTATAGAGGTTAAGATTTAATCAGGTACGTCCATAAAGTAACCAATGTAAGAACGAGATCTATTCCTTATTAAATACTAATTATGGTATTACTTGGATTACAAGTAAACTTGGATCATAATTAATCCATAATTAAGAATAAATAATAGTAATGCTTACATTCTCCCACTTAGCCCAATGATCATATGACATTAATATTTAATAAACATTAGTTGCGCATACAATAGATCTCTTCTATGATGTCCAACATGCATACAACAATATAACAGACTACTAACGCGAGTTATGGCGGTTCTACATTAATTTTAACATACATACTTCCTTCCATATACTACTACATTAGAAACTTATCATACTAGGTTCATAAGCTATAAAAATATATAACATTACGGTCCACAATAATGTCTCATAGAGACTCATGTAGTAATTTCTCAAAACAACAATGAGTATACCATTATGAGAAATAAGATGTTCATTAATGTATATCAGATACACATAATTTGACCTCAGAGTGTAGAACATCATAAATGTATCAATCATAAGTATAACCAAGACTCATTCTTTGAACATTTTCTTTAAATGTCTTTGGTTAATTGTAAGCCTTTTGTTAACAAATCTGTAATCATGAGATCAGTTCTAATATTCTTAAGTAACACTCTTTATTTTTAAAATTTCTTCCTTGATAGTAAAGTACTTTAATTTCATATGTTTGGCACATTTTGAGTACTTATCATTCTTAGAGAAGAATACTACTGCAACATTATCACAATAAATTTTTAGCGGCTTGGTAATGGTGTCGACGACCACAAGTCCTGAAATAAAGTTTTGAAGCCATAATGTATGAATTGTTACTTCATAACGTGCCATAAACTTTCTTTGCAGATTTTCAGTGATCTATTCCAGCGATATATTGATATCTTACAACATTTCGACCACAAAACTAATATACTGTCTTGTGCAAGTTTGACCACACATCAAACTTTCAACAATATAAGATTAAGGAATTGAGACCATTTCATTTCATTCGACATCATTCTTTGGGCATAGCATGAGATTAAATTTGTTTTCTTTTTAATAGGAACTGTTCTTGTTGAACAATCGTTCACGTTAAATCTCTCTAGACTTTTTTTTATATAGCCATTTTAAAACAGTTCCAATAATTTTTGTAATCTATCGTCGAATATTTCTATCCCTATCACATAGGATGCCTGATTCATAACTTTCATTTCAAAGTTCATAGAGAGAAAGTCATTTATCTCATGCAATTATCCCTAAATCATTAGCAATAAGTAAAATTTCATCAACATATATGACTAAAAATGTAAACGTAGTCCCACTAATCTTTTAGTATATACACAGATCAATTGTAATTTGCTTAAATCCAAAAGTTCTTATGGTATCATTAAACTTCATATACAATTTTTCTGAGGCTTGTTTGAGTCCATCTGTTGACTTCTTTAGTTTACACACTATTTGGTATTTTTATTTAATTTCAAAACCCTTTGGTTGGTCTATATAAACATCCTCATTCCAGTTCTACATTAAGAATAAAAGTTTTCACATCCATTTGATGTAACTCTTAATCATATTGAGCTACCAAAACAAAAATAATCTTTAATGAGTCTTTCTTTGATACCGATGAAAAGGTCTCTTTATAATCAATGCCTCTTTTTTTTGCGTATCCTTTGACAAAAAATTTGACTTTATATCGTTCAATATTACCATTTGAATCGTATTTAGTCTTGAAGACCCCATTTACACTCGATTGTTTTAGAACTTTCTGGTAATTGAACGAGATCTCAAATTTGTTGTATTCTAAGGATTTTAACTCTTCATTCATTACATCAATTCATTTATCAGACTTAGTAATTTATATGGCTTGTGGAAATGAAATCAAATATTTATTAATTTCACTGTCAAAATCCGACTCCTGCAAATAAATCGCATAATGAACGATTTTTTTATGACATTGTTTGTGGTTCATTTGCGTCAGATACTTCTGAGTTAGTTCTTTCTTGAAGAGTTTCACCAAAATTTTGTTCAACATTTTAAAAATGTTTTTCAATAAGAGGAACAACATTTGTTATTCGTGCGGAAGTAGGTACATTCATGGGAAATTAGATATTTATCCTTACCTCATTAATTTTCACACTTTATCGTTCAACACTCTCACCAACTTCACCATTCTCTAGGAATTTTTCTAATGGACTTAGACATTATTCTGATTCGTTACAATTTCCATAAGATTCACCACCTCTAACTGACCTAATGATTTTCACTTTCTTATCGAATTGTCTTTCAACCTCTTTAACATACACATCAAGAGAGTCCGCTGCTTGAGATTTTTTTTTCATTCAACAAATAGATAAATCCTTAACGTGGATAATCGATAAAGGTGATAAAAATATCTTTCCCCACCAAAAGATGAAACATTAAAAGGTTCGTAAATATCAGTGTGTATAATTTCAAGAAGTTGAATGTTTATTGTGGAACCTTTTTTGATATGCTTGGTTTGCTTTCCTTTAATTCAATCCAAAAATATATCAAGATCATTAAAATTCATATTCGAAAGAATCTCATTCTTTACCTATTTTTATAATCATTCTTTGGAAACATGACCCAAACATTTATGCCATAAATAAGAAGAAATTTCATTTAGTGAACTACGTTAAATTCCAATATTTTGATGAATAGTAAGTTCGGATTCATAAAAATCATTATCGAATTTCATTCTATATAAACCATCAATAAGAACACTAGAACTATAAAAATAGTATTCTTATATAAATTAAAACATCCATTTCCAAACTTAAAATCAAATCCTGAAACATCAAGTCCAGAAAGGGAAATTAAATATCTAAAAATCGAAGGAACATAAGTCTTTATGCCTTCAATTTTAGCCTTCATACGATTTCCCATGAACAAGAATTTTTTATTATTATTATTTGCATTCGTAGTTTAGATCTAGTGAATCCTTGCAACATAGTGGATACAAGAGTTGTTGCACCAGAATCAAGCCATCAAGTATTATTAGAAATTTCTACAAAATTTGATTTGAAATATACAAATACACTAAATGTACCTTTCTTTTTGAACCAAGCTTCACATTTTAGGCAATCTTTCAGATAGTATCCTTTATTTTTACATAAACGACTCACATCAGCCTTGAATTCCTTATAAGCATCCTGTGAAACTTTAGCAAGTGTTTTCTTTTTCTTTTCTTAAATTTGTGGCTTTCACTTCAAGTCCTTTACCAGCTCATTGACTCATGAGGTTAATGGATCCTTGTTTCTTAAGTCTTGACTCCTCATGAGTAAGCACACTATACAATTCACTAACATTTCTGTTATTCTTAATAGTGTTTTAGTTAATTTGAAATGGTCCATATTCAAGAGACAATGAGTTCAGAATAAACTGAACCAAGAAGGTGTCATCCACTTTCATCCCCAAGGTTCGAAGTTTTGCTTCATGTTAGTCATCTCGATGATATGATTTTGCATACTACACGATCCATCAAACTTCATGGTCGTGAGTTAAGTCATTAGTGTATCAGCGAGAGACTTATTAGTAAAACAAAAGCATTTTTCCACAAACTTCAGGTATTTCTTGACACTTTCTGTTTATGAAATAGTACTCTTAATGTTGTTAACAACAGTCATTCGCATGAACATAAGGCTCAATCTGTTAGAGCGTTTTCATGATTTACGAAAAGACTTTTCATCCTCACTCTCTTATCAGTAATGGCAATAGGTTTGTCATTCAGCAGAGCCAAGTCAAAATTCATCACACCTAAGTGGAGATAGACTTGTTCATGTCATTTAAAGAAGTTCAGTCCATTGAACACAATAACAGGCGAAGCATGTGAATGAAGAGGAATAACTGCAAATAAATCTATGCTCACATATATATAAAAAAAATAATGTGAATTTAGTAAAACGATAAAAGTATTATCGTAATTCTATTTTGGGTAGATAGTATCACACACTATCATAATTTACAAGTCATTTTTTACTTTTTAATAGGCAATTAAATACTTTTAACCAAACATGTACAAAATCTTTGGATATATAATATATGTTTAATTGAAATTATTAATTTACCTAATAATTTTTCACTTTTCATAGAATAAAGATTCACCTTTGAGCAAATTTTTCAAGTTCTAGCAACAGTGAAAGTCAAATTATATATTTATTTTTCAATATTGACATTTAATTAACCTTCATGCATAAATGAAAATTTTATGGATGCATATTTTTCTTAACCATACTAGTTTGGCCACTTTGGTGACTAACAAGCTATATGAATACAAATGCATACATAATCTCATAAAATCTTGTGCATGTGAATAATTTTAAACATTTAGTTTGGCCACTTTGGTGACTAACAAACTATAGAAACATAATACATGCATCACTGATCATCAACATGATATGTGTAGACGTTAGTTTTCTCTAGTTTGGCTACTTTGGTGACTAACAAACTATATAAATACAAAGCACACATAATATCATAAAAAAATTTTGCATGTGAATAATTTTATGCATTTTAGTTTGGCTACTTTAGTGACTAACAAATTATAGAAGCATAATACATACATCACATGATCATAAACATGATATGTGTATACATTAATTTCTCTAGTTTGACAACTTTGATGACGAACAAACTATAAAAATACAAAGCACACATAACATCATAAATTTTTGTGCATGTGAATAATTTTAAACATTTTAATTTGGTCACTTTGGTGACTAACAAACTATAAAAACGTAATACATGCATCATGTTGAAAATCTTACCCAGTCTCTCTTGGAATATTGAATGCACCAGTAAATAATGAATTGTACTAATCCACACATATGCCAAGTGAAGATAAATATTATATATGTAAATATTTTTTTTAGTTTGTCCACTTCGCACTAAGTACACACATATTATTTATTACTTTATATAACGACCACTTTAATTTATTGCACAATCAAAAAGAAAACATAATTATTACATTATGAGAGAATTAAAATTTTCAGAATTTGTGCAATCTAAAACAAAAAAAAATTATTTATTTATTTAGGAATGGTGGGCAGTAATTACTCATTATTACCCTACCAAGGCTGATGCGGTTATATAATTTATGAAGATTATATGTTCAAACTGTAACAA
Source organism: Solanum habrochaites (assembly GCA_027704765.1). Lineage (NCBI taxonomy): Eukaryota > Viridiplantae > Streptophyta > Magnoliopsida > Solanales > Solanaceae > Solanum > Solanum habrochaites. The sequence continues at coordinate 28,886,983 of JAKWJA010002497.1, forward strand.
CCTGTTTAGTCGTTTTGAGCAGCAGATTTTATGTCTGGAAAAACTGGCTGAGTCGACGGATCCCACGACGGACCGTCATGGTCACGACGAACCGTCGAGGGGGTCTCGTTCCAAAACACTTAGATTTCTGGAATTTGGGTACTGAGATCGACTCTCTGAACGTCACGACGGGGTGGCAGGACGGACCGTCTCAGGCATGACGGGCCGTCACAGATCTTTTACTGACATCTATTCTCTGAACTCTGTGACGGAAGCAGCAGGACGGACCGTCGCAGGCACGACGGCCCGTCACAGGCTGCGTAATCCCAGGCTGGGTCGGATTTCTGTTAAATGTTTTAAGGGGCGTTTTGGACTATTCCTGCTTATAATTATAAAGTTAGTGGTTTAATATTAATAATTTAATTACTTGGGGGTTAAAGGAGACAACCTTGGAATAAATAGTGGGTTACTTTTACCATCTTTTATACTTAATTATATATTAATTAGGGTAAAAGAAAAAGGGTTTGAATAAGAAAAACAGAAAGAACAGAGAGAGAGGAGAAACGAGAGAAAGGAAGAACGCAGCTTTGGGAAGATAGCTTGTTGATCGCGATTCTTCGGTGGAGGTAGGTTATGGTTTATGCTATTCGTAGTAAACTCTTAATAGCGAATGATATGTATTGGGTAGTATTGTAAACCCTTCTATATGCTTAATTGTATGCTTGTATGAATGTGATTACATAATTGTGATAAAATAAGCATGATGAAGCTATTGAATCCTAAATCTTGAAAAACCCTAATCTGCCTTGTTAATGAGATTGATGATGCCTTGGTATAAAATAAGGCTTGATGAACTAAAGTGATGAGAGTAGTGGAATGGGTGTCACGAACCGACACGTAGAATTAGGGGATCGGGTGTCACGAACCGACACGTAGAATTAGGGGATCGGGTGTCACGAACCGACACGTAGAATTAGGGGATCGGGTGTCACGAACCGACACGTAGTATATGGAGCGGAGTGTCACGTACCGACACGAGAGAAATAAGCATAATGAATCTTGAAAGATGTTAATATACTCAATCTAATGAACCTAATTCCCAAATGGGTATGGCATTGAGGCTTGAGTCCTCATGGGTGAACTTGGCGGTGCTTATTAATGATTATAGAACTTGTTGTTGCTACATGTTGAGTATTGTAGTTGATTTTATGATATTATTTGATATATACTGTTTTCTATTTTGAGTTGGCCGATGATACCTACTCAGTACTCGTGTTTTGTACTGACCCCTACTTGTAATTGTTTTCTTTGTTATTTGTGGAGTGCAGCAAACGTACCATCAACTTCAACTCAACCGCAACTCTAGCCAGTCTTCATCACGTCGGATCTCAGGGTGAGCTAATGCTTCTAGCTTGGACTGGATCATCTTCTTCAAGTCTTGATGCCTTGAAGTTCCGGCATGGACTAGCTTTTACTTAATTTAGCTTCTTAGATATTCTTAGATTAGTAATTTGAGGATAGATGTTCTTGTGGTGATGACTTCCAGGTTTTGGGAATGAATAGTATTGAGTTTTTATAAGTTATTTAATCGATTTTCATTAATGAGTTTTAAGTCTTCCGCATTATATTTTGTTATTTATGGTTGAAACGTTGGAAATTGGATGGGTTGGTTCGCTCACATAGTAGGATAAGTGTGGGTGCCAGTCGCGGCCCGTTTTGGGTCTTGACACAAACAATTCAGGCTCTAATACCACATGTAAGATTAAATACTTTATAACATAATATCAGGATCTTGAACACGATAATCTTACATAAAGATCGTTAAGGGCACATACCTGATGAGAAAGACATCATCACATGAGAAAAACAGAAGCGTTAGTTGTTTATTAATTTCTACCTCCTTGCCCTAACTTTATGTTACCACAACCATCAGTGGTAGAACTATTGTAGAGAATATGTGGTAACCCTAATGGGTGGAGGGAGGACCAATTTATACAGGTTATGATTTAATCTTATATGTCCATCAAGTAATCAATGTACGAACAAAATTTATTCCTTATTAAAAATCATATAGACCAAAAAGAAAAATATCCTAATGTACTTGTTATAATTGTGAAAAGATAGGACACATAGCTAAAGATTTTAAGTAACCTAAAGATCCAAAAAGGAAACAAATTGCAAAAATAATTATAGATAATGACGAATATATGCAAATAGAATACATAGACTATGAATTAAATGAAAACGATAGTATATATGAGGTATCCGATATAGAAACTGAAAATGAAGAAGAAAATATTAATCTAGATAATAATGAAACAGATGAAGAAATATAATGTCTGAAAATGAAATAAAAATAATATCTGAAGAAAACTATCAAAATGAGAATTATTAGACCAAAAAATTATATTTGATAACACAGTTTATGAACAAATTGTCACGACCCAAATCGGATCGCGATTGGCACCCACATTTACCCTCCTATGTGAGCGAACCAACCAATCTAAACCTTACCATTTCAATTTAATATCAACATAAAGCAATGCGGAAGACTTAAACTCATAAATAAAAGACAATTCAATAACTTCTAAAATTCAACATCTATTATTTCCCCAAAATCTGGAAGTCATCACCACAAGAACATCTATGATCAATTTACTAAACTAAGAGTATTCTAAGAAGCTAAAACAAATAAAAGCTAGTCTATGCCGAAACTTCAAGGCATCAAGACATGAGGAAGGAGATCCAGTCCAAGCTAGAAGCATTAGCTCACCCTGAAGATCCGGTGTGACGAAGACTGGCTAGAATTACTGTTGAGTCGAAGATGACGGCACGTTTGCTGCATACCACAATATACAAGAAGAAAACATAAAAGTAGGGGGTCAGTACAACCACAAGTACTGAGTAGATATCATCGGCCAACTCAAAATAGAAAGCAATATATCTCAGATAACATCATAAAATCAACTAATATTCTTAACATGTGATAGCAACAAGTACAAACATCATTTATAGCATCACCGAACATATCTGTGAGGACTCAAGCCTCCATACCATACTCGTTTGGGATACATGTTCTTTAGATTGAGTATATTATCATCTTTCAAGATTCATTATCTTTATTTCTCTTGTGTCGGTACGTGACACTCCGATCCCCTACTACTATGTGTCGGAACGTGACACTCCGATCCCCTAATTCAATGTGTCGGTACGTGACACCCCGATCCCCTACATCTACGTGTCGGTTCGTGACACCCGTCCCACTAATTCTATGTGTCGGTACATGACACTCCGATCCCCTACATCTACGTGTCGGTTCGTGACACCCGTCCCACTAATTCTATGTGTCGGTACGTGACACTCTGATCCCCTACATCTACGTGTCGGTTCGTGACACCTGTCCCACTAATTCTATGTGTCGGTACGTGACACTCCGATCCCCTACATCTACGTGTCGGTTCGTGACACCCGTCCCACTAATTCTATATGTCGGTACGTGACACTCCGATCCCCTACATCTACGTGTCGGTTCGTGACACCTGTCCCACTAATTCTATGTGTCGGTACGTGACACTCCGATCCCCTACATCTACGTGTCGGTTCGTGACACCCGTCCCACTAATTCTATGTGTCGGTACGTGACACTCCGATCCACTAATCTCGTTCTATTTATTCATCAAGCCTTCTTTTATACCAAGGCGTCATCATCCCATCACTTTAGTTCACCAAGCCTTCTTTTATATCAAGCATCATCATTAACTAGAGATTAGGTTTTTATCAAGATTTGGGATTCAATAGCTTCATCATGCTTGTTTCATCACAATCATATATATAAAATCACATCATGCATACACACAATTAAGCATAAAGAAGACTCTATAATACTACCCAACACATATCATTTTCGCTATTAAGAGTTTACTACGAATAGTGTAAAAACCATAACCTACCTCCACCGAAGAAGTGCGATCAACAAGCTATCTTCTCAAAATCCTTGCTATCCTCTTCGTCTCTCTCTCTCTCTACTCGTTCTCTTCTTCTTTTTCTGTCTCTCTTTGTTCTTTCTATTTTTCTTATTCAAACCCTCTTTCTTTTACCGTAATTAACATATAATTAAGAATAAAAGATGGCAATAATAACCCACTAATTAACTTAAGGTTACCTCTTTTAACCCCCAAGTAATTAGACTTATTAACATTAACCCTCTAACTTTATAATTAAAGCAGGAATAGTCAAAAACGTCCCTTAAAACGTATAAAGAAATCCGACCCAGACTGGGATTGCGCAACCTGCGACGGCCCGTCGTGCCTGCGATGGTCCGTCCTGCAGGTCGTCGCAAGGTCCAGAGAGTGGATTTCCACTGAAGACTCTGTGACGGTCCGTCACACCTTTGACGGTCCGTCCTGCCATTTCGTTACGAAGTTTAGAGAGTCGATTTTCAGTACCCAATTTAAGATTTTCCAAGTGTTTTGAAGCGAGACCCTGCGACGGTTCGTCGTGCCCATGACGGTCCGTCGTGGGGTCCGTCGCCTCAGCCTATTTTTCCAGGAATAAAATCTGCTGCTCAAAACGACTAAACAGGTCGTTACAATAGATACCAATTTACCCATCGTTCGTCCCCGAACGATCACAAGAAGGAAAACAAGGGTGAAAAGGAATACCTGAATCTGTAAACAGATGTGGGTATCTTTCTCGCATATCTGCCTCCTTCTCCCAAGTGGCTTCTTCAACCGGTCGATTCTTCCATTGCACCTTGATGGATGCAATCTCCCTTGACCTCAACTTGCGAATTTCTCTATCTAAAATGGCAACCGGCTCCTCCTCATAAGACAAATTCTCATCAAGCAAAACTGAATCCCAACGGATAATGTAGTTTCCATCCCCATGGTATCTTTTCAACATCGACACATGGAATACCGGATGTACTCCGGACAGCCCTGGAGGCAAGGCTAACTCATAAGCCACCTCCCCTACTCGCTTAAGTACTTCAAAGGGACCAATATACCTTGGGCTTAGCTTGCCTCTCTTACCAAACCGCATCACCCCTTTCATTGGGGAAACTTTCAACAAGACTTGTTCACCCTCCATGAACTCTAAGTCTCTAACCTTTCGATCTGCATATTCTTTTTGCCTACTTTGCGCCGCTAGAAGCTTTTCTTGAATGGATTTCACCTTTTCTAACGAGTCCCTCAAAAGGTCAGTACCCCAAGGTCTAACCTCGAAAGCATCAAACCAACCAATGGGAGACCTACATCTCCTACCATACAATGCTTCAAATGGGGCCATGTCAATACTTGAGTGATAGCTATTATTGTATGAAAACTCTGCTAAGGGTAAGAAACTATCCCAATGGCCACCAAATTCTATCACGCATGCACGAAGCATATCCTCCAACACTTGAATCGTTCGCTCAGACTGACCGTCGGTCTGGGGGTGAAATGCAGTACGAAGGTCTAACCTAGTACCTAATTCAGCATGCAATGTTCTCCAAAACTTACAAGTAAACTGCGTACCTCTATCTGATATGATGGATAGTGGAAATCCATGCAATAGAACAACTTCTGAGATGTAAAGTTTGGCTAACTTCTCTGCATTGTAAGTCACCTTGACCGGAATGAAATGAGCAGACTTAGTTAACCTATCCACAATCACCCAAATGGAATCAAACTTACCCAATGTCTTTGGAAGACCAACTACGAAGTCCATTGCAATTCTCTCCCACTTTCATTCAGGAATGGGCATTCTCTGAAGTGTTCCTCCAGGCCTCTGGTGTTCATACTTTACTTGTTGACAATTTGGACATTTGGCAATAAAATCCACGATATCACGCTTCATTCTTCTCCCCCAAAAGTGTTGCTTTAGGTCACGGTACATCTTGGTTGCACCCGGATGTATCGAATACCTTGAACTATGAGCCTCTGTCAGAATAGTGTTGATCAAATCATCGACGCGGGGTACACATACCCTTCCATTAATCCTCAAAACACCTTCCTCATCGATTTTCGCTTCTTTAGCCTCTCCTTGCAACACTTTATCTCGGATCCGGATCAATTTTTCATCATTAAACTGCTTTCCCTTAATTGTCAAGGAAGGAAGATCTTGCCTCCACACAAGCTAAAAATCCTCCCTTCTCATTTACTTCTAATCTCATAAGGTCGTTAGCCAGAATCTGAACCTCCCTAGCCAATGGGCGTCTAGAAACTTGCAAGTGAGCTAGACTTCCCATGCTTCCCGCCTTTCTACTTAAAGCATCCGCTACAACATTCGCCTTCCCCGGATGATACAAAATAGTGATGTCGTAGTCCTTCAGTAGTTCCATCCATCTCCTCTGTCTCAAATTCAAATCTCTCTGAGTGAAGACATACTGTAGACTACGATGATCCGTATAGACCTCACACTTAACCCCATATAGATAGTGTCTCCATTGCTTTAATGCAAACACTACCGCGGCCAATTCCAAATCATGAGCTGGATAGTTACGTTCATGCACTTTTAATTGTCTTGAAGCATAAGCAATCACATTCTTCTCTTGCATTAGCACTGCACCCAAACCCGAATAAGATGCATCACAATACACAATGAAGTTCTTACCCTCCACTGGCAAGGTAAGGATAGGAGCGGTAGTCAATAGAGTCTTGAGCTTCTGAAAGCTTTCCTCACACTCATCCGACCATACAAATGGAACATTTTGCTTAGTCAAGTTCGTCAGTTGGGAAGCAATAGAAGAGAATCCTTGACAAATCGACGGTAATAACTGGCTAAACCAACAAAGCTTCTTATTTCTGACACATTAGTAGGTCTTACCCAATTCTTCACTACTTCGATCTTAGAAGGATCCACCATCACTCCATCCTTGGAAACCACGTGCCCCAAGAAGGACACTGCATCTAGCCAAAACTCACACTTAGAGAACTTGGCATAAAGCTTTTTCTCCCTCAACATTTCCAACACAATTCTCAAATGCTCCTCATTGTCCTTCTTACTCTTGGAGTATATCAGTATATCATCAATAAATACGATCACAAAGAGATCCAAATATGGCTTAAAAATCCCGTTCATCAAACTCATGAACGCAGCAGGGGCATTCGTAAGACCAAAAGACATCACTACAAATTCGTAATGCCCATACCTGGTTCTAAAAGCAGTCTTTGGCACATCCGTTGCCCGTATTTTCAATTGATGATAACCGGATCTCAAGTCAATCTTAGAGAAGACACAAGCACCTTGTAACTGATCGAACAAGTCATCAATGCGAGGAAGAGGATACTTGTTCTTTAGGTTACCTTGTTCAACTGCCGGTAGTCTATGCACATCCGAAAACTCTCATCTTTCTTCTTACAAACAAAACAGGAGCACCCCAAGGAGATGCACTTGGTCTAATGAAGCCTTTGCTCAACAGCTCTTGAAGTTGGGCTTTTAATTCTCTTAACTCCGCGGGGCCATTCTATAAGGGGGTATAGAAATGGGGCGAGTACCCGGTTCAAGATCAATACAGAAGTCAATATCCCTATCTGTGGGCATACCCGGAAGATCTGCAGGGAACACATCAAGAAACTCACGGACCACCGAAACCGACTCAATCGAAGGTACTTGGGTAGTGTCATCCTTGAGATGTGCCAAGAAAGCTAAACATCCTTTACTAACCATTTTCTTAGCACGAAGAAGGAGATTATACGCACCGGATTGGAAGTGTAGTCACCCTCCCACACTAACGGATCTGTCCCAGGCTTGGCTAACGTCACCGTTTTAGCATTACAATCCAAGATTGCAAATTGCGGAGAAAGCCAAGTCATACCTAGAATTACATCAAAATCAAACCATTCTAAGATAACCAAATCTACATAAGTGTTGCTCCCCACAAAGTTCACCAAACAAGACCTATATACACTTTCAACTACCACAGACTCACCCACCGGAGTAGAAACACGAATAGGCGTATCAAGTAATTCACAATGTAAATTTAGACCATTAGCAAATGAGGAAGATACATAAGAAAATGTGGATCCAGGATCAAACAATACAGAAGCCATGCAATCACAAACCAGAAGATTACCTGTGATGACAGCATCAGATATCTCCGCCTCCGATCTCCTAGGGAAAGCATAACAATGGGCCCTTTCGTTTGTTTGTCCGTTGTCCCTACCATGTTGTGATGTAGTGGCTCCTGTTTTCCCATCACCCCGGCCGTTTTGGTGACCACCATTACCTCGGCCACCACGCCCTCCAGAATAACGGCCTCTGCCATGACCACCTCTACCTCTAGCTATTGGGGGTCTATTACTCTGTTTTGGACAATTCCTCCTAATATGTCCAGTCTCCCCACATCCATAACACTCTCTAGATTCACGCATGGGTCTCTCAGAGAAATGTTGATCGGTCTGAGGTGGACCCCCAACTACAGTCTGTAGTGAAGACTGAATGGGTCGAACTGAGTAACCTCCAGAACCCTGTCCTCTAGAGTAAGAACCATTAAACTCACCCCCCTTTCGAAACCTCTTTGATGTCGATGCCATGGTGAATTCATCTGGCTTCACTCCTCCACCTCCTTACCACGAAGTCTACCACTTCTTGAAAAGATTTCGCTGTGGCCGCTACTTGTAAAGCTGAAATTCGCAACTCTGATCTCAACCCCTTCACAAAACGGCGAATCCGCTCTTGTGGACTGAAACAAAGTTGGGTGGCATATCTGGATAGTGCACAAAACATAGCCTCATATGCATTGACCGACATCCTACCTTGCTCTAGGCTCAAGAACTCATCCCTTTTCCTATCCCTCAAAGTCTGGGGGATATATTTCTCCATAAACAAGCTAGAGAATGAGGCCCAAGTCATAGGTGGTGCTTCTGTTGGTTGACACTCGACATGTGACCGCCACCACATTTTGGCGTTCCCTTGAAACTGATAACTCACGAACTCAACACCAAACCGTTCTACTATACCCATCTTGTGTAGTAGCTCATGACAGTCAACCAGAAAATCGTAAGCATCCTCAGATTCTGCACCCTTGAAGACTGGAGGTTTCAATTTCAAGAACTTACTGAAAAGTTCATGCTGATCATTTGTCATTATAGGCCCAGTAGTCAGGCGTGGAAACGTGCCTATGTCCAATGAGGCATCCATACGAGGGGCCATAGTGGCTGCATGTTGTACCTCTGAAATCGGAGGTGTTGGTGCAGAAAACACTGGTGGTGCCTGACCCTGATCAGACAACCCACTAAGATAAGCGAGAACCTGATTGATCATCTCTGGGGTAGGTTGGGGTGGCATTTCCTCATTCTGTACTTGTTCATTCTCACCATCCTCCCCTTATCTTATTACTTCCTCAGTCGGTGGAGCAGTCACCGCCCTAGTACTAGATGGGCTAGGTGCTCGTCCTCTTCCCCTAGAGGACGTCCTCCTACGACCTCTATCGCGGACTCTTGCCACTGTTCTACTTCGAGCTACAGCCCCAGTGGCTTGCTCAGATGCATCTTGTCTTGCTGATGTTGATGTTGGCGTAGTCGTTGCTCTAGTTCTAACCATCTGCGAAATAGAGTGAAGATGGTCAGATACCAATTTGTATCACCTAGATACCAATTGGATCCAAGTAATAGCACGAAAGAAAGAAAGAAAGAATGGAATTTTCCTAAAGTCTTATAGCCTCTCAAAGAAAAGTAAAGGTGTCCCCCTACCGTTCTTTAAGACTCTACTAGACCTGTTCTTGTGTGATGAGACCAACGAACCTAATGCTCTGATACCAAGTTTGTCACGACCCAAATCGGATCGCGACTGGCACCCACATTTACCCTCCTATGTGAGCGAACCAACCAATCTAAACCTTACCGTTTCAATTTAATATCAACATAAAGCAATGCGGAAGACTTAAACTCATAAATAAAAGACAATTCAATAACTTCTAAAATTCAACATCTATTATTTCCCCAAAATCTGGAAGTCATCACCACAAGAACATCTATGATCAATTTACTAAACTAAGAGTATTCTAAGAAGCTAAAACAAATAAAAGCTAGTCTATGCCGAAACTTCAAGGCATCAAGACATGAGGAAGGAGATCCAGTCCAAGCTAGAAGCATTAGCTCACCCTGAAGATCCGGTGTGACGAAGACTGGCTAGAATTACTGTTGAGTCGAAGATGACGGCACGTTTGCTGCATACCACAATATACAAGAAGAAAACATAAAAGTAGGGGGTCAGTACAACCACAAGTACTGAGTAGATATCATCGGCCAACTCAAAATAGAAAGCAATATATCTCAGATAACATCATAAAATCAACTAATATTCTTAACATGTGATAGCAACAAGTACAAACATCATTTATAGCATCACCGAACATATCTGTGAGGACTCAAGCCTCCATACCATACTCGTTTGGGATACATGTTCTTTAGATTGAGTATATTATCATCTTTCACAGATTCATTATCTTTATTTCTCTTGTGTCGGTACGTGACACTCCGATCCCCTACTACTATGTGTCGGAACGTGACACTCCGATCCCCTAATTCAATGTGTCGGTACGTGACACTCCGATCCCCTACATCTACGTGTCGATTCGTGACACCGTCCCACTAATTCTATGTGTCGGTACGTGACACTCCGATCCCCTACATCTACGTGTCGGTTCGTGACACCCGTCCCACTAATTCTATGTGTCGGTACGTGACACTCCGACCCCCTACATCTACGTGTCGGTTCGTGACACCCGTCCCACTAATTCTATGTGTCGGTACGTGACACTCCGATCCCCTACATCTACGTGTCGGTTCGTGACACCCGTCCCACTAATTCTATGTGTCGGTACGTGACACTCCGATCCACTAATCTCGTTCTATTTATTCATCAAGCCTTCTTTTATACCAAGGCGTCATCATCTCATCACTTTAGTTCACCAAGCCTTCTTTTATATCAAGCAACATCATTAACTAGAGATTAGGTTTTTATCAAGATTTGGGATTCAATAGCTTCATCATGCTTGTTTCATCACAATCATATATATAAAATCACATCATGCATACACACAATTAAGCATAAAGAAGACTCTATAATACTACCCAACACATATCATTCGCTATTAAGAGTTTACTACGAATAGTGTAAAAACCATAACCTACCTCCACCGAAGAATTGCGATCAACAAGCTATCTTCTCAAAATCCTTGCTATCCTCTTCGTCTCTCTCTCTCTCTACTCGTTCTCTTCTTCTTTTTCTGTCTCTCTTTGTTCTTTCTATTTTTCTTATTCAAACCCTCTTTCTTTTACCCTAATTAACATATAATTAAGAATAAAAGATGGCAATAATAACCCACTAATTAACTTAAGGTTACCTCTTTTAACCCCCAAGTAATTAGACTTATTAACATTAACCCTCTAACTTTATAATTAAAGCAGGAATAGTCAAAAACGTCCCTTAAAACGTATAAAGAAATCCGACCCAAACTGGGATTGCGCAACTAGCGACAGCCCGTCGTGCCTGCGATGGCCCGTCGTGCCTGCGACGGCCCGTCGTGCCTGCGACGGCCCGTCGTGCCTGCGACGGCTCGTCGTGCCTGCGACGGTCCGTCCTGCAGGTCGTCGCAAGGTCCAGGGAGTGGATTTCCACTGAAGACTTTGTGACGGTCTGTCACACCTGTGACGGTCCGTCCTGCTATTTCGTTACGAAGTTCAGAGAGTCGATTTTCAGTACCCCATTTCAGATTTTCCAAGTATTTTGAAACGAGACCCTGCGACGTCCGTCGTGCCCATGACGGTCCTGTCGTGGGGGTCGTCGCCTCAGCCTATTTTTCCAGGATATAAAATCTGCTGCTCAAAACGACTAAACAGGTCTTACAACAAATAAAGGAAAAGAATTAGACTTAAGTGTTGAAAAAGTACTTGAATACCCACCTTAAGAAATTTGTTTAAAAGGCAAAAAAGAAATACTATGTACTTAGTCAGAAAGAACATATCGAAGATGCAATATACAAGCGGAAAAGCATACATACCCATACTAAGTAAACGAATGGCGGCCTACCCCGAATAAATAATAAATAATACAAGATATAAAAAATAAAACGCCTATACAATATGCACTTTAGGAGGAAAGATATACTAATAAAAGCTTGTTTCCCAGAAGGAATAGATACGCCCATTGAAATATACTTAGAAGATGACAGAATTACACCCTACTGCCTATTGAAAAAAGCGTAATCAGTGGCAGTGAAAGGAAACTTATATACCAAACAATTTAAGTTTATAATAAGTGTCAATTATACGTAGCATTAACCGATAGAAATATAGATAAATCATTAGTATTATATTGGAAAATGTCTGGAATAAAGTTAGCACCCAGGCAGTAAAATTGTTTACCGCAAGATGTAAAAACCTATATATATTAACAACACAACATAAAATAACAGCAAGAAAAAAATTGATAAAATAAAGATAGACCATCCTTTCGAAAAATAATTACTATATAAAGACAATAATGACTATACTATAAAGAATTGACATGAAGAAGATTTAGAAATAGTCAAAGAAAGATTAAGTACCTTAAGCGTACCAAATACGTTGACTAGAGCTACCATCACAAAATGAGTACATCAAACAAAAAGAGCTATGAATACCACAAATTTATTGGAAAAGGAAGAAATAAACACCATATCATTATTTCATAACGGGAATAATAGACCAAAGAAAATATAAAATTTAATAATTACAGAACAAGAAGAAAATTACATAACAAGAGAGTTAGTATTAGAAGAAGAATTGTAAAAACCGGACACATATGCCCTGGATTACCTAGTGAGATAGTAAACACAAAGCGAAGAATAACAGAAAAAGAAATAATTAATGGAGTAATACCCTAATAATAACTATTTAAGATACACCAAGGAAATCATAACATTACTTATAGGATAAAATGGCTAGAAAAACTTAAACCATACAATATAGAAAATGAACAATTAACAATACCCTGTCAAAATAAGAAAATAACTTATAAAAAGAACAAACGAATAATGAAAAATATACATACTTGCAAAAATTATAATAGAAGGATATCACAACAGATATTATACCCCTATGATAGATCCAGGGCAGAAGCAAATATATGTAATATCAATTGCCTACCAGAAGATAAATGAGAAAAATTAAAACATCTATGGTAGTAACAGGATTTATAATGAAGGAAGTATGGTTAAATATAAAGCAAAAAAATATAAAAATACAAATATGGGATAAGATACTAACACTAGAAGAAATTTATAATTTTGAGTTCACAACAAAAGATATGCTACTAGGAATGCCATTTTTAGATAAATTCTACCCACATATAATAACAAAAATACACTGGTGGCTTACTACACCATGCGGAAGCAAAATAGGAGCGAAAAGAGTAAATAATAAACAACGAAAACCTATTGAATGGATAAAAGGAAGTGAAAAAATAAACCAAGAAATGGAAAATATAAATAAAAAATAAATAACACAATTAGAAATCATCATATTTACAATTGACAAAGTCAAAATAATTAATGAACAACTAGAAGAGCTATACAATGAAGATCCATTACAAGGATGGGAAAAACATAAGACAAGAGTAAAAATTGAACTAATAGATGAAAATAGTATTATAACACAGAAACCATTAAAATATAACTTTGATGATTTACAAGAATTTAAAATACATATAAATGAACTATTAGAAAATAATTACATACAAGAAAGCAATAGTAAGCATACAAGTCCAGCATTTATAGTTATAAAACATAGTGAACAAAAAAGAGGTAAAAGTAGAATGGTTATAGATTACCGAAACTTAAATTCCAAAACTAAAACATATAATTATCCAATACCAAATAAAATATTAAAAATAAGACAGATACAAGAATATAACTATTTTAGTAAATTTGATTGTAAATCATGATTTTATCATCTAAAACTAGAAGAAGAATCTAAACAACTAACAGCATTCACAGTACCGCAAGGCTTCTATGAATGGAATGTATTACCATTTGGATATAAAAATGCACCAGGTAGATTTCAACATTTTATGGATAACTATTTTAACCAGTTAGAAAACTGTATTGTATATATAGATGACATATTATTATATTCTAAAACACAAGATGAGCATATAAGATTATTATAAAAATTTATACATATAATTAAACATTCAGTTATAAGCTTAAGTAAAAAGAAAAGAAGAAATTATGAAACCACAGATAGAATTTCTAGGAATAACAATAGATAAAAATGCAAACCCATATAGTACAAAAAATAATTACCCTTGATGAAAATATAGATACAAAAAAGAAATTACAATCATTTCTAGGATTAGTAAATCAAGTAAGAGAATATATACCAAAATTAGCAGAACATTTAAAACCACTACACAAAAAACTTAAAAAAGATGTTGAATATTATTTTGACAACAAATATAAAGAACATATAAAAAATATTAAGAACTTATGTAAAAAACTACCAAAACTATACTTTCCTGATGAAAATAAAACATTTACCTATATTGTTGAAACAGATTCAACTGATCATAGTTATGGAGGAGTGTTAAAATATAAATATAACAAAGAAAAAATAGAACATCATTGTAGATATTACTCAGGATCCTATACCGAAGCACAAACAAAATGGGAAATAAATAGAAAAGAATTATTTGCATTATATAAGTGTTTATTAGCATTTGAACCATATATTGTTTACAATAAATTTATTGTAAGAACAGATAATACACAAGTAAAATGGTGGATAACTAAAAAGGTAGAAGATTCAGTTACAACAAAAGAAATAAGGAGATTAGTATTAAAATATTAAATTTTACATTTACAATTGAAGTAATTAAAATTGATGGAAACCTTGTTGCAGACTACCTCTCAAGAGAAAGATACAATGAAAGAAATATTGGCTATGATGGCAAATCTCTGCAAAAAATGGAGAAAATAGAAATAGATGTACAAGAATTGAAAGAAAAAGTTAATAGTCAGCAGCATGACTCAAAATATGCGGAGCTAAGTCAGCAGCATGACTTAAAACATGGGGAGCTACAAGGAGACGTTGGGAAACTCCATAAAACCCATAACAACGTTTGTTTAAATGCAGCTACAACCAGCACATCTAAAGCAGGACAACCTACAAAAAAGGAGGAAACTAAGGTAAAATACACAAATATAAACATGAATAAATTATTTTCAAAATCATATACTCCTCAGAATACCCAAAAAGATACATTCGTCCTTCCACAGACAAATACCTATAAAGCCAGCCTAGACTCTCAGAAACAAATATACAACTACATCATCATGACATATATAGAAAATATACATAAAGTACAAACCTTTCTAAACCAAAACCCAGAGCTAAAGATACGAAAAACCCCAATGAGGACTATATAACCCAATACTTACAAGGATATAATAAGTTAATTGCACAACCCGGAACCAATCCAAATTTAGTAGCAACTTGCTACAACTATGGACTATTGAATACAGTATATACAAAGGAAGGAGAAGAAATATCCAAGATACCGAAACTATATAAAGCTTTTTTACAGTACAAAAGAGTAACCAAAGGTACTCTATTTTATATAAAATTCTACTCAGCTACGACAGAAATATTATATGATGATGTTAAGCCAACAATCCAAGTTATAAAGATTGGACTAACTAGGGAAATGATAATCCCTGAGAAGATAAACACTCAAGAAGAAATACAGAAAGTAGACATTCCAGAGTTCTATGCAAATAAAATAACTATTGGAATAGCTACTATATTAAATGAGATAACCAATAATTATTTAAACGAAAATGCAATATGGACCTACTATAATCGAGATCAAACAATCATCTACTCAAACTGTAGAGATATACGAGCAGCAGATATGGAAGAATTAAGACAGTGGATATTAAGTCTACTAAGACCAGAACAAACACCTACGACAAGAGCTATACGGAAGAACTTCATTTCTCCTAATTTAATGACGAGATATTGCAAGCTGATAGGGCAAAAATATCCTGATCATCTATGCTCAAAATGCGAAGGAGAAGATAATTACGTCCCAGACGTACAGTTAGAATTAAAAAAAAGTATTTTGTATGTATTTTGTAATTTTATGTCTTTATTAAAGTAGTTTGTCGTGTAGTGTCGGCCATAAAAGGCCAAATTATGTAAAAAGTATTTTGTCTTCTTAGTCATAAAGTAAATAGTGTGTGTCGGCCAGAAATAAAAAGAAGAGGTCATTATGTAAAGTAGAAATAGTGAGTATTTTGTTCTTAGTGTCGGTCAAATATAATTAGGCCATGTGTAAAGTAAATGTCGGCTACTTACATTGGCCAGATATGTAAATTTTTAGTAGTATAAATAGAGGGTTCTCCCTCATAATAAGATCATCCCCTAATCCCTTTCCTACATATCTCCCTATCACTCTTAAATTCCGCTTCCACCCCCCACATTGGTATCAGAGCTAGATAATCAAAATAAAAACTATGGAAAAATCTGAAGCAACAAATCTACAGAAGCACGTATACTCTTTTAAATTTATGAGTAGCTAAATTAATTTATTCCTGATAATCTCTTGTTGATTATAATTATTTATCATGTCTTAATAATGTTATAATAACCATCTTTAGAAGGTTTTCTACAGAAATATTCTGCGAATAAGTATGCCCAGACTATGCCATCCTAAGGTTGAAACCGATAGGCAAGAAGGCCGTTTAGCGGAGTAAACAAAGTTGAGGCGTTGTTAGGGTAACTAATCAAAGAAGAAAACTGTAGTAGTGACTAGACGAGATGACTATTAAACCATTATTATTACATAATAAATAAGTATAATCAATTAAGAGGTTGGAAGGAATAAAATTTTTAGTGAAAAAATGAATAAAATGAACTTCTATTTATTGGATGATGATGTTAATTACAAGATATTAATACTCTATATATTAAAAGATCTTAATACAGATATAAAAAGAGAAATTTATGATATGTTAGTGACATATGAAGTAATAGAAGTAACAACCCAAGGTTTGACTAGATTGAGTATACAAGATAATTTTTATGATGAATTTTATTATGACATATACGATATATATGATGATCTAGAGATATTCAGGGATCAATGATTGAACCAAAAAAGTTTGATCTTTGGCAAAAACGAAGTAAAAATAATTATAAGATAAAAATTAAAATTATTAAAAATCCAAACAAATTAAGTAAACTTTTTAAAATTTTGTACAAAAAAATATAAATGAATAGTACAACAAGTAAAGAAACCAAAATAAGAAGAACCAAGATAGATAAAAAAAAGTACGAAAGATATGGAAAAAATTGAAGCCCTTATATACAGAATATAAACTATCACAACTTACTAAAACAAGTAATGATAAGAAAAATGACTTAATAAATATAATTTCAAAAACAGAATACAATATGTTTGTTATTTAAAAACAGTATGAAAAAGAAATATATAAACACATTGATAGAAAAAAATAGATGAAAAAGACAAGAACTACACATAGGAAGAGAAAGATTAATAGAAAATATGTTAGCAGGAGTATGTAACAATCAATATTAGAACAAATAAAAAACAATTTATGTTAGAAATACAAATAGATCACCTTGAATATAAATTACAACATAACATAATTTATAAATTATAATGAATAAAGAAGAATTTGCAGTAGATGAAAAGACATATGAAAATCAAGACGGAATGATAATAAAAATAATATTTTCAAATTTAGGAAGAAGATATAAAAAAAATAGGAAATAATTTATATTTAATGTTAGAAAAAGAAACAGCAAATAGAAGATAATCTAACAACTATGATAAGAATAACAAAAGAAAACGAAGAAATAGACAAATCAAAAGAAATTGAAAAAATAAAAATACAAGCAAAACAAGAAGTACAACATTTAGAAGAAATAAATAATACAAGAATAAGTGAATTAGAAAAAGAATTAGCTAGGTTAAAATTATTATATGAAACTAAACAAAAAGAAAAACAAATAGAAAAAGAAAAAGAACTAACTAATGAAAAAAAAGAAATGGAACAAAAACTAAATGAAGATTTTGAAGTAAATGAAATAGATGATAATAAATCAGAGACAATAAATGACAAAAAATAAAAAATAAGTGATATAAGTGAGACATACACAGAAATTCTAGAACAAGTAAATAAACTGAAAAAATTAGAAATAAACACAGGAGATATGAATCGACCCAGTACGTGAAGAGTTAAAACTCCAGACAATAGTCCCAGAAATAGTCCTAGAGTTGATCCTAGATGGACACCACCAACTTATTATACAGAAAGTTATCAGCAATCAGATAGAACTAACGCAATATGGAATAGTAGATTAAATAAGAATTGGATACCAAAACCAATAAATGAACAATATAATTTCTTAGATCTGGATTGTGTTACAGACATAAATAAAGCAACATTACTATGGACAGGAAATATATCTAAGGAACTAATAAATAACAAAATAAAAACAACAGAAGCACCAAGATATATAGAAAGAACATTCGTAGGAACGACAAGATCATGGATAGAAAATCTACCCTTAGAAAGCTTAGAAGTACTTAGAAGTGACAAAAAAATGGATGGATCTCCATCAGCAGCAAATACAGATATACTAGATAAATATGAATCAACAATAAGAAATGAATTTGGAGGTATGACCACAGATATAAGAGAACAAAACAGAGAAAAAATAATAAATAGACAACTTATGACAAAATTAGCTATATGTAAAATGTGTTATATAGAAGAATACACTTGTGCCTTTAAGGAATACTATTACAAAGCAAAATACAATTTAGATGAAGCAAAAGAAATAAGACAACAATATTTTACAAAATTGCCAGAACCATTTAGCACAAAAAGAATTAAAGATTGGAATGATGAAGGATTAGTAGATACTTTAGAAGCTAGAATAAAATTCTTATCTCAATGGTTCATACAACTATGTGAGAACCAGAAACAAAAATTAAAAATGGAAAAAGTACTAAACAAAAATTTAGCATGTTGTAAAAATAAAATGGCACCACAGTTTGGATGTACAAATAAAAAACAAAAGTCCGAAAAGTATAAAAATTATAGAAAAACTAGAACCAAGTATAAATATAAGAAACCAAGATGAAGATACTATATAAAAAATTATAAAGTAAAAAAACCATATATACCAAAAAGAAAAATATCCCATGTACTTGTTATAATGTGAAAGATAGGACACATAGCTAAAGATGTAAGTTACCTAAAGATCCAAAAAGGAAACAAATTGCAGAAATATTATAGATAATGACGAATATATGCAAATAGAATACATAGACTATGAATTAAATGAAAACGATAGTATATATAGTATCAGATATAGAAAATAAATGAAGAGAAAATTATAATCTAGATAATAATGAAACAGATGAAGAAATATAATGTCTGAAAATGAAATAAAAATAATATCTGAAGAAAATTATCAAAATGAAGAATTATCAGACCAAAAAATTATATTTGATAACACAGTTTTTGAACAAATAAAAGGAAAAGAATTAGACTTAAGTGTTGAAAAAGTACTTGAAATACTCACCTTAAGAAATTGGTTTAGAAGGCAAAAAGAAGAATACTATGTAGTTAGTCAGAAAGAACATATCATAGATTGCAAATATACAAGCGGAAAAGCATACATACCCATACTAAGTAAACGAATAATAAATAAATAAATACAAGATATAAAAAATAAAACGCCTATAAAATATGTACATTTAGGAGGAACAGAAATACTAATAAAAGCTTGTTTCAGAGAAGGAATAGATACGCTCATTGAAATATACTTAGTAGATGACAGAATAATACACCCTATAGAAAAAAGCGTAATCAGTGCAGTGAAAGGAAACTTAATATACAAAAAATTTAAGTTTATAATAAGTGTCAATTATACAGTAGCATTAACCGATAGAAATATAGATAAAACATTAGTATTATATTGGAAAATGTCTGGAATAAAGTTAGCACCATGCAGTAAAATATTTACAGTAAGATGTAAAAACCTATATATATTAACAACAAAACATAAAATAACAGCAAGAAATAATGATAAAATAAAGATAGAAAATCCTTTCGAAAAAATAATTACTGTAATAGAAAATAATGACTATAGCTATAAAGAAATTGACATGGAAGAAGATTTAGAAATAGTAAAAGAAAGATTAAGTACCTCAAGCATACCAAATACGTTGACTAGAGTTTTCGTTGTTTATTATTTACTCTTTTTGCTCCTATTTTGCTTCCTCATGGTGTAGTAAGCCACCAGTGTGTTTTTGTTATTATATGTGGGTAGAATTTATCAAAAAATGGCATTCCTAGTAGCATATCTTTTGTTGTGAACTCAAAATTATAAATTTCTTCTATCGTTAGTATCTTATCCCATATTTGTATTTTTATATTTTTTGCTTTATATTTAATCATACTTCCTTCATTATTAAATCTTGCTACTACCATAGGTGTTTTTAATTTTTCCCATTTATCTTCTAGTAGGCAAATTGTATTTACATATATTTGCTTCTGCTCCTGTATCTATCATAGGGGTATAATATCTGTTGTGATATCCTTCTATTATAATTTTTTCAAGTATGTATATTTTCATTATTCATTTTGTTCTTTTTATAATTATTTTCTTATTTTGACAAGTTATTGTTAATTGTTCATTTTCTATATTGTATGGTTTAACTTTTTCTAGCCATTTTATTCCTAATGTAATGTTATGATTTCCTTGGTGTATCTTAAATCGTATTATTAAGGGTATTCCTCCTATAATTATTTCTTTTTCCGTTGTTTCTTCGCTTGTGTTTACTATCTCACTAGGTAATCCAGGGCATATATGTCCTGTTTTTACAATTTCTTCTTCTAATACTAACTCTCTTGTTATGTAATTTTCTTCTTGTCCTGTATTTATCAAAATTTTATATTTTCTTTGGTCTATTATTCCCGTTATGAAATAATGATATGGTGTTATTTCTTCCTTTTCCAATAAATTTTGTGGTATTTCATAGCTTCTTTTTGATGTACTCATTTTTGATGAGGTAGCTCTAGTCAACGTATTTGGTACGCTCTAGGTACTTAATCTTTCTTTTACCATTTCTAAATCTTCTTCCATGTCAATTTCTTTATAGCTATAGTCATTATTATCTATTACAGTAATTATTTTTTCGAAAGAATTTTCTATCTTTATTTTATCAATTTTATTTCTTCCTGTTATTTTATGTTTTGTTGTTAATATATATAGGTTTTTATATCTTGCTGTAAATATTTTATTGCCTGGTGCTAACTTTATTCCAGACATTTTCCAATATAATACTAATGTTTTATCTATATTTCTATCAGTTAATGCTACTGTATAATTGGCACTTATTATAAACTTAAATTTTTGGTATATTAAGTTTCATTTCACTGCACTGATTACACTTTTTTCTATAGGGTGTATTATTCTTTCATCTGCTAAGTATATTTCAATGGGCGTATCTATTCCTTCTCTGAAACAAGCTTTTATTAGTATTTCTGTTCCTTCTAAATGTACATATTTTCTAGGCGTTTTATTTTTTAAATCTTGTATTTCTTTATTTATTATTCGTTTACTTAGTATGGGTATGTATGCTTTTCCGCTTGTATATTTGCAATCTATGATACGTTCTTTCTGACTAACTACATAATATTCTTCTTTTTGCCTTTTAAACCAATTTCTTAAGGTGGGTATTTCAAGTACTTTTTCAACACTTGAATCTAATTCTTTTCCTTTTATTTGTTCAAAAACTGTGTTATCAAATATAATTTTTTGGTCTAATAATTCTTCATTTTGATAATTTTCTTCAGATATTATTTTTATTTCATTTTCAGACATTATATTTCTTCATCTGCTTCATTATTATCTAGATTAATATTTTCTTCTTCATTTTCAGTTTCTATATCTGATACCTCATATATACTATCGTTTTCATTTAATTCATTGTCTATGTATTCTATTTGCATATATTCGTCATTATCTATAAATTATTTCTGCAATTTGTTTCCTTTTTGGATCTTTAGGTAACTTACAATCTTTAGCTATGTGTACTATCTTTCCACAATTATAACAAGTACATTGGGATATTTTTCTTTTTGGTCTATATGGTTTTTTTACTTTATAATTTTTTATATAGTATCTTCGTCTTGGTTTCTTATATTTATACTTGGTTCTAGTTTTTCTATAATTTTTATATTTTTTGGACTTTTGTTTTTTATTTGTACATCCAAACTGTGGTGTCATTTTATTTTTTACAATATGCTAAATTTTTGTTTAGTACTTTTTCTATTTTTAATTTTTCTTTCTGGTTCTCACATAGTTGTAAGAACCATTGAGATACGAATTTTATTCTAGCTTCTAAAGTATCTACTAATCCTTCATCATTCAAATCTTTAATTATTTTTGTGGTAAATGGTTCTCGCAATTTTGTAAAATATTGTTGTCTTATTTCTTTTGATTCATCTAAATTGTATTTTTCTTTGTAATAGTATTCCTTAAAGGCACAAGTGTATTCTTCTATATAACACATTTTACATATAGATAATTTTGTCATAAGTTGTCTATTTATTATTTTTTCTCTGTTTTGTTCTCTTATATCTGTGGTCATACCTCCAAATTCATTTCTTATTGCTGATTCATATTTATCTAGTATATCTATATTTGTTGCTGATGGAGATCCATCCATTTTTTTTGTCACTTCTAAGCTTTCTAAGGGTAGATTTTCTATCCATGATCTTGTCGTTCCTACGAATGTTCTTTCTATATACCTTGGTGCTTCTGTTGTTTTTATTTTGTTATCTATTAGTTGCTTAGATATATTTCCTGTCCATAGTAATGTTGCTTTATTTATGTCTGTAACACAATCCAGATCTAAGAAATTATATTGTTCATTTATTGGTTTTGGTATCCAATTCTTATTTATTCTACTATTCCATATTGCGTTAGTTCTATCTGATTGCTGATAAGTCAGCAGCATGACTTAAAACATGCGGAGCTACAAGGAGACGTTGAGAAACTCCATAAAACCCATAACAACGTTTGTTTAAATGCAGCTACAGCCAACTCATCTGTAAATATTTTACTGCCTGGTGCTAACTTTATTCCAGACATTTTCCAATATAATACTAATGATTTATCTATATTTCTATCGGTTAATGCTACTGTATAATTGACACTTATTATAAACTTAAATTTTTGGTATATTAAATTTCCTTTTTGGATAACAAGTTAACTCGTGTCATAAGTAAGAAATAATTAATAATAAATAATAATAATTCTTACAAGTCATAGTTAACGAGAAATATGAATTGTGAAATGTTGTAATACCAATTCTAATTCTTCAGATTGATGGTGGAAGCTGTCGAACGTTGTAACAGTAAGCCTTGTTGGGGGTGGAAGTAAATTTTCTTGTGGCTTAACTTTTTCTATTGGTTCAATGAGAGTGCCTTTGTCAATTGTCCAAAAGAAAGTGTTGATTGGAATTCCCTATGCATGATTTGATTCGCGAACAGTTTCAACTGATACCAAATAGGTATGGTAGGGAAAAAACAATTCAGCATAACTTTTTATATCGCTACCATTCATAATTCCTTGGACTTGTGCTTCCTATGGAAAAGGTGAAAGTACAATCCACTTAGTCAAATCTTATATGTTACATTATTTTCTAAGGAAAGTTTTTCCAGCATTTTAATTTTTTACCTGCAGAAGTTGAAATTGTTTTAAGTATAAAGCATGGCTATTCCCAAAATTAAAATTTTTAAGTTTGAATTTCAAAGCGTATGTGGATTAAAGAAACTTAAGAGGGGAATGCTGGCAACAATATTATTCAACTTTATCTGTTTGTAAGTAAAAATAAGTATAAACATATCTAATATTCGTCGAAGGTAATATTATCGAGCAAGAATTGTACATAAATGACTAACCTTTAGAAATTAGTTGTACCTATGATAAATATTTTCAGATTATTAATAAAAAAAATTAGGAGGGCTGCTTTCTATATAAGGTTCTAAATAAGAAAAGTGTATAAAGTGTTGCAATTTCTTTGATACAAGAATACTGCACACAAGCTGACAATTTCTACAATACTTTCGGAGAGCAGAATTGCAGACAATTCATATGCTTCAAATTTATTAGAAGCCAAAAACACCTAGCAAGATTATCATTATATGAAATCTTGGAAAAGAGTGATGAACTAAACTTATTCAGAAAATTTCATAAAGCCACAAACTAATTTCTTTTTTTCAACAAGGATAAGCTGGGATCTTATGCAGATAAAGCAGTTACTCATAATATAAGCACTGAAAAAAAGTTTCATTGTGAATTCATGAGAATCAATATTACATACATTTGAATAACCAACATCTATCAAAAGTCGCAAATATCGAAATCAACTGTTGTTATTGTACTCTAGCAAGATTATCGTGTATCAGTCTCGCTAAAAGAGAAATATCTTAATCTATATAGCCAGTTTATGGCACAAAGAATAAAATTTTAGGGAAGGGGCTATAGCAAGATGAATTGTTATAGACATAGCAAGGAATTATTATTGTAGTCACATGATTAATTATGGCAACAATATATTCAGCCTTATTTGTTTGCAAGTACAAATAAGTATAAACATATATAATATTCGTTGAAGGTAATAATATCGAGGAAAAAATTGTACATAAATGACTAACCTATAGAAATTAGTTGGATGTATGATAAATATTTGCAGATTATTAATAAAAAATAAGAGGGTCACATTCTATATAATGCTATTGCTGAGGATCTAAACAAGGTAAGTGTATAAGGTTTTGTAGTTTGTTTGATATAAGAATACTGCACACACAAGCTGGTCATTTCTACAATACTTTCACAGAGCCGAATTGCAGACAGTTCATGCGCTTCAAATTTATTAGTAGCCAAAAACACCTAGCATGATTACCATGGTATCAATCCTGGGAAAAGAGTGATGGACTAAAATCAGAAAATTTCTTAAAGCCATAAACTACTTTCTTTTTTCACTAAAGATAAGCTGGAATCTTATGCAGATAAACCAGTTACTCATGACACAAGCACTAAAAACGGTTCCACTATGAATTCATGAGATTCAAGATTGCATGCATTTCAATAACCAATATATTTGAAAAGTCACAAACATCTGCTGTTACTTCTACTCTATCAAGATTATCTTGTATCAATTTTGCTAAAAGAGAGGTGGCTTAATCTATATAGCCAATTTATGACTCAGAGAAAAAAATTGTAGGGAAGGGGTAGTGGCAGAATGAATTGTTGCACACAGAGAAAGGGATTATTGCACACAAGTTAGTAACTTCTACAATACTTTCAGAGAGTCGAATTGCAGGCAATCCGCAAGCTTCAAATTTATTAGGAACCACGAACACCTAGCAAAATTATTATGGGAAACTATTGAAGTTTTTATATGAATTTAAAATATTTGAAATTGTTAGTTATTGTGATTTATAGTACTTTTTTTTACATAATTTTGAGAATAATATTTATTATTCTCTTTGTTCCAAATTATGTGGCACATATAGGTTCTCAAAAATTAACTATTTGTTATGCCTACATTTTTAACTTAATTTTTTAAATAATATATGTTGCTTTACATGTTCTAATTTATGTGGCATTAATAGATAGATTTTTTGGATGTGATATTATGTGAAATTTGAAGTTAATCAATTTCTTAACATGTTTTTATATATTTGAGTCAACCATTTATATATTATATATATAGACCGATAAAGATGGGTTTTCTAAGTTGCTAATTATTGTAATTTATAGTATTATTTACATAATTTTCATATAATATATATTACTTTTGTGTTGATCATGTGATACAAATGGAGTTTCAATAGTTAATGTTCTTAATATATTCTTTTTTATTTACAACATATTTTATATATTTTATATAATATCTCTGTCTCTTTATTTCAATTTATCTGATATAGATAAAATTTTGGGAGTTAACAAAATCTTTTATATATTTTCAAATATTTTGAAGCTATTAATTATTATGATTTATAATATTTTCTACAAAAAAATTTAATATATATAAAGTGATAAAAGACAATCTTTTTTTAAAAATAAAACTTTAAATTCCCAAACTACCTCTGGCTACAAGCAGGCATGTTGCAACTTTGACAAGTTATTCAAAATCTTATATGATTTTTAAAAATATTTTAAGTTATTATTTACTATGATTTATAAATTTTTAGGCAATTTTGAAGCAACATATGTTATTTCGTTCTTTCAATATATGTTGCATAGATATAATTTCAAAAAGTAATCATTTTTATGCATTTTATTTTTTTTGTAATTACATATATTATATAGTAAAAATAATAATAAAATAATTAAAAAGTAAAATAAAAAAAAATTTGCTACTCATATCTCTAGAGCGTTTCAATAAACTTCAACATGTGTGCAACATGTCTGCTAATTGTCATGTAGAAAAAGTTCCAATAAATTTTAAAATGTGTGCTTATTTGACATTCAATTGGAAAATAAGGATACTTGTATAAGCCACCTAAGGGTGCAAGAATAAAAACCAAATCAGGATTAACAATGTCACGACCCAAAACGAGCCGCGAGTGGCACCCACATTTACTCTCCTATGTGAGCGAACCAACCAATCTAATCCCAACATTCCAACCATAATAAACAGAAAATAATGCGGAAGACTTAAAACTCATTAACGAAATCAATTAAATAACTTATAAAATTTATCAATTACTATCCCCAAAACCTGGAAGTCATCATCACAAGAACATCTATCCTCAAATTACTAAATCTAAGAGTATCTAAGAAACTAAAATAAGTAAAAGAGGTGGTCCATGTCCGAACTTCAAGACATCAAGACGCGAAGGAAAGAATCCAGTCCGGCTAGGAACAATAGCTCACCCTGAAATCTGATTATGCTGAAGTCTGGCTAGAGTTGCGGTTGAGTCGAAGTCGATGGCACGTTTGCTGCACTCCACAAATAACAAGATAGAAACATACAAGTAGGGGTCAGTACAAAACACAAGTACTGAGTAGGTATCATCGGCCAACTCAAAATAGAAAACAATATATTTCAGATAATAACATAAAATCAACTAATATTCTTAACAGGTGACAACAACATTTACCATAACCCTTTTGCCATAACACCAAGCACATCTATGAGGACTCAAGCCTCCACACCATACTCATTTGGGAAACAGGTTCTTTAGATTGAGTATATTAACATATTACAAGATTCATTCTTTTACTATCCTGGTGTCGGAACGTGACACTCCGATCCTCTACTATCCTGGTGTCGGAACGTGACACCCGATCCTCTACTATCCTGGTGTCGGAACGTGACACCCGATCCAATACTACTATCCTGGTGTCGGAACGTGACACCCGATCCAATACTACTATCCTGGTGTCGGAACGTGACACCCGATCCACTACTACTATCCTGGTGTCGGAACGTGACACTCGATCCACTATCCTCATTCTTTTAGTTCATCAAGCCTTATTTTATACCAAGGCATCATCATTAACAAAGAGGTTTTTAAGTTTTGAGATGCAACGGTCTCATCATGCTAATTCATCACAATTATATAATCACATCATGCATGCACACAATTAAGAATATAGGAGACTTTACAATACTACCCAATACATATCATTCGCTATTAAGAGTTTACTATGAAATAGCATAACATCATCAGATGTCTCCGCTTCCGACCGCCCAGGGAAAGCGTAACAATAGGCCCTATCACCTGTCGGCCCGATGCCCCTACCATGTTGTGCTGCAGTCGCTCCGGCTTGCCCGCCACCCCGGTTGGCTTGGTGATCACTATTACCTTGACCACCACGTCCTCCAGAATGACGGCCTCTTCCATTACCACCTCTACCTCTGACTATTGGGGGTCTGTCACTCTGTTTTGGACAATATCTCTTAATATGTCCAACTTCCCCACATCCATAACAATCTCTATGTTCAAGCATAGGTCTCTGTGAGAACGACGGAGTCAGGGGATAACCTCCAAACTCAGAGAAATGTTGACCGATCTGCGGTGGACCCCCAGCTACAGCCTGCAGTGAAGACTGAATAGGTCGGGCTGGATAACCTCCTGAACTCTGCCCTCTGGAGTAAGAACCACTAAACTCACCTCCCCTACGAAACTTCTTAGTTGTTGATGCCATGGTGAAGTCATCTGGCTTCACTCCCTCCTCCTCTATCACAAAGTCTACCACTTCCTGAAAGGATTTTGCAGTAGCAGCTACCTGTAAGGCCGAAATCCGCAATTCTGACCTCAACCCTTTCACAAAGCGTCGAATCCTCTCTTGTGGACTGAAGCAAAGCTGGGTGGCATACCTAGATAATGCACGAAACTTAGCCTCATACGCAGTAATCGACATGCTGCCTTGCTCTAGGCTCAGGAACTCATCTCTCCTCCTATCCCTCAAAGTCCGGGGTATATACTTCTTCATAAACAAGCTAGAGAAAGATGCCCAAGTCATAGGTGGTGCCTGTGCTGGTTGACACTCAACATATGACCGGCACAACATTTTGGTGTTTCCCTGAAACTGATAGGTTATAAACTCCACGCCAAATCGTTCCACTATGCCCATTTTATGTAGTAACTCATGACAATCAACCAGAAAATTGTAGGCATCCTCAGATTCAGCACCCTTGAAGACGGGAGGTTTCAATTTCAAGAACTTACTGAAAAGTTCGTGCTGATCACTTGTCATTATAGGCCCTGTTGTCAATCGAGGAAACGTGCCTATTCCCAATGAGGCATCCATGCGGGGAGCCACAGCAACTGCATGCTGCACTCCCGGAACCTGAGGTGCTGGTGTAGAAAACACTAGAGGTGTCCGGCCCTGATCAGATAACCCGCTAAGATAAGCAAGAACCTAATTAATCATCTCTAGGGTAGGTTGGAGTGGTAATTCCTCATTCTGCACTTGCTCATTCTCCCCTTCCTCACCCTCTCTTACAACTTCCTCAGTCGGTGGAGGAGTCACCGCCCTAGTACTAGATGGGCCAGGTGCTTGTCCTCTTCCTCTAGAGGACGTCCTCCCGCGACCTCTACCACGACCTCTTGCCACTGCTCCTCTTTGAGCTACAGCCCCAGTGGCTGGCTCAGACGCATCTTGTCTTGCCGGTGCTGGTGTTGGCACAGTTGTTGCTCTAGTTCTAACCATCTGCGAAATAGAGTGAAGATGGTCAGATACCAATTTGTATCACCTAGATACTAATTGGATCCAAGTAATAGCACGAAAGAAAGAAGGAATGGAATTTTTCGTAAAGTCCTATAGCCTCTCAAAGAAAAGTAAAGGCGTCCCCCCTACCATTCCTTAAGACTCTACTAGACTCGTCCTTGTGTGATGAGACCAACAAACCTAGTGCTCTGATACCAAGTTTGTCACGACCTAAAACTAGCCGCGAGTGGCACCCACATTTACTCACCTATGTGAGCGAACCAACCAATCTAATCCCAACATTCCAACCATAATAAACAGAAAATAATGCGGAAGACTTAAAACTCATTAACGAAATCAATTAAATAACTTATAAAATTTATCAATTACTATCCCCAAAACCTTGAAGTCATCATCACAAGAACATCTATCCTCAAATTACTAAATCTAAGAAACTAAAATAAGTAAAAGAGATGGTCCATGTCCGGACTTCAAGACATCAAGATTCGAAGGAAAGAGTCCAGTCCGAGCTAGGAACAATAGCTCACCCTAAAATCTGATTATGCTGAAGTCTGGCTAGAGTTGCGGTTGATTCGAAGTCGATGGCACGTTTGCTGCACTCCACAAATAACAAGATAGAAACATACAAGTAGGGGTCAGTACAAAACACAAGTACTGAGTAGGTATCATCGGCCAACTCAAAATAGAAAACAATATATTTCAGATAATAACATAAAATCAACTAATATTCTTAACAGGTGACAACAACATTTACCATAACCCTTTTGCCATAACACCAAGCACATCTATGAGGACTCAGGCCTCCACACCATACTCATTTGGGAAACAGGTTCTTTAGATTGAGTATATTAACATATTACAAGATTCATTCTTTTACTATCTTGGTGTCGGAACGTGACACTCCGATCCTCTACTATCCTGGTGTCAGAATGTGACACCCGATCCTCTACTATCCTGGTGTCGAAACGTGACACCCGATCCAATACTACTATCCTGGTGTCGGAACGTGACACCCGATCCAATACTACTATCCTGGTGTCGGAACGTGACACCCGATCCACTACTACTATCCTGGTGTCGGAACGTGACACCCGATCCACTATCCTCATTCTTTTAGTTAATCAAGCCTTATTTTATACCAAGGCATCATCATTAACAAAGAGGTTTTTAAGTTTTGAGATGCAACGGTCTCATCATGCTAATTCATCACAATTATATAATCACATCATGCATGCACACAATTAAGCATATAGGAGACTTTACAATACTACCCAATACATATCATTCGCTATTAAGAGTTTACTATGAAATAGCATAAACCATAACCTACCTACACCGAAGAATTCGTGATCACACAAGCTACTCCTTAAAATCTTTGCTTTCCTCTTCGTTCTCTCTTCTGTCGCTCGTTTCTCCCCCTCTCTCTGTTCTTTCTATTTTTCTTATTCAAAACCCTTTTCTTTTACCCTAATTGTCATATAATTAAGTATAAAAGATGATAAAAATAACCCACTATTTATTTCAAGGTTATCTCCTTTAACCCCCAAGTGATTGAATTATTAACATTAAACCACTAACTTTATAATTATAAGCAGGAATAGTCCAAAACGCCCCTTAAAACATTTAACAGAAATCCGACCCAGTCAGGGTTACGCAGCCTGTGACGGTCCGTCGTGCCTACGACGGTCCGTCCTGCAGAGTCGTCACAGTGTTCAGAGACTCAAATTCTTTAAAGAGTCTGTGACGGCCCATCATGCCTGCGACGGTCCGTCCTGCCATCCCGTCGTGACGTTCAGAGAGTCGATCTCAGTACTCAAATTTTCAGATTCTAAGTGTTTTGGAATGAAACCCCCTCGACGGTCCGTCGTGACCATGATGGTCCGTCGTGGGATCCATCTACTTAGACAGTTATTACAAGAATAAACTCTATTGCTCAAAACGACTAAACAGGTAAACAGGTCGTTACAAACAACAACCCTAAAATACTTCATGATCAATCAAGCATGTGTATGCTCCAAATAACCAAATTCCAGGTTTAAAATTTCAACCTTATTTTAGAGTGTAATAAAGAATATGGATTAGTATTGTTATTATTGTTCTAAACATTTTCAAAATGTGTATTTCCCCTTTTACTTACCCTCATCTAATTACATGTTTGAAATTAGATGTCCCCTTGAATGATCTATTATCAACATAGTTTAATTCTCATTATAAAAAAAATCGACAATCTATATGATTCTATTTTATGCATATATGTCTCTCACTACTTCCCACCTTCAAAATTTTAACTAATGTACTTTAATTTTTTAATCAGTGAAAAGTCATATTGCCTATTTTAATATTTTAATCAGTGAAAAGTCATATTGCCTATATTTTACAATATAATTGGAGCCATTTTTTTTGGAGGCAATACCAATCACTCAAATGTTTTCTTACAATCTTAGTCACAACAAGAAAAACAATTGACTAATTTCCAACGTAACACACTATTTTCCTTTTGTTTAAGTGAATAAAATGTACATATCTATAGAATTAGGCTTTAACAATTAATATATAATATCAATGTGTCACACTGATATTATATATATAAAACAAATTGTGCTATATTAGAATAGTCTAAATTTTATTCCTTCGGTGAGACGATAGAATAGTTTAAATTTGTGACATCAATTGTAGCTTAAAATTTCTCATCGTTTTTGTAGCTTCGTACTCTTGTATCTTTCAAGCCTCTTTTGAATTATTTTTTTCTAGTCAAAACTCTTTCTAAAAATAAACTCTATGTTGTCAGTAGTAGAGCCATCCTCCGTAGACCTTGCTTATGGGTTCATCATATCATTTAAGATTTAAAAGAATCATCATATTGAACACTTTAGATTGTTATGCTTGAACTATCATTGAGGTAGTTCTTGAAATTAGAGTCAAACACTTATAACTTGTTTTTCCTCTTGTAAATTTTATTAGGTAGTGGAGCCTGATTAATATATATAATTATTTACGCGGTTTAACCTCCGCTGTGAGTTTGCCAGGAGATTATGGGGGACCGGAGCCCCCCATCCGAAGGCGGGGTTCGGGGCAGCGGCTGACCTAAATTTTAGGCTTTTCCTATTTATTCTCTATTTTAGGCTTTCCTATTTATTCTCTATTTATTCTCTGTAACAAAAAATACTCTGATTTATTAATATAAATAAACCTCACCGCCGTGGAAGTTTTCTCACGGGGTGTTACCACGAAATATTGGGTTTTCTCTTTCTCTCTCTAGATCTCTCATCTCTTTCTCTTTAAAGTTCTTGTGTTCTTCATTCATCTAGTGTGTGTGCGTGAATTTGATCCTAACAACTGGTATCAGAGCTAAGGAGATTCAACACGATCACTGAAGATGGATAGTTCGAAGCTTGGAATCGAGAAGTTTGATGGATCCGATTTCAGTTTCTGGAATATGCAGATCGAAGATTATTTGTACCAGAAAGATCTTCACAAACCGTTGACCGGGGTGAACCCGGAATCCATGACGGAGGATAAGTGGAAACTCAAGGATCGTCAGGCTCTAGGGTTGATCCGGTTGACTTTGTCAAGAAACGTGGCGTTCAACATCGTGAAGGAGAAGAATACGTCCGGTCTGTTGAAGGCACTATCAAACATGTATGAAAAAC
Source organism: Solanum habrochaites (assembly GCA_027704765.1). Lineage (NCBI taxonomy): Eukaryota > Viridiplantae > Streptophyta > Magnoliopsida > Solanales > Solanaceae > Solanum > Solanum habrochaites. The sequence goes on from JAKWJA010002497.1 coordinate 28,919,870, forward strand.
CATCGGCTATGAACAAAGTATATTTTATGCGTAGATTGTTCAATTTACAGATGTCTGAGAATGGATCCGTTTCTGATCATATAAACGAGTTCAATATGATTGTGAGTCCACTCAATTCTGTGGATATTAATTTCGAAGAAGAAATTAAGGCGTTGATTTTGATGTCATCTCTTCCCGAGTCTTGGGATACTGTTGTTGCTGCGATTAGCAGTTCTCGTGGATCTCAGAAACTGAAGTTTGATGAAATCCGTGATGTTGTTCTTAGCGAAAGTATTTACAAACGAGAAGTGGGAGATTCAAGGGGGAGAATTAAGATGAAAGGCCAAAATCAACACGGTCGATCAAAATCAAAGAATCGAGGAAAATCCCTGAACAGATCAAATGTGACTTGTTGGAACTGTGGAGAAAAAGGGCACTTTCGGACGAACTGTACAAAGCCAAAGAACAAACTGAATCAAAAATTTGGAGATGACAATGATTCTGTAAATTCAGCAGAGGACAATGGGGATTCTCTAATCCTTAGTGTGAACAGCCCGGTTGAATCATGGATTTTGGATTCTGGTGCATCTTTTCATTCGTCTCCAAGCAAGGAGTTGTTCCAAAATTTCAAATCTGAAAATTTAGAAAAGTATATTTTGCTGACAATAAAGCCTTAGAGATTGAAGGAAAGGGGGATGTTTGCATGAAGAGCACCTCGGGAAACCAGTGGACATAGGAGTATGTCAGATATATTCCTGGGATCAAGAAAAATCTGATCTCTGTTGGTCAGTTGGATAGCACGGGATATGCAGCAGAGTTTGGGAAAGGTTCGTGGAAGATCGTGAAAGGTGCTATGGTAGTAGCTCGTGGCACCAAATCTGGAACCTTGTATAAATATGGCCGTTGTTGCTGAAGGTGCTTCCAGTTCATGTCTGTGGCACAACAGACTTGGACACATGAGTACTAAAGGAATGAAGATCCTGGTTGCAAAAGGAGCATTAGAGGGTCTGAAGTCTGTTGATATGGGTCTTTGCGAGAGTTGTGTTATAGGCAAACAAAAAAGAGTAAGCTTCACAATGACTCCTAGAGAGCCAAAGAAAGTGCGGTTTGAAATGGTCCATACAGATAATTGGGGACCATCTCCAGTATCATCACTTGGAGGATCCAGATTCTATGTTACCTTCATTGATGATTTCAGCAGGAAGGTATGGGTTTACTTCTTGAAGCATAAGTCAGATGTGTTTGCAACTTTCAAGAAGTGGAAAGCTGAAGTTGAGAATCAGACCGGTTTGAAAGTCAAATGCCTAAGGTCTGACAACGGAGGAGAGTATGACAAATCATAGTTCAAGGTATTCTGTGCAGCTGAGGGAATAAAATTGATGAGAACAATTCCTGGTAAGGCAAGGTAGAATGGAATTGCTGAGAGGATGAACAGAATATTGAATGAGCATGCAAGGAGTATGAGGATACACTGTGGGCTGCCCAAAACACTTTGGGCAGATGTTGTGAGCATAGATGCATACTTGATCAACAGGGGACCATCAGTTCCTTTAGGGTTCAAGATTCCAGAGGAGGTGTGGACATGAAAAGAACTCAAGTACTCACACTTGAGGACTTTTGGTTGTACTGCTTATATTCATGTTGATCCAGAAAAGAGAGACAAGCTTGATGCCAAGGCTGTGAAGTGTTACTTCATAGTCTATGGTTCTGATTTGTTTGGTTACAGGTTTTGGGATGACAAGAATAGAAAGATAATGAGACATTGTGACGTGACATTTGATGAGTCTGTCCTGTACAAGGACAGAGAGCAGAAGGTTCTAGAGATTACAAATCAAGTGGGAGTTGAGGTTGAGTTGGAGAAGATTTACCCCAGAGATGTCGAAGCATATACTCAACCAACTTCTACTGAAGAATCTGAAGTGGAGCAAGTTACACCTGAGCAGGTGTTAAGTAGATCATCTAGATCCATCAGGGCACATGATAGGCATTCACTATCATTACACTATCTATTGCTGACTGATGAGGGGGAACTAGAGTCTTTTGATGAGGCCCTACAGGTGGAGGATTCGATCAAGTGGGAGCAAGCCATGGATGATGAGATGAGGTCACTTGAGAAGAATGACACATGGGTGTTGACTGAGTTACCTGCAGGGAAGAGAGCTTTGCTGAACAAGTGGGTGTTTAGAATCAAGACTGAACAAGATGGCAAAAGAAGGTTCAAGGATCGTTTAGTGGTTAAAGGATATTCACAAAGGAAAGGTATTGATTATGCTGAAATATTCTCTCCTGTTGTGAAGTTAACCTCTATTCGTATTCTGTTGAGTGTTGTTGTATCGGAGAATTTGCATCTAGAGAAAATGGATGTAAAAACAGCGTTTTTACATGGAGATATGGACAAAGAGATCAATATGCAGCAACAGGAAGGATTTGTGGTTCCAGGCAAGGAACACATGGTGTGCAATATGGACTAAAGCAAGCACCAAGGAAGTGGTACAAGAAGTTTGACTCCTTCATGACCAAGAGTGGATTCTGTAAAGCTGAAAAGGATCCTTGTTTTACTTCAAGAAATATACTGATTCATATGTCTTTCTACTCTTGTATGTGGATGATATGTAGATTGCAGGATCTAGTATGAGGGAAATTATCAAGCTGAAGACAATGTTGTCTGCAGCGTTTGAGATGAAAGATTTGGGTCCAGCAAAGCAGATTTTGGGGATGAAGATTTCTCGGGATAGATCTGCAGGCACTTTAAATCTATCTCAGGAGTTGTACATTGAGAAGGTGCTGAGCAGATTCAGGGTTAATGATGCTAAAACCAGGACTACTCCATTGGCAAATCACTTTAAATTGTCAAAGGAGCAGTCACCCAAGACTGTCGAGGAGCGTGATCACATGGCACTTGTTCCATATGCTTCAGCAGTTGGTAATTTGATGTATGCTATGGTCTGCACTAGACCTGATATAGCACACGCACTGGGAGTTGTTAGCAGGTACATGGCGAACCCTGGGAAAGAGCATTGGGAAGCTGTGAAGTGGCTTCTGAGATATCTGAAAGGTACATCCAGTACTTCACTTTGTTTTGGCAAACTCAATGTGACTCTACAGGGTTTTGTGGATGCTGATCTTAGTGGGGATGTTGACTCGAGCAAGAGTACATCCGGGTACATTTACACCATAGGTGGAACAACAGTGAGTTGGATGTCCAGGCTTCAAAAGTGTGTTTCTCTTTCATCTACTGAAGCTGAGTATGTGGCAATAGCTGAAGCTGGGAAATAGATTATATGGTTGGAAGATTATCTTGAGGAATTGGGCAAGAAGCAGAGCGAGAAGATTCTTTACTCAGATAGACAGAGTGTCATACAGTTGGTGAAAAATCCAGACTATCGTTCGAAGACAAAGCACATCAGAAGGTGATACCATTTCACTCGCAGGGCAGTGGAGGATGGTGATATGTGCTTGGAGAATATAGAGGGTGCAAAGAACCTGACAGACATGTTGACAAAATGTGTTGATGTTGGGAAACTGAGGTTATGTAAAACCTCGGTTGGTCTTCTGTAGTTCTTGCTAAAGATGTTGCGGTGTGGTAAATATGTTGATGATGAAGAGATTTTTTTTTTGAGAATGTATTTTTTGGATAACTAAGTCAGTCTCCAAGTGGGAAAACTGTTAGGTAGTGGAGCCTGATAAATATATATAACTGTTTATTCACTATTTTAGGCTTTCCTATTTATTCTCTATTTATTCTTTGTAACAAAAAATACTCTGATTTATTAATATAAATATACCTCACCGCCGTGGAAGTTTACTCACGGGGTGTTACCACAAAATATTTGGTTTTCTCTTTCTCTCTCTAGATCTCTCATCTCTTTCTCTTGAAAGTTCTTGTGTTCTTCATTCATCTAGTGTGTGTGCGTGAATTTGATCCTAACAAATTTATCATGAACAAGAAATAAAGAGTATTGTACATTCCAAATCCGTAGTATCATAAAGAATTTACTATGGCTATAGATGCTTAAATGCAGGTACCTAATAGGTTTACTGGATTCTCTTTCAATTCAGATATTTGTTCCTGCACTTATAAAACACCTGCATCCTTTGTCTTGGCAATATAATTTCAAGCTTCATCTTTGTGCTTCGTGTTGCTACAAACTCCACCTATTTCAGAATTGCTATTTTCTGCTCACCTTCAATTTCCCCTTCCCCATTCCTCTTTTGTTCTTTCTATATTTGAACCAATTCTTATCTGGAAATTTGTTGTTGTAATAATCAAAGGGGGAAAGAAGATATGAGAGTATTCTTTGTTTTTTTTTGTGAAATTTGATTCAAAAACATGGAGACACAAGTGAACTAATCAATCTTTGTTTTTGATTGTTCGTAAATGTTTTGTCTCCGCAACCTTTCATCTTCGAGCTTCTCCAACTATATACTGCCTTTTCTTCTTCAATCTTCTCCAACTATTGCTGCAATTTTGAGGGAATTCTTTGTTAATTATCTCTCAATGTTGCTGTTAAAATTTCTTTATAGATTCTATTTTGTCAAGTTCATGTTTTCATGTGTTATTTTCTCGATTTTCTTGAACTTCAATTATGGATCGATGACTTGATGTAGTTTGAATATGACAAGAATCCAAAATGCATGATAAATACTCAAAGAATCATTAAAAAGCTGAAACAAATAAATTACAAACAAAATAAAATGAACCACCAAAACAAAGAGGAGACTGAGTCGTGCATTCAATGTGGAAGTCCAAGTCAGACATACCCCACTTATTTATCTGAGGCAACACCAACAGTTACTTTGTTTGCCCCATAAGTGCAAGCATTGTATCCTCTTATATACTCCTTTTGTTCACTTGTACTTTTCATATTTCACTTCGTAATGATAAGTTTGACTAATATTATATGTGTCATCCGAATACCCAAGCATACACCTCAAAGGCATTACCCCAAAACCCTAGATTATAGTGATCAAACTTTAGTTTCATAATCCTCATCTTCCAAAAAGGGTTTCTCTTTCAGAAGTACTTTAGAGGAGTAGAATGTTAAATAGAGAGAGAAACAACTAGATTAGATTTTATATGTCAAAGTCCCGTTCATTTCGAATCACCAGAATAGAACTTTGTATATCAATGTTTGTATGGTTTCAATACTTTGTATAGAATTATATATATGTGTGTGTATTTATATATATATATTACTTTTTGTCGGTGGATGTTCGACTGGTCACCTTTAACTATGTGTGACTACGGCCTATGTCATTCTATGTATGGTTTAGCTAATGGACCTTGGATGGCCCAAGTTCCATCAACAATTTGAAAAATCATGACTTTTTCTAATTTGGACTTTTCACTAAAAAGAATTATTTGATCTTCCACTTGGGCTTTATATATCAACGGTGTGTACTCTCGTTGACTCTTTTTGAGTAACATTAGTAGGCAATAAGCTCACATCGGACTTCATAAGAGTAAAGAGTTGTATCACCAAAATTGAGATTTATAAATGAATGTTGGTATTGTTTCAAAGTCATTCATGTTATATCGTCAGAATAGGGATTTATATCTTAATGCCCGTATATTTTCGAAGTCTCTTTATTGTCAGGATAAAGATTTACATCTCAATGCTAGAGTTTACTTCTATAAACTTTTTTGTTTTGAAAGTTGTTCATTTCATATAAGAAATTTTAGAGGAGTGTTGTATTTTTGTTTGTCTAGTTCTGTCAATTGGTTTCTACATAAGCTATATAGTGATGGTTAGGTTTGTATTTTTATAATATCTCGTAACTAGAATTAACTAAGAATAAGATAAGAAAAATAAGAATAATCAAATTTGGAAATAAGTAAGGAAATCTAGAAAATTTCCAGATTTCATAAGTGAGTTTTGGTTATTTTCAAACGGCCATAAATTCCAGCACATGAGAAGTTTGGATGAGTTCCTTATATGGATGGAATGACGCCAAGTTTGCAAAATTCTGAGGTTGTATGAGGGAGATATGACTTTAGGAAGTTCGGTTGTTGGGCAAAGGAAAGTCCAAATCTGGATTTGTTAAGGGTGTTTTGGTCTTTCCTAAATCAACCATTAATTTTGTTTTTGGGATATTAAGTTGGGTTCTAAGCTGATCCCATTCTGTTTACACAATTAGAAAATAAGTTAGGGCTTTAAAAGAAAAGGGATAAAAGAGGAGAAGGAAGAAGAAGATGCAAGAACGCCAAGAATCATTGTGAGGATTTTATCGGGGGTAATCCTATCAAAGTATGTGAGATCATTCGGTGATGGGTCCTTTCATCCATACCCAATTTTTTTATATTTAGAAAGGTTTGAGTTAGTGAATGATGAACATGGAAGCTTCTTGTCGAAATATTGTGGAATCTTGTGATTGAATCGTTGTTCATATCTTGTAGTTTTAATCTATGTTTCCGGACTGTTTTTGGGTCTAATTTGTTGGGTAATGAACTATTTAGTGATCCCTAGTGTTTGGGGTGGGATTCATGGGAGTTTAGAAGAGTTATAACTGAAAATTGGAGGAGAAAAGTCGAAATCGCGTCGGACTCTCCTTAAGTTGTCGCGCCTGCAAGGCAGACTCTGTCTGACGAACCTGGTGCAGCGCGCCAGCCAAAGCTTCCCAGACCATGGTCTGTCCGACAGGCCCTAGCGCCCCGCGTCTCTTGGAGCGCCCCAACCCCCTGGAGACTTCGTTCTTTCCCTATCTTTCCGTACTAGTTCCTAAGTAATGTATCTCTCCTTCCTAGTTGATTCCAACACTCTAGAGTACATATAACATCATGAAATCATCCATACACATGACATAATGATCCTTGAATCCATAATCCAATTCAAGGGAAGCTAAGATCAAAGTCAAAGAAGTTAAGATTCAAAATCTAATAGTTAAGAAGCAAGTCAAAGCGAGTTCTTAAAGTTTTCAAAGTTCTTAGAGTCTTACTTAAACGTTTTTATTTTGTTTTAAGGCTCAAGTTCAAGTTAGGGAAAAGAGTAAAGTTTGAGTTGATTCCTCAAAAAGGTATAAAGGAACTAACTATTCCCTAAGAGTTAAAGTTTCAAGTTAAGAACAAGAATTGAGTTCATTACTCTAAATTTATAAAAGGCACTAAGTTAAAAAGGAAACTATGAAATTTCAAAAGACTTTTAAACTAAAGAGGGGAACTATGTTTCCAAAAGGAGCTTTTTTAAAGCTAAAGGGGTTCAACAAATTATCTCAACCCAAAGAAAAAAATGTTTTAGTAAAAGTATGAGCTAAAGTATGTTTTGTGAGTAGTATTGAGCACCAACGTGGGGATTAGAGTTCATATTAACTTAAGTCTCCATGTAAATCATGAAATCATCATGTGAATTGACAAATCATACTTTTTAGACGATCATGTAAGTTTATCTAGTGGATCCAATAAGCAATGTAAGGTCCTATATCGATTGCAAGGTATAGGATAGTTCTGACAGCGTGGCCAAGACGATGTATCACCACTTAGGCTCACAGTGGTGGTTGTCGGTTAGAGAATCTCCCACCAAAGTTATATTACTTTTATATATAAGCAAGTTGTTTTTGTTATTGCTTTTGTTTAACGAACTGAGTTGTGTTACTGTTTTATAAGCTTTATATATATCACCACATGTGTTTTAAACTTCTTTACATGCATATCTTTTGAGTTAAGTATTTGAACAGCGCCAAGATAAATTCATCTAATTCCCTCCATCTTAAGTAGTCGTTTAGATTTCCAACTCGCATACTCGTACATTCAATGTACTGATGCCAGTTGACCTGCATCGTTTTATGATGCAGACGCAGGTACCCAGGATATGCACGTAGCACTTCGTTGATCCAAACCGAGCTCTAGAGTTAATGGTGAGCCTCCTTGCATTGTGAAGATCATATTTTTCATTGCTTTATTAGTTTGGCTTTTAGGATGTTGTGGGGTTTGTCCCAACATCCCTCTCCAGTAAGTTTAGAGGCTTCGTAGACAATAGTATTTCATTTTGGATTTTGTTTCAATTATTGAGACTTACGTGCCATTTTGGCCAGATTTATTATATGAAATACTTTCCTTTAAACATGATGTATTTCACTGGTAAGTTGAGTTTAATCTTTCTCTGAGTTAAGTAAGTCAGGCCAATGGTTCGCTTGGAAGCAGCAACGGTCTCCTAGTGCTAGTCCCACCTAGGGTATTGGCTCGGGGCATGACAATTTCTAATATTTTAATCTTACTCTTGCTTCTTTATTGCCTTGCTCTACTCCCCTCCTTTTTTTTAAAATATCTTTTGTTTGTTTTCTCCGAAGTTATTGCATTGTTTTTCCTAATCAATTGACGTATTTTCTTCGTTATTGTATTCCTTTCTTCGTAAAATATCTTTATTTGTTACACTTAGGAACTCTCTAGAACAATCTCATTACCTTTGTGAAGTAGTGTTACACTTTAAGCTCCCTTGAACTCACTTGTGGATTACATTGGATATGATGTTTTTTTTTAATTTGTTTCAATGATTAGTTTAATTAAATATACAATTTTCAATTTTTAGTAGTATTTTTGGATCAAAATCTGAGTTTTATTGTAGTAAGCCCCTGCTTCGACTGATGTTAAAATTTCCAGTTAGTGATTAGTGAAAAATTGGATTTTAATATTGAAGTTGAGTGCTTAGTAATTTAGGATTTTTAACTGGGATTTTTTGGATAATGACGATATAGATTAGTATATGAAAGAGGAAGACATGTAAGCAATTACTGTGAAGTTGATGAGTAGCAAATATTATACTTTGTTTACCTGATAAGTGAGTTCCTCATATGAAATATGCTTCCAGAGATACATAATGAGAAAGATTGAATTTTCTCTAGGTTCCATATTGCGAATGATCTGCTTATGTCTTGGTATGTGGCGTCACAATAATAGTTTTTCTAGAAATCTGAGGTCTTGAAGGCCTTGTTTGACTGCCACATGTTAATGGGAACTCACATTCCACTTGTATCTCATTACATTTCCTTTTCTCTTTCATTTTTTTTACTTTATCTTTTCCCTTAAATTTCGTAAGTTTCAACATGGCTGTTTTTTTGCCATATTCAAATAGTTTAATGGCAGTTTGGTCATTGCAAAGGACACAACAAAATTGTAAAATAAACTTGCTTAGAAAGTTTGTACTTCTTGTCTTGTTATTTGGACCTAGCAAAAACTCTTTGAAAAGTTCATCATTTTCTATAAAATTACAAACCATGCATGCTATTAAGAATATGGCGGGTCCTACATTTTTGTTTTTATAAGACATGGGTTTCATATTAAGTATTTATTACTTTTTTGCCCGTCATAAATGTATATTTTCCCTATTTAATATTATTTATATATTATTTAAGAATATATTTTTTATTTTTATCTATTCATTTTCATATATTAAAAACCATGAACAATACCAACAATTTTTTTTTTAAAAAAAAACCGCTCTTTTAAATTAAATTACACAATATGCCTTATAAAATATAGAAACGACATACATTATTCGAAAATATGTAAAATATACTATAAATCATATTATTGGTTATTATTATTACTATTATTATTATTATTATTATTATTATTATTTTTAAAAATACAATTTAAAGATATCATTGAATTTTTTTGAAAAGTCTCATTTATGTCATTCATTAAAAGTTTGTCTTATTTATGTCATTACCGTTTACGAAAAAACTCATTTATGTCATTACTTTTTGACAGTGATTTTGTAAAACCATTTTTGACACCAAAAGTATAGTGTAATTAACATGTATCACGCATATCAGATACATGAGTGAGATAAGAGAGTGACAAACAAAATGGGAGGGAGGCAAGTGCACGATATTTGTCTTGTATCCAAGAAACATGAGAATTTACTTGGATAGAGTATATGAGAAAAAATTAACTTGATTTTGAGTTCATTTATTCTAAGATATATGCATTTGAACGTATCAAAATCTAGTAAGATTCATAATATTACAACATAATGTGTATTTAAGTAATTAGATTATATACTAGTGAGATTATTGTTAGTTACCCTTAAATAAAAAGTTTTGACCCATGGACCAGCCCCGACCTGACCCAAATAAATCCTCAAAAGGCAACGACTTATATGGACTGAACTTATAAGCATTAATTTTAAATATGCTTGAAAAATCTATCTCAACCTACTCCAACAAGAGTAAAGGACACATATATACAACTGTTATGAAAAATTAACAATCAATAACTCATAATTAAATAGCATTTAATTGATTAAAAAAAGGCACAAATTAGCTATATTAACAGACAACAAACTATTTTTTTTTTCAATTTTTCTTGTGAAACTAAACACCGCACACTATTCAATTCAATTAGCATAACTAGATATATAAATCTATGTTATCCACTACAAGGGATACCTTTTCAAAAAATTTATAGTTTATGTATCCAATCACTTATAATAGGTAAACAATTAATTAAATTATCTTTTATCACATCATTGAATTTTCATCACTTGGATGAACAATCATGTATACAATGCATACATATATGTATATTCGTTCACTAAAAATGTAAACATTGAATCGAACAATCTTTTATCACTTGAATAAATATTTAATCATTTGAATGAATAATCGTGTATACAAAAATTCCTGTATGCATTCACGTGTATTCATTCACTAAAAAAACTGTATACATTCCATATTCTTTCTTTAGTGTGTAAGTGAGGATTGCACTTTAAAATTAAAATGCTTAGTATTATATAAGTCAAAGTTATTCAAAGTTAGACGATTCATCATTTTCGATAATCCTTCTCCTTCGGGCAACCTCAACTAGAACAACTCTTTTCTGATTTTTTTTATCAGCAACACCAACCGATTCACATTATTACCTTTAAACTTATCCTTACTTCGAATCAGATACTGCGAAGAACTTGCATGACTACAATTTGATGTTTTGGATGGAGATTCAACAAAATTAAAATCAGAATCTCTATTTTTTTAGGAATAATTCTTTAAATATTTTTCTCGAATTTACTGAAATAATTATATCCTTGTATCTGTCTTATTTTTAGTATTTTATTTGGTATTGGGTAATTGTATGTTTTAGTTTTAGCATTGAAGTTGCGATAATCTATAACAATTCTGCTTTTACCTCTTTTTTGTTCACTATGTTTTATAACTATAAATGCTGGGCTTGTATGTTTACTATTACTTTCTTGTATGTAATTATTTTCTAATAGTTCATCTATATGTATTTTGAATTCTTTTAAATCATCAAAGTTATATTTTAATGATTTCTGTGTTATTATACTATTTTCATCTATTAGTTCAATTTTTACTTTTGTCTTATGTTTTTCCTATCCTTGTAATGGATCTTCGTTATATAGTTGTTCTAGTTGTTTATTTATTATTTTAACTTTACCTATTGTAAATATGATAATTTCTAATTGTGTTATTTGTTTCTTATCCATATTTTCCATTTCTTGATTTATTTTTTCACTTCCTTGTATCCATTCTGTGGGTTTACATTGTTTGTTATTTACTCTTTTTGCTCCTATCTTGTTCCCGCCTGGTGTAGTAAGCCACCAGTGTGTTTTTGTTATTATATGTGGGTTGAATTTATCTAAAAATGACATGCCTAGTAAAGGCCAATTGTCTTTTAGTAAGGATGAAAGGTCATTAGGAACTTGTATATAAGTGGCATTTGCCTTTGTAAATAAATCATCAATCACTAACCATCCACACATCTCTCTTTTCTTACAATTCCGCAGTATAGTCGATCCTCCCCCAAAATGGTATCAGAGCTAAGTTAAAAATAAGCTAAGATAAGAAAATATCTATGGAAAACAAATCAACTATGACGGATGATCTACAAGAACAGGTATATTCATTTATGCTTATGAGTAGCTAAACTGCTTTATTCCTTATAATCTCTTGATTAATTATAAATATTCATCATACTATAATACTGTTATGATAATCATTTTTAGAAGGTTTAATATGAAAATATTCTGAGAGTAGGTAAGCCTAGACGATGCCATCCTAAGGTGGAAAACGGTAGGCAAGAAGGCCGTTTAGGGGAGTACACAGAGTTGAGGCGCTGTTAGGGTAACTGATTGAAGAAGAAAACCACAGTAGTGACTAGAACAGATGATTAAAATAACTTTAGTATAATATGATGAATAAGTATAATAAACTAAGAGGTTAGAAGGAATAAACTTTAAAAAGCAAAGCATATGATAAAAATGAATACCTATTTGTTAAATGATGATGTTAATTACAAGATATTAATATTCTATATATTAAAAGGTCTCAATACAGATATATAAAGAACAATTTATGATATATTAGTAACATATGAGGTAATAGAATTAACAACTCAAGGTTGGACTGAATTAGATATACAAGATAATTTTTATGATGAATTTTATTCTGACATAAATGATTTATATGATGATCTAGAGATATTCAGAGATCAATGATAAAATATATATATTGGGTAAAAGCTAATGAAAACATAGATCAATATCATAAAATAGAGTTAGAATTATAATGATTGAACCAAAAAGGTTTGAAATTTGGCAAAAACGAAGTAATAATAATTATAAGATAAAATTTATTAAAGACCCAAACATATTAAGTAAACTTTTTAAACTTTTGTACAGAAAAATATAAATGAAAAATACAACAAGTAAAGAAACTAAAATAACAAAAACCAAGATAGATAAAAGTACGAAAGATACAGAAAAAATTAAAATCCTTATATATAGAATATGAACTATCCCAACTTACTAAAACAAGTAACAATAAGACAAATTATTGGATAAATATAATTTCAAAAACAGAATACAAATATGTTTGTTATTTCAAAAAACAGTATGAACAAAGAAATATATAGGAAACAATTGATAGAAAAAATAGATGAAAAAAGACAAGAACTACAACATAGGAAAGAAAGATTAATAGAAAACATGTTAGCAGGAGTATGTAATAAATCAATATTAGCGCAAAGAAAAGTTATATTTATGTTAAAAATACAAATAGATCACCTTGAATATAAAATACAATATAACAAAATACATAAATTATAATGAATAAAGAAGAATTTGCAGTAGACGAAAAGACATATGAAAATAAAGACAAAATGATAATAAAAATAATATTTTCAAATTTAGGAAGAAGATATAAAAAAAATAGGAAATAATTTATATTTAATGTTAGAAAAAGAAACAACAAAATTAGAAGATAGTCTAACAGCTATGATAAGAATAAAGAAAGAAAATGAAGAAATAGACAAATCAAAAGAAATTGAAAAAATAAAAATACAAGCAAAACAAGAAGTACAACATTTAGAAGAAATAAAAATATACAAGAATAAGTGAATTAGAAAAAGAATTAGCTAGGTTAAAATTATTATATGAAACTAAACAAAAAGAGAAACAGATAGAAAAAGATAAAGAGCTAGAATTAACTAATGAAATAAAAGAGATGGAACAAAAACTAAATGAAGATCTTGAAGTAAATGAAATAGACGAAAATGAATCAGATACAATAAATGACAAAAAATCAGAAATAAGTGATATAAGTGAGACATACACAAAAATTCTAGAACAGGTAAATAAACCAAAAAAATTAGAAATAAACACAGGAGATATGAATCGACCTAGTACGTCAAGAGTTAAAACTCCAGACAATAGTCCCAGAAATAGTCCTAGAATTAGTCCTAAATGGACACCACCAACTTATTATACAAAAATTTATCAGCAATTATATAGAACTAACGCAATATGGAATAGTAGATTAAATAAAAATTGGTTACCAAAACCAATAAACGAACAATATAATTTCTTAGATATAGATTGTGTTACAAATATAAATAAAGCAATATTACAATGGATTTGAAATATATCTAAGCAACTAATAGATAACAAAATAAAAACAACAGAAACACAAAGGTATATAGAAAGAACATTTGTAGGAACAACAAGATTATGGATAGAAAATCTACCCTTAGAAAGTTTAGAAGTACTTAGAAGTGACAAGAAAATTGATGGATCTCCATCAGCAACAAATATAGATATACTAGATAAATATGAATCAGCAATAAGAAATGAATTTGATGGTATCACCACAAATATAAGAGAACAAAATAGAGAAAAAATAATAAATAGACAACTTATGACAAAATTAGCTATATGTAAAATGTGTTATATAGAAGAATACACTTGTTCATTTAAGGAATACTATTATAAAACAAAATAAATAAGACAACAATATTTTACAAAATTACCAGAATCATTTAGCACAAAAATAATTAAAGATTGGAATGATGAAGGATTAGTAGATACTTTAGGATCTAGAATAAAATTTTTACATCAACGGTTCAAACAACTATGTGAAAACCAAAAAGAAAAATTAAAAACGGAAAAAGTACTAAACAAGAATTTAGCCTGTTGTAAAAATAATATAGCACCACAGTTTGGATGTACAAATAAAAAGCAAAAGCCTAAAAGGTATAAAAATTATAGAAAAGCTAAAACCAAGTATAAATATAAGAAACCAAGACGAAGATATTATATAAAAAATTATAAAATAAAAAGACCATATAGACCAAAAAGAAAAATATCCCAATGTACTTGTTATAATTGCGGAAAGATAGGACATTTAGCTAGAGATTTTAAACTACCCAAAGATCTGAAAAAGAAGCAAATTGCAGAAGTAATTATAGATAATGACAAATATATGCAAATAGAATACATAGACTATGAATTAAGTGAAAACGATAGTATATATGAAGTATTAGATATAGAAACTGAAAACGAAGAAGAAAATATTAATCTTGATAATAATGAAAAAGATGAAGAAATATAATGTCTGAGGATGAGATAAAAATAATATCTAAAGAAGATTATCAAAATGAAGAATTATCAGAACAAAAAATTATATTTGATAATACAATTTTTGAACAAATAAAGGGAAAAGAATTAGACATAAGTGTAGAAAAAATACTTGAAGTACCTGTAATAAGAAATTGGTTTAAAAGACAAAAAGATGAATACTGTACTTCTTCCATATTTGCTGTTCTAACTTCTTTGGAATTTGCTGTAACGACCTGTTTAGTCGTTTTGAGCAGCATATTTTATTTCTGGGAAAACTGGCTGAGTCGACGGATCCCACGACGGACCGTCGAGGGGGTCTCGTTCCAAAACACTTAGAATTTAGAAACTTGGGTACTGAGATCGACTCTCTGAATGTCACGACGGGGTGGCAGGACGGACCGTCTCAGGCATGACGGACCGTCACAGACTCTTTAATGAATTGGAGTCTCTGAACTTTGTGACGAAAGCAGCAGGACGGACCATCGCAGGCACGACTGGCCGTCACAGGCTGCGTGACCCTGACTGGGTCGGATTTCTGTTAAATATTTTAAGGGGCGTTTTGGACTATTCCTGCTTATAATTATAAAGTTAGTGGTTTAATGTTTATAATTTAATTACTTGGGGGTTAAAAGGGAGAACCTTGAAACAAGAAGTGGGGTATTTTATCATCTTTTATACTTAATTATATGCTAATTAGGGTAAAAGAAAAAGGGGTTTGAATAAGAAAAATAGAAAGAACAAAGAGAGGGAGAAACGATCGATCGAGAGAGAGGAAGAACGCAGCTTTGGGAAGATAGCTTGTTGATCGCGATTCTTCGGTGGAGGTAGGTTATGGTTTATGCTATTTCATAGTAAACTCTTAATAGCGAATGATATGTATTGGGTAGTATTGTAAACCCTTCTATATGCTTAATTGTGTGTATGCATGATGTGTTTATATATAATTGTGATGAAACTAGCATGATAAGGCTGTTGAATCTTAAATCCTAAATTTACTTTGTTAATGATGATGCCTTGGTATAAAAGAAGGCTTGATGAACTAAAGTAATGATATTAGAGGATCGGGTGTCACGTTCCGGCACCAGGGTAGTATATGGATAGGAGTGTCACGTTCCGGCACCAGGATAGTATATGGATCGGGTGTCACGTTCCGGCACCAGGATAGTATATGGATCGGAGTGTCACGTTCCGGCACCAGGATAGTATATGGATCGGGTGTCACGTTCCGGCACCAGGATAGTATATGTATCGGGTGTCACGTTCCGGCACCAGGATAGTATATGGATCAGGTGTCACGTTCCCGCACCAGGATAGTATATGGATCGGGTGTCACGTTCCGGCACCAGGATAGTATATGGATCGGAGTGTCACGTTCCGGCACCAGGATAGTAGTAGCGGGGCAGAGTGTCACGTACCGACACGAGAGGAATAAAGATAATGAATCTTTAAATATGTTAATATACTCAATCCAAAGAACATGTTTCCTAAAAGAGTATGGTGTGGAGGCCTAAGTCCTCATGGATGTGGTTGGTGATGTTATAAATGATTTTTATACTTGTTGCTATCACCTGTTAAGAATATTAGTTGATTTTATGATATTATTTGAAATATATTGCTTTCTATTTTGAGTTGGCCGATGATACCTACTCAGTACTCGTGTTTTGTACTAACCCCTACTTGTAATTGTTTTTCTTTGTTATTTGTGGAGTGCAGCAAACGTACCATCGTCTTCAACTAAACCGCAACTCTAGCCAATCTTCATCACGTTGGATCTCAGGGTGAGCTAATGCTTCTAGCTTGGACTGGATCATCTTCTTTATGTCTTGATTCCTTGAAGTTCCGGCATGGACTAGCTTTTTACTTATTTTAGCTTCTTAGATACTCTTAGATTAGTATTTTGAGGATAGATGTTCTTGTGGTGATGACTTCCAGATTTTGGGGATGATAAGTATTAAATTTTAGAAGTTATTTAATTGATTTCGTCAATGAGTTTTAAGTGTTTCGCATTATATTATGTTATTTATGGTTGAAATGTTGGGATTAGATTGGTTGGTTCGCTCACATAGGAGAGTAAATGTGGGTGCCACTCGCGATCCGTTTTGGGTCATGACAAACTTGGTATCAGAGCATTAGGTTCGTTGGTCTCATCACACAAGAACGAGTCTAGTAGAGTCTTAAGGAACGGTAGGGGGACGCCTTTACTTTTCTTTGATAGGCTATAGGACTTTTGGAAAATTCCATTCTTTCTTTCTTTCGTGCTATTACTTGGATCCAATTGGTATCTAGGTGATACAAATTGGTATCTGACCATCTTCATTCTATTTCGCAGATGGTTAGAACTAGAGCAACAACTGCGCCAACACCAGCACCGGCAAGAAAAGATACGTCTGATCCAGCCACTGGGGCTGTAGCTCGAAGAGGAGCAGTGGCAAGGGGCCGTGGTAGAGGTCGTGGGAGGACGTCCTCTAGAGGAAGAGGACAAGCACATGTCCCATCTGGTACTAGGGTAGTGACTCCTCCACCGACTGAGGAAGTAGTAAGAGAGGGTGAGGAAGGGGAAGGTGAGCAAGTGCAGAATGAGGAATTACCACCCCAACCTACCCCAGAGATGATTAATCAGGTTCTTGCTTATCTTAGCGGGTTATCTGATCAAGGCCAGACACCTCCAGTGTTTTCTGCACCAGCACCTCAGGTTCCGAAAGTACGAAAGTCCGCTGCTGAGGCTCCTCGCATGGATGCCTCATTGGAAATAGGCATGTTTCCTCGTTTGACTACAGGGCCCATAATGACAAGCGATCAGCATGAACTTTTCAGTAAGTTCTTGAAATTGAAACCTCCAGTCTTCAAGGGTGCTGAATCCGAGGATGCCTACGATTTTCTGGTTGATTGTCATGAGTTACTACATAAAATGGGCATAGTGGAACGATTTGGCGTTGAGTTTGTAACATATCAGTTTCAGGGAAATGCTAAAATGTGGTGGCGGTCACATGTTGAGTGTCAACCCGTACAAACACCACCTATGACTTGGGCGTCATTCTCTAGCTTATTTATGGAGAAGTATATCCCCCGGACCTTTAGGGATAGGAGGAGAGATGAGTTCTTGAGCCTAGAGCAAGGCAAGATGTCGGTGACTGCGTATGAGGCTAAGTTCCGTGCATTATCCAGATATGCCACCCAGCTTTGTTTCAGTCCACAAGAGCGGATTCGCCGTTTTGTGAAGGGGTTGAGGTCAGATTTGCGGATTTCAGCCTTACAGGTAGCGGCTACAGCGAAATCCTTTAAAGAGGTGGTAGACTTCGTGATAGAGGTGGAGGGAGTGAAGCCAGATGACTTCACCATGGCATCGACATCTAAAAGGTTTCGTAAGGGAGGTGAGTTTAATGGTTCTTACTCCAGAGGGCAGGGTTCAGGAGGTTATCCAGCCCGACCTATTCAGTCTTCACTGCAGACTGTAGTTGGGTGTCCACCGCAGACCGGTCAATATTTTTCTTAGTCTGGAGGTTATCCCCAGACTTCGTCGTTCTCACAGAGACCTATGATTGAATCCAGAGAGTGTTATGGATGTGGGGAGACTGGGCATATCAAGAGGTATTGTCCAAAACAGAGTTACAGACCTCAAATAGTCAGAGGTAGAGGTGGTCATGGAAGAGGCCGTCATTCTGGAGGGCGTGGTGGCCGAGGTAATGGTGGTCACCACAACGGCCGGGGTGATGGGAAAACTGGAGCTACTACAACAACACATGGTAGGGGCAATGGGCAGACAGGTGATAGGGCCCACTGTTACGCTTTCCCTGGGCGGTCGGAAGCGGAGACATCAGATGCTGTTATCATAGGTAATATTTTGCTTTGTGATTGCATGGTTGCTGTATTATTTGATCCTGGCTCCACATTTTCATATGTATCTTCCTCATTTGCTACCTGTCTTAATTTACATTGTGAATTGCTTGACATGCCTATTCGTGTTTCTACTCCGGTGGGTGAGTCTGTGATAGTTGAAAAGGTGTATAGGTCTTGCCTGGTGACTTTTGTGGGGAGCAACACTCATGTAGACTTGGTTATCTTAGAAATGGTTGATTTCGATGTAATTATGGGTATGACTTGGCTTTCTCCAAATTTTGCAATCTTAGATTGTAATGCTAAAACTGTAACGTTGGCCAAGTCTGGGACATATCCGTTAGTGTGGGAAGGTGACTACACTTCCACTCCAGTTCGTATCATCTCCTTTCTTCGGGCTAAGAGAATGGTTAGTAAAGGGTGCTTAGCTTTCTTGGCACACCTCCGGGATGATACTACCCAAGTACCTTCAATTGAGTCGGTTCCGGTAGTCCGTGAGTTTCTGGACGTGTTTCCTGCAGACCTTCCTGGTATGCCACCGCAGAGAGATATCGACTTTTGCATTGATCTAGAGCCGGGTACTCGCCCCATTTTCATCCATCCTTATAGAATGGCTCCAGCAGAGTTAAGGTAGTTAAAGGCCCAACTTCAAGAGTTGTTAAGTAAAGGTTTCATTAGACTAAGTGCATCCCCTTGGGGTGCTCCGGTGTTATTTGTGAAGAAGAAGGATGGGAGTTTTCGGATGTGCATAGACTACCGGCAATTGAACAAAGTAACAGTTAAGAACAAGTACCCTCTTCCCCGCATTGATGATTTGTTCGATCAGTTACAAGGTGCTTGTGCCTTCTCAAAAATTGATTTGAGATCTGGTTATCATCAATTGAAAATACGGGCAACGGATGTGCGCAAGACTGCTTTTCGGACCAGGTATGGGCATTATGAGTTCTTAGTAATGTCTTTTGGGCTTACGAATGCCCCTGCTGCTTTCATGAGCTTCATGAACGGGATTTTTAAGCCATATCTGGATCTCTTTGTGATCGTATTTATTGAAGATATACTGATATACTCCAAGAGTAAGAAGGAACATGAGGAGCATTTGAGAACTGTGTTGGAAGTATTAAGGGAGAAAAGGCTTTATGCCAAATTCTCCAAGTGTGAGTTTTGGCTAGAGTCAGTGTCCTTCTTGGGGCACGTGGTTTCTAAGGATGAAGTGATGGTGGATCCTTCTAAGATTGAAACAGTGAGAAATTGGGTAAGACCTACTAATGTGTCAGAAATAAGGAGCTTTGTTGGTTTAGCCAGCTACTACCGGCGATTTGTCAAGGGATTCTCTTCTATTGCCTCCGAACTGACGAACTTAACTAAACAGAATGTTCCATTTGTATGGTCGGATGAATGTGAGGAAAGCTTTCAGAAGCTCAAGACCTTGTTGACTACTGCACCAATCCTTACCCTGCCAATGGAAGGTAAGAATTTCATTGTGTATTGTGATGCCTCCTATTCTGGTTTGGGTGCAGTGCTAATGCAAGAGAAGAATGTAATTGCTTATGCTTCGAGGCAATTAAAGGTGCATGAACGTAACTATCCGACCCATGATTTAGAATTGGCTGCAGTCGTGTTTGCATTAAAGCAATGGAGACACTATCTATATGGGGTTAAGTGTGAAGTCTATACGGATCATCGTAGTTTACAGTATGTCTTTACTCAGAAGGATTTGAATTTGAGACAGAGGAGATGGATGGAACTACTGAAGGATTATGATGTTACCATCTTGTATCACCCAGGAAAGGCTAATGTTGTGGCATACGCCTTAAGTAGAAAAGCAAGGAGCATGGGTAGTTTAGCCCACTTACAAGTTTCTAGACGCCCATTGGCTAGAGAGATTCAGACTCTGGCTAATGACTTTATGAGGTTAGAAATAAATGAGAAGGGAGGATTTTTGGCCAGTGTGGAGGCGAGATCTTCTTTTCTTGACAAGATCAAGGGAAAACAGTTTGATGATGAGAAACTAAGCCGAATTTGGGATATGGTGTTGCGAGGAGAGGCTAAAGAAGCAATAATGGATGAGGAAGGTGTTTTGAGAATTAAGGGAAGGGTATGTGTGCCTCGTGTCGATGATTTGATCCACACTATTCTTACAGATGCTCATAGTTCCGGATATTGTATACATCCTGGTGCAATCAAGATGTACCGTGACCTAAAGAAACACTTTTGGTGGAGTAGAATGAAGCGCGACATCGTTGATTTTGTTGCCAAATGTCCAAATTGTCAGCAAGTAAAGTATGAACACCTGAGGCCCGGAGGAACACTTCAAAGAATGCCCATTCCTGAATGGAAGTGGGAGAGAATTGCAATGGACTTCGTGGTTGGTCTTCCAAAGACATTGGGCAAGTTTGATTCTATTTGGGTAATTGTGGACAGATTAACTAAGTCTGCTCACTTCATTCCGGTCAAGGTGACTTACACTGCAAAGAAGTTAGCCAAACTTTATATCTCAGAGATTGTTCGATTGCATGGAGTTCCACTGTCCATCATATCAGATAGAGGTACGCAGTTTACTTCAAAGTTTTGGAGAATATTGCATGCGGAATTAGGTACTAGGTTGGACCTTAGTAGTGCATTTCACCCTCAGACCGATGGACAGTCTGAGCGAATGATTCAAGTATTGGAAGATATGCTTCGTGCATGTGTGATATAATTTGGTGGTCATTGGGATAACTTCTTACCCTTAGCAGAGTTCTCATACAATAATAGCTATCACTCAAGTATTGATATGGCCCCGTTCGAAGCATTGTATGGGAGGAGATGTAGGTCTCCCATTGGTTGGTTTGATGCATTTGAGGTTAGACCTTGGGGTACTGATATTTTAAGGGAATCATTAGAAAAAGTGAAGTTCATTCAAGAAAGGCTTTTAGCGGCGCAAAGTAGGCAAAAGGAATATGCAGATCGAAAGGTTAGGGACTTGGAGTTCATGGAGGGTGAACAAGTTTTGCTGAAGGTTTCACCCATGAAGGGTGTGATGCGGTTTGGTAAAAGAGGTAAGCTAAGCCCGAGGTATATTGGACCATTTGAAGTACTTAAGCGAGTAGGGGAGGTGGCTTATGAATTAGCCTTGCCTCCAGGACTCTCCGGAGTGCACCCGGTATTTCATGTGTCTATGTTGAAAAGATACCATGGGGATGGAAACTACATCATTCGTTGGGATTCAGTTCTGCTTGATGAAAATTTGACTTATGAGGAGGAGCCTGTTGCCATTCTAGATAAAGAAATCCGCAAGTTGAGATCAAGAGAGATTGCATCCATCAAAGTTCAATGGAAGAATCGACTAGTAGAAGAGTCCACTTGGGAGAAGGAGGATGATATGCAAGAAAAATACCCGCACCTGTTTACAGATTCAGGTACTCCCTTTTCCCCTTATTTTTCTTCTTGTGATCGTTCGAGGATGAACGATGGGTAAATTAGTATCTATAGTAACGACCTGTTTAGTCATTTTGAGCAGCAGATTTTATTTCTGGGAAAACTGGCTGAGTCGACGGATCCCACGATGGACCGTCATGGGCACGACGGACCGTCGAGGGGGTCGCGTTCCAAAACACTTAGAATTTAGAAATTTGGGTACAGATATCGACTCTCTGAATGTCACGACGGGGTGGCAGGACGGAACGTCTCAGGCATGACGGGCCGTCACAGACTGTTTAATGAATTGGAGTCTCTAAACTTTGTGACGGAAGCAGCAGGACGGACCGTCGCAGGCACGACGGGCCGTCACAGGCTGCGTGACCCTCACTGGGTCGGATTTCTATTAAATATTTTAAGGGGCGTTTTTGACTATTCCTTCTTATAATTATAAAGTTAGTGGTTTAATGTTAATAATTTAATTACTTGGGGGTTAAAAGGGAGAACCTTGAAACAAGTAGTGGGGTATTTTATCATCTTTTATACTTAATTATATTCTAATTATGGTAAAAGAAAAAGGGGTTTGAATAAGAATAATAGAAAGAACAAAGAGAGGGAGAAACGATCGATCGAGAGAGAGGAAGAACGCAGCTTTGGGAAGATAGCTTGTTGATCGCGATTCTTCGGTGGAGGTAGGTTATGGTTTATGCTATTTCATAGTAAACTCTTAATAGCGAATGATATGTATTGGGTAGTATTGTAAACCCTTATATTGCTTAATTGTGTGTATGCATGATGTGTATATATATTGTGATGATGAAACTAACATGATGAGGCTGTTGAATCTTAAATCCTAAATTTACTTTGTTAATGATGATGCCTTGGTATAAAAGAAGGCTTGATGAACTAAAGTAATGAGATTAGAGGACCGGGTGTCACGTTCCGGCACAAGGATAGTATATGGATCGGAGTGTCATGTTCCGGCACCAGGATAGTATATGGATCAAATGTTACGTTTCGGCACCATGATAGTATATGGATCAGAGTGTCACGTTCCGGCACTAGGAAAGTATATGGATCGGGTGTCACGTTCCAGCACCAGGATAGTATATGGATCGGGTGTCACATTCTGGCACCAGGATAGTATATGGATCGGGTGTCACGTTCCAGCACCAGGATAGTATATGGATCGGGTGTCACGTTCCGGCACCAGGATAGTATATGGATCGGAGTGTCACGTTCCAGCACCAGGATAGTAGTAGTGGGGCGGAGTGTCACGTACCGACACGAGAGGGATAAAGATAATGAATCTTGAAATATGTTAATATACTCAATCCAAAGAACATGTTTCCCAAAAGAGTATGGTGTGGAGGCCTGAGTCCTCATGGATGTGGTTGGTGATGTTATAAATGATTTTTATACTTGTTGCTATCACCTGTTAAGAATATTAGTTGATTTTATGATATTATCTGAAATATATTGCTTTCTATTTTGAGTTGGCCGATGATACCTACTCAGTACTCATGTTTTGTACTGACCCCTACTTGTAATTGTTTTTCTATGTTATTTGTGGAGTGCAGCAAACGTACCATCGTCTTCAACTCAACCGCAACTCTAGCCAGTCTTCATAACGTCGGATCTCAGGGTGAGCTAATGCTTCTAGCTTGGACTGGATCTTCTTCTTCATGTCTTGATGCCTTGAAGTTTCGGCATGGACTAGCTTTTTACTTATTTTAGCTTATTAGATACTCTTAGATTAGTATTTTGAGGATAGATGTTCTTGTGGTGATGACTTCCAGATTTTGGGGATGATAAGTATTAAATTTTAGTAGTTATTTAATTGATTTCGTCAATGAGTTTTAAGTCTTCCGCATTATATTATGTTATTTATGGTTGAAATGTTGGAATTAGATTGGTTTGTTCGCTCACATAGGAGAGTAAATGTGGGTGCCACCCACGATCCATTTTGGGTCATGACATTTGCATATATCATTAAATGATCTGTGGAATAATAACTCCAAATAGCAATTCCTTGTAGATAATTTGTAGCTAGTTCTTGGATTATAGTTGATAACCCAATTGTTCTTTTATTTGTATAAAAATTAGGTATCTCAACTTTAGATATTTCTGGCTGTGCCAATATATCTTTTGGTATTATCATTTCCCGTGTCAATCATATTTTGACAACTTGGATAGTTGATTTTATTTCGTCAAAAAGTATTTCTGCTGGTGCTGTATAAAATTTTATAAAAAATAGGTTGCCTTTTGTAATTCTTTTGTATGTTAAAAAGACTTTGTGGATCTCACAGATTCCACTTATTTCTGTACCATCGTATGTATATACCGTACTAAGTAGTCCATAACTGTAACAAGTTCTAACCAAGTTTGGGTTAGTTACCCGTATTAAAGAAATAATAAAAATTACATATGATTCGTGTTTTGACCTGACATGCTTAAAATAATATTCAAAAGATAATTTCATGATATGTTAGTATTGCCTTTTATTTCATATCAACCCCAATTTATTATAAGCGACTGAACTCATAATTGAGATATAACTCAAATTTCATACAAATCTTAAAAAATCATTATTTTACAGATAAGTTTTCCATTCAATAATTATCCTTCTTGCTCATTCTCTCTTTTTATTTTTACTTTCTTAAATGAACTTACATGTTCATTTTCTTCTAATAATATTATTTTCATGGTGTTTTGGTATGTGGGGGTGAAGAAAAAGTTATTTTCATTCATTCATTTTGAATTTTGGAAACACACGCAAAATAAAAATGCACTATACATATATAGTTATTGAATCTTCTATATTTTTATATGAATTTTATCGTTATTATTATTTTTTAAAATCAAAATGATGTCATTTTTACTCTTTTTTTTAGTAAAGGTATTTTACTCCTTTTTTTGGTCATAAGTTGAATTTTTTTTTTAAAAATGATGTAAAAGATAAAAAAATAATATAAGAGAGCAAAGAGGGGGGGGGGGGGGGGGGGGGGGGGGGGGGGGGGTGGGTGGCAGGGAGAGTGTAGAGAGTAGATGATTAACCTTTTTTATTATTATATTTTATAATGAAACTGAAAAGTATCTGCCTATACATCAAGTAACTTCAAATTATTTTACAGAAAAAGTCCTAAATACTCTTTAACTATGGGGTTTGGTACAATATTATCTTTATCCACCTTATAAGTGCATACCATTAGAAATAAGAGTATTTTTGAGCCAAAGTGTTGATATTAGTGATATTTGAGGGTTGAAAGGTGGATAGAGGATAGTTTTGTACCAATTAAAATAGTTGAGACATATTTTAGGCCCTTGTGTCACGAACTTAGAGTCTTATAAAGATCCGTGTTGCACTTGATAACTTACTCACGAATCTTTCACGATCTTGTAAGCTCAAGTAAGAAGACTAAGATCACTAAGATAATGCAAAAAAAGACTTAGAAATCTTTAAGAAGAAGGCTATCAAACCTTTTGGAGTCATATCCACCTAAAACCCATATATTGGAAGTAACCCTATCTTCATTAGGTTCTCCTTCACAAATTTGGGGAAAATCTAGGGGACTCAATGGGTGGAAGAATCCATGTATAAAGATCTTAACATACCTTAAAAAAATCCATAGCACAAGTCTTTAGCAATTGAGCCTTTGTTCTTGACCTTAGCTTCAACCCTAGCTTTTTCTTTAATGGAGGTTCTTCATAGAGAGAGAACTATTTGAGAGAGGAGTGATTTGGGGTTTTGAATCAGGTCTAATGTAAAGTTACTCAAATTTGGGGGCTAATGACTTAAAACACTTTAATTGGGTGAATAAAAGACATCCCAAACAACCCTTTACTTAAAACTAGTCGAATAGGATTTTACTTAATTGACCCTCACTAGACAGCCCAGTCCGAGGCACCACGACCACTTGGACGTTCTGTAAAGAGAACCACAGTCTTAAGTGGTGCATGTCGTCCATAGACCAGTAGATCTCATAACCCTTAGGGTCCGTTTGGTTACTCTATAAGAGTACCTTTTATTCATGAATTAAATGTGGTATTAATTTTACAATGTTTGGTATAAGTTTTTTATTAAGTTGAAAAGTCAACCTAACTTATACAATGTTTGGTAGGTAGAGTTCTAAATGTTGTATAAAAAGTTATTAATGTTTTAATTTTATATGGTGTTTGGTTGTGTTTTTTGTAATCTTACATAAGTTATACTAACATAACTTATGAGAGAATCTATATATAAATTATCCGGGGTAGAAGGTGGAATAATATGCGGGTGTTAGTTATACATGTAATAAAATAATATATTACACAATTACCCCGATTAATTTATTTTTAAATCATTTTTTATTGAAAACTATAACCCTTTTTTTTCCTACGTTGAGAACTTTACCTAACTACTTGTTTTTTTTAACAAAAAAAAAATTCTTAATACATGAACATCTTTTTTCTAAGCCGCAAAGCTTGTGCAAAATTAATCGCCGCTAATGCAGTTTAGCCTCTTTTACCATCTATCCATGGCTAATTTGTATCAAATCAAAAGCACAAATATTAGTTCCGGAATTGTATACATCCTGGTGCAATCAAGATGTACCGGGACTAAAGAACACTTTGGTGGAGTAGAATGAAGCGCGACATCGTTGATTTTTGTTGCCAAATGTCCAAATTGTCAGCAAGTAAAGTATGAACACCTGAGGCCCGGAGAACACTTCAAAGAATGCCCATTCCTGAATGGAAGTGGGAGAGAATTGCAATGGACTTCGTGGTGTGTTGGTCTCCAAAGACCATTGGGCAAGTTTGATTCTATTTGGGTAAGTTGGACAGATTAACTAAGTTGCTCACTTCATTCCGGTCAAGGTGATACACTGACAAGAAGTTAGCCAAACTTTATATCTCAGAGATTGTTCGATTGCTGGAGTTCCACGTCCATCATATCAGATAGAGGTACGCAGTTACTTCAAGTTTTGGAGAATATTGATGCGGAATTAGGTACTAGGTTGGACCTTAGTAGTGCATTCACCCTCAGAACGATGGACAGTCTGAGCGAATGATTCAAGTATTGGAAGATATGCTTCGTGCATGTGGATATAATTTGGTGGTCATGGGATAACTTCTTACCCTTAGCGAGTTCTCATACAATAATAGCTATCACTCAAGTATTGATATGGCCCCGTCGAAGCATTGTATGGGAGGAGATGAGTCTCCCATTGGTTGGTTTGATGCATTTGAGGTTAGACCTTGGGGTACTGATATTTTAAGGGAATCATTAGAAAAAGTGAAGTTCATTCAAGAAACGGCTTTAGCGGCAAAGTAGGCAAAAGGAATATGCAGATCGAAAGGTTAGGGACTTGGAGTTCATGGAGGGTGAACAAGTTTTGTGAAGGTTTCACCCATGAAGGGGGTGTGATGCGGTTTGGTAAAAGAGGTAAGCTAAGCCCGAGGTATATGGACCATTTGAAGTACTTAAGCGAGTAGGGGAGGTGGCTTTAGATGATTAGCCTTGCCTCCAGGACTCTCCGGAGTGCACCCGGTATTTCATGTGTCTATGTTGAAAAGATACATGGGGATGGAAAACTACATCATTCGTTTGGGATTCAGTTCTGCTTGATGAAAATTTGACTTATGAGGAGGAGCCTGTTGCCATTCTAGATAAAGAAATCCGCAATGTTGAGATCAAGAGAGATTGCATCCATCAAAGTTCAATGGAAGAATCGACTAGTAGAAGAGTCCACTTGGGAGAAGGAGGATGATATGCAAGAAAAATACCCGCACCTGTTTACAGATTCAGGTACTCCCTTTTCCCCTTATTTTTCTCTTGTGATCGTTCGAGGATGAACGATGGGTAAATTAGTATCTATAGTAACGACTGTTTAGTCATTTTGAGCAGCAGATTTTATTTCTGGGAAAAACTGGCTTGAGTCGACGGATCCCAAGAGGACCGTCATGGGCACGACGGACCGTCGAGGGGGGTCGCGTTCCAAAACACTTAGAATTAGAAATTTGGGTACAGATATCGACTCTCTGAAGTGTCACGACGGGGTGGCAAGACGGAACGTCTCAGGCTGACGGGCCGTCACAGACTGTTTAATGAATTGGAGTCTCTAAATTTGTGACGAAGTAGCAGGACGGACCGTCGCAGGCACGACGGGCCGTCACAGGCTGCGTGACCCTCACTGGGTCGGATTTCTATAAATATTTTTTAAGGGGCGTTTTTTGATATTCCTCTTATAATTATAAAGTTAGTGGTTTAATGTTAAAATTTAATTACTTGGGGGTTAAAAGGGAGAACCTTGAAACAAGAGTGGGTATTTTATCATCTTTTATACTTAATTATATTCTAATATGGTAAAAGAAAAAGGGGTTTGAATAGAATAATAGAAAGAACAAAGAGAGGGAGAAACGATCGATCGAGAGAGAGGAAGAAGCAGCTTGGAGATAGCTTGTTGATCGCGATTCTTCGGTGGAGGTGTAGTTATGGTTTATGCTATTTCATAGTAAACTCTTAATAGCGAATGATATGTATGGGTAGTATTGTAAACCCTTATATTTGCTTAATTGTGTGTATGCATGATGTGTTATATATATTGTGTGGATGAAACTAACAGATAGGCTGTTGAATCCTAAATCCAAATTACTTTGTTAATGATGATGCCTTGGTATAAAAGAAGCTTGATGAACTAAGTAATGAGATTAGAGGACGGTGTTGTCACGTTCCGGCACCAAGGATAGTATATGGATCGGAGTGTCATTTCCGGCACAGGATAGTATATGGATACAAATGTTACGTTTCGGCACCATGATAGTATATGGATCAAAGTGTCACGTTCCGGCACTAGGAAAGGATGGATCGGGTGTCACGTTCCAGCACCAGGATAGTATATGGATCGGGTGTCACATTCTGGCACCAGGATAGTATATGATCGGGTGTCACGTTCCAGCACCAGGATAGTATATGGATCGTGGTGTCACGTTCCGGCACCAGGATAGTATATGGATGGGTAGTGTCACTTCCAGCACCAGGATAGTAGTAGTGGGGGGAGTGTCAGTACGACACGAGAGGGATAAAGATAATGAATCTTGAAATATTGTTAATATACTCAATCCAAAGAACATGTTTCCCAAAAGAGTATGGTGTGGAGGCCTGAGTCCTCATGGATGTGGTTGGTGATGTTATAAATGATTTTTTATACTTGTTGCTTCACCTGTTAAGAAATTAGTTGATTTTATGATATTATCTGAAATATATTGCTTTCTATTTTGAGTTGGCCGATGATACCTACTCAGTACTCATGTTTTGTACTGACCCCTACTTGTAATTGTTTTTAATTTATTTGTGGAGTGCAGCAACGTACCATCGTCTTCAACTCAACCCGCAACTCTAGCCAGTCTTCATAACGTCGGATCTCAGGGTGAGCTAATGTTCTAGCTTGGACTGGATCTTCTTCTTCATGTCTTGATGCTTGAAGTTTCGGCATGGACTAGCTTTACTTATTTTGCTTATTAGATACTCTTAGATTAGTATTTGAGGATAGATGTTTTGTGGGTGATGACTTCCAGATTTTGGGGATGATAAGTATAAAATTTGTAGTTATTTAATTGATTTCGTCAATGAGTTTTAAGTCTTCCGCCTTATATTATGTTATTTATGGGTTGAAATGTTGGAATTAGATTGGTTTGTTCGCTCACATAGGAGAGTAATGTGGGTGCCACCCACGATCCATTTTGGGTCATGACATTTGCATATATCATTAAATGATATTGTGGAATAATAACTCCAAATAGCATTCCTGTAGATAATTTGTAGCTGATTTTGGATCGATGTGGGGAGACTGGGCATATCAAGAGGTATTGTCCAAACCAGAGTTACAACCCAAATAGTCGGAGGTTCGACAGGTGGTCATGGAGCAGGCCGTCATTCTGGAGGCGTGGTGCCGGAGGTAATGGTGGTCACCACAACGGCCGGGGTGAAGGTGATGGGAAAATGGAGTACTACAACAACACATGGTAGGGGCCAATGGGCAGAAGGTGATAGGGCCCACGTGTACGCTTTCCCTGGCGGTCGGCAAAGCGGAGGAGGACATCAGATGATGTTATCATAGGTAATATTTTGCTTTGTGATTGCATGGTTGCTGTATTATTTGATCCATGGCTCCACATTTCATATGTATCTTCCTCATTGCTAATGTCTAATTTACAGTGTGAATTGCTTGAAATGCCTATTCGTGTTTCTTATCCGGTGGGTTGAGTATGTGCTAGTGTGAAAAGGTAGAGGTCCTTGCCTGGTGACTTTTGTGGGGAGCAACACTCATGTAGACTTGGTTATCTTAGAAAATGGTGGAATTTCGATTGTTTGTAATTAGGGTTATGACTTGGCTTCTCCAAAATTTGCCCAATCTTAGATGTAATGCCTAAAATGTAACGTGGCCAAGTCTGGGACATAACCGTAGTGTGGGAAGGTGACTACACTTCCACGCAAGTTCGTATCATCTCCTTTCTTCGGGTAATAAGGAGAATGGTTAGTAAAGGGTGCTGTAGCTTTCTTGGCACACCTCCGGTGATGATACTACCAAGTACCTTCAATGAGTCGGTTCCGGTAGTCCGGTGAGTTTCTGACGTGTTTCCTGCAGACCTCCATGTATGCCACCGCATAGAGATATCGACTTTTGCATTGATCTAGGAGCCGGGTACTCGCCCCATTTTCATCCATCCTTATAGAATGGTGGCCCAGCAGAGTAAGGAGTGAAAGGCCCAACTTAAGAGTTGTTATAGTAAAGGTTTCATTAGACTAAGTGCATCCCCTTGGGGTGCTTGTGGCTCCTGGTGTTGGTATTCGCTGAAGAAGAAGATGGGAGTTTGGGATTCTGTGCATAGGACCTACCGCAATTGAACAAAAGTAACAGTTTACGAACAAGTACCCTTCCCCGCATGATGATTTGTTCGATCAGTTACAAGGTGCTTGTGCCTTCTCAAAAATGATTGAGATCTGGTTATCATCAATTGAAAATACGGGCAAAGGATGTTGCCGCACCAATGACTGCTTCTCGGACAGGTCATATGGGCATGAATTATGAGTTCTTAGTAATGTCTTTTGGCTTCGAAGCCCCTGCTGCTTTCATGGTTATGAACGGGATTTTTAAGCAATATCTGGAATCTCTTTGTGATCGATTTATTGAGATTATACTGGATACTCCAAGAAGTAAGAAGGGAACATGAGGAGCATTTGAGGAACCGTGTTGCGAAGGATTTAAGGGAGAAACGGGCTTTATGCCAAATTCTCCAAGTGGAGTTCAGTTTGGCTCGAGTCAGTGTCCTTTCTGGGGGCACGTGGTTTCTAGGATGAAGTGGATTGGTGGATCTTCTAAGATTGAAACAGTGAGAAATTGCGTAAGACCTACTAATTTGTCAGAAATAAGGAGTCTTTGTTGGTGTAGCCAGCTACTACGGCGATTTGGCAAGGGATTCTCTTCTATGCCTCCGAACTGACGAAACTTAAAAAAACAGAATGTTCCATTTGTATGGTCGGTATGACTGTGAGAAAAGCTTTCAAGAAGCCAAGACCTTGTTGACTACTGCACCAATCCTTACCCTGCCAAGGGAAGGTAAGAATTTCATTGGTATTGTATTGCTCCGTATTATGGTTTGGGTTGCCAGTGCTAATGCAGAGAAGAATGTTGTAATCTTATGCTTCGAGGCAGGCAATTAAAGGTGCATGAACGTAACTATTCCGACCCATGTATTTTAGTAATGTGCTTATGCAGTCAGTGTTTGCATTAAAGCAATGGCGAAACTACTCTATATGGGGTTAAGTGTGAAGTCTATACGGATCATAGTTAGTGTAAAGTAGGTCTTACTCAGAGGATTGAATTTGAGACAGAGGAGATGGATGGAACTACGGAAGGATTATGATGTTACCATCTGGATCACCCGGAAAGGCTAATGTGTGGCATACGCCTTAAGTAGAAAAGACAAGGAGCATGGGTAGTTTTAGCCACTTACAAGTTTCTAGACGGCCCATGGGTAGAGATATTCCGACTTGGCCTTAATGACGTTATGAGCGTTAGAAATAAATTGCGTAAGGGAGGATTTTTGGCCAGTGTGGAGGCGAGATCTTCTTTTCTTGAAAGATCAAGGGAAAGAAAACAGTTTCGATGATGAGAAACTAGCCGAATTAGAGGATATGGTGTTGCGAGGATGAGGCTAAAGAAGCATAATGGATGAGGAAGGTGTTTGAGATAAGGGAAAGGTATGTGTGCCTGACGTGTCGATGATTTGATCCACACTATTCTTACAGATGCTCATAGTTACGGATTATATTGTATAATCCTTGTATGAAATCAAGATGTACCTGACCTAAAGCAAAGAAACATTTTGGCTGGAAGAGTGATGACGAGCCAGACATCGTGATTTGTTCGCCAAATGTCCAATTGTCAGAAGTAAAGTAGACACCTGAGGCCCGGAGGAACACTTCAAAGATGCCCATTCCTGAATGGAAGTGGGAGAGAATTGCCAATGGAACTTCGTGGTTGGTCTTCCAAAGACATGGGCAAGTTTGATTCTATTTGGGTAATTGTGGACAGATTAACTAAGTCTGCTCACTTCATTCCGGTCAACGGTGAACCTCACTGCAAAGAAGTTAGCCAAACTTTATATCTCGAGATTGTTCGATTGCATGGAGTTCCACTGTCCATCATATCAGATAGAGGTAAGCAGTTTACTTCAAAGTTTAGGAATACTTGCAATGCGGAATTACGGTTCAGGTTGGACCTTAGTAGTGCATTTCACCCTCAGACCGCTGGAACAGTCGGAGCGGAATGATTCAAAGGATTGAGAAGGATATGCTTCGTGCATGTGTGATATAATTGGGGTCATTGGGATAACTTTCTACCCTTAGCAGAGTTCTCCATACAATAATAGCTATCACTCAAGTATTGATTATGGCCCCCGTTCGAAGCATTGTATGGGAGGAGATGTAGGTCTCCATGGTTGGTTTGATGATTTAGGTTAGCCCTTGGGGTACTGAGCTATTTTAAGGGAACATTAGAAAAAGGGAAAGTTATTCAAGAAAGGCTTTTGCGGCGCAAAGATAGGCAAAGGAATATGCAGATAGACAAGGTTAGGCTTGGAGTTCAGGAGGGTGAAACAAGTTCTGCTGAAGGTCTTCACCAATGAAGGGTGTGTGATGCGGTTTGGTAAAAGAGGTGCGTTAAGATAAGCCCGAGGTCGTGGACCATTTGAAGTCTTAAGCGAGAGTAGGGGAGGTGGCTTATGAATTTAGCCGTGCCTCCGGACCTCTCTCCGGAGTGCACCCGTGGTTATTTCCCATGTTGTGTATATGTTGAAACAGATAACATGGGGATGCGAAAAACATCATTCGTTGGAGCAGGTTCTGCTTGCATGAAAATTTGACTTATGAGGAGGGCCTTTGGTTCCATTCTAGAATTAAGAAATCCGCCAAGTTGAGATCAAGCTGAGATTGATCCTCCATCAAGTTCAGGGAAGAATCGACTATTAGAAGAGTCCAATGGGAGGAGAAGGAGGATGATATGCAAGAAAAAGACCGCACCTGTTTACAGATTCAGGTACTCCCTTT
Organism: Solanum habrochaites; assembly: GCA_027704765.1. Classification (NCBI taxonomy): domain Eukaryota; kingdom Viridiplantae; phylum Streptophyta; class Magnoliopsida; order Solanales; family Solanaceae; genus Solanum; species Solanum habrochaites. The sequence continues at coordinate 28,953,515 of JAKWJA010002497.1, forward strand.
CCCCTTATTTTTCTTCTTGTGATCGTTCGAGGATGATGAACGATGGGTAAATTAGTTATCTATATACGCCTGTTAGTACATTTTGAGACAGCAGCGATTTTATTTCTGGGAAATATGCTGAGTCGACGGATCCCAAAATGGACCGTCAATGGGCACGACGGGACCGTCGAGGGGGGGGGTCGCGTCAAAAAACACTTAAATTTAGAACATTCTCCCACCGGGTACAGATATAATCTCTGAATTGTCAGACGGGGGGTGTGGCAGGACGGAACGTCTCAGGGCATGACGGGCCGTCACCGACTGTAATGATTGGAGTTCTCTAAATTTGTGACGGAAGCAGCAGGACGGACCTCGCAGCACGACGGGGCCGCCACAGGACTGCGTGACCCTCACTGGGCGGATTGCTATTAAATATTTAAGGGGCGTTTTTGACATTCCTTCTCTATAATTCTAAAGTAGGGGTTTAATGTTAATAAATTTAATTACTTGGGGGTTAAAAAGGGAGAACTTGAAACACAACGATAAACGTGGCCAAACCACCCCACCCACCACCGGTATTTTATCATCTTTTATACTTAATTATATTCTAATTATGGTAAAAGAAAAAGGGTTTGAATAAAGAATAATAGAAAGAACAAAGAGAGGGAGAAAGAAAAGAGCCGATCGAGAGAGGAGGAGGAAGAACGCAGCTTTGGGAAAGATAGCTGTTGATCGCGCCGATTCTTCAGTGGAGGAGGGTATGGTTTATACTATTTCATAGTAAAACTTTTATAGCGAAGGATCTGTATTGGTAGTATTTGTAAACCCTTATATTGCTTAATTGTGTGTATGCATGATTGTGTTTATATATAATGTGATGAAACTAACATGATAAGGCTTGTTGAATCTTCAAATCCAAATTTACTTTGTTAATGATGATTGCCTTGCGTATCAAAAGAAGAGGCTTGAGAACTAAAGTAATGAGTTAGAGGGCCCGGGTTTGGTTGCTCAGTGTACCGGCACAAGGATATATAGGGATCGGAGAGTGTCATTTCCGGCACCAGGATAGTATATGGATCAAATGTTACGTTCGGCACCATGATAGTATGATCAGAGGGTCACGTCCGGCACTAGGAAAGTATATCGGATCGGGTGTCACGTTCCAGCACCAGGGGTGTATATGGAGGGGTGTCACATTCGGAGCACAAGGATAGTATATGGATCGGGGGGTCACGTTCCAGCACAAGGATAGTATATGGATCGGGTGTCACGTTCCGGAACCAGCGATAGTATATGGAGAGGAGTGTAAAGTTAAGCAAACCGGAAGTAGGAGTGGGGCGGAGGTCCGAACGACACGAGAGGGTAAAGATAATGATTTGAAAATGTTAATATACTCAATCCAAAGGAACAGTTTCCCAAAAGAGTATGGTGTGGAGGCCTGAGTCTCATGGATGTGGTTGGTGTGAGTTATAAACTGATTTTTTATACTTGTCTATCACCTGTTAAGAATATTAGTTGATTTTATGATATTATATGAAACTATATTGCTTTCTATTTTGAGTTGGCCGATGATACTACTAAGTCTATGTTTTTGTACTGACCCCCTACTGAATTGTTTGCTATGTTATTTGTGGAGTGCCAGCAAACGTACCACGTCTTCAAACTCACCGCAACCTTAGCCGTCTTATAAGTCGGATCTCAGGAGTGAGATAATGCTTCTAGCCTTGGGACTGAGATCTTCTTCTCATGTTCTTGATGACTTGAGTTTCGTCACTGGACTAGTCTTGTTTACTTTTTTAGCTTTATTAGATACTCTTAGAAGTTATCTTGAGGATAGATGTTCTGTGGTTGATGACTTCAAGATTGGGGATTGGATAAGTATTTAAATTTTAGGTAGTCGTTAGTTACCTAATTCGCACCCCGTTTCTCCACGAATCGAACGGAAACCCCAAGCCGCACCACAACACGCTAGGCGCCCACCCCCGCCTCCACAGGGAAACGCGGGTATGAGACAATCGCCATATCGAGGGCTCCACGCGAGGAACGATGGCCACCCACTCGCGCGTGCCGAGACAATGACCGGCCCCACTAGAGTGTCGCTCACGAATCACACCAGGGGGCGACTGGGGCCCCCCGATGTGCGGGTTGGCGAGCGCGGGGGCCACAAGGAGGGGAAAAGAAGAGGGGGGCTGGGAGCGGTGTGGAAGTGGGAGGGAGGAGAGAAGGGAGGGACAGAGGGAGAGAGGAGGGTGCCGGAGGGGGGAGGGGGGAGGGCGAGGGGGAGTCGGGACTTGGAGGGAAGGATGGGGAGAGGGGAGGTCTGGGGGGAGGGAGAGGGGGGCAACGGAGGGGGGCGGGGGGAGCGGGGTAGCAACAAAAGACGGGGGGCGGGCTCTTTTTAATATTTGTTTTTTTTTTTTTTTTTTGTTAATTCGATTCGTCATATGGTTTTAAGTATCCGCATTATATATGTTATTATGGCTTGAAAGTTGGAAGTAGATTGGGTTTGTTCGCTCACATAGGAGAGTAAAATGTGGGGAGGTGTGCTGCAACCCCCACGATCCATTTGGGGCGAGTCATGACATTGATATATCATTAAATGAGCTGGGGAATAATAACTCCAAATAGCCAATTCCTTGTAGATAAGTGTAGCTAGTTCGGGATTTATAGTTGATAACCCATTGTTCTGTATTTGTATAAAATTAGGTATCAACTTTAGAATTTCTGGCGAGTGCCAAATATCTTTGTATATCATTCCGTTTGTCAATCAATTTGACAACACTTTGGATAGTTGATTTTGTATTTCTAAAAAGTATTTCTGCTGCGGTGCTCTGTATAAAATTTTATAAAAAATAGGTTGCCTTTTTTGTATTCCTTTTGTATGTAAAAAGACTTGTGGATCTCACGATCCACTTATTTCTGTACCATCTATGTATATAACACGCTACTAAGTAGTCCATAACTGTAACAAGTTGAAACCAAGTTTGGGTTAGTTACCCGTTTATTAAAGAAATAATAAAAATACATATGATTCGTGTTTGACCTGGACATGCTTAAAAATAATATTCAAAAGATATTCATGATATGTTAGTATTGCATTTTATTCTCACATCAACCCCATTTATGATAAGCGACTGAACTATAATTGAGTATACTCAAATTTCATACAAATCTTAAAAAAATCAGTATTTTACGCTACGTTTTCCATTCCATAATTATCCTTTCTTGCTCATTCTCTCTTTATTTTTACTTTCTTAAATGAAAGTACATGTTCATTTTCTTCTAAAATATTATTTTCATGGTCTGTTTGATGTGGGGGGTCTATTGAATGAAGAAAGACAAAAAAGTTATTGCATTCATTCATTGAATTTTTGGAAACACACGAAAATAAAAATGCACATCATATATATATTGAATCCTTTTCTATATTTTATATAATTTTAGCGTTATTCAATTTTTTAAAATCAAAATGATGTACATTTAACTCTTTTTTAGTAAAGGTAGTTACATCCTTTTTGGTCATAATTGAATTTTGTTTTTAAAAAGATTGTTAAAAGATAAAAAATATAATAAGAGAGCAAAGAGGGGGGGGGGGGGGGGGGGCAGGGGGAGAGAGTGTTAGAGAGTAGAGATTAACCTTTTTATATTATATTTAATTGAAACGAAATATCTGCCTCTCTTACCTCAAGAACTTCAAATTATTTTTTACAGAAAAAGCCTAAATACTCTTAACTATGGGGTTTGGTACAACTATTATATTTATCACGCTTATAAGTGCATACCATTAGAAATAAGAGTTATTTTGCAGCCAAAAGTGTTGATATTAGTGTTATTTGAGGGTTGAAAGGTGTGATAGAGGATAGTGTTGTACAATTAAAAGAGTGCGAGACATATTTTAGGCCCCTTGTGTCACGAACTTAGAGTCTTATAAAGATCCGATGTTGCACTCTACTTTACTCCCGAATTCTTTCAACGATCTTGTAAGCTCAAGTAAGAAGAATAAGATCACTAAGATATGCCCAAAAAAGACTTCTTAGAAAGAAATCTTTTAAGACGAAGGCTACAAACCTTTTGGAAGTCATTATCCCCTAACCCATATATTGAGTAACCCTATATTCATTAGGTTCTCCTTCACAAATGTGGGGACAATCAGGGGGAATCAATGGGTGGAGAATCATGTATTAAAGATCTTAACATACCTTAAAAAATCCATAGCACAAGTCTTTGCAATGAGCTTTGTTCTTGAACTTAGCGTAACCCTAGCTGTTCTTTGAAGGGAGGTTTTCATGAGAGAGAGAACTATTGAGAGAGGAGTGATTTGGGTTGTGATCAGGTCTAATGTTAACAGTTACTCAAATTTGGGCGGGGCTATAATGACTTAAAAACACTGTAATTGGGGTGAAATAAAAGACCTCCCAAAACAACCTTTACTTAAAACTAGTCGAATAGGATTTTACTTAATGACCCTCACTAGACAGCCCAGTCCGAGGCACCACGACCACTTGGGAGTTCTGTAAAGAGAACACAGTTCTAGTGGTGCATGTCGTCCATATTAGACACAGTAAGATCTCATAAAACCCTAGGTCCTGGTGGTACTCTATAAGAGACCTTTTCACACACATGAATTACATGTCGGTCTCGCATTTTTACAATGTTTGTATAAGTTTTTTATTAAGTTGAAAAGTCAACCTACTTATACAATGTTGGTCGGTAAGAGTTCTAAATGTTGTATAAAAAAGTTATTAATGTTTAATTTTATATGGTGTTTGGTTGTGTTTTTTGTAATCGTACATAAGTTATACTAACATAACTTATGAGAGGAATCTATATATAAATATCCGGGGGGGCGTAGATAGGTAGAAGGTGGAATTGGAATAATATGCGGGGCGTTAGTTAGACATGTAATAAAATATATATTACACAATTACCCCCGATTTAATTTATTTTTAATTAAATCATTTTTATTGAAAACTATAAACCTGTTTTTTCCTACGTTGAGAACTTACCTAACTACTTGTTTTTTGGGAACAAACCAACAAAAATTTTAATCCCGAACATCTTTTTTCTACGCCGCCCCGTGTGGCCAAAAATTCACTCGCCGCTCCTGCAGTTTCGCCTCTTTCCCCATCTCTCCCTGGCTACTTGGTCTCCCATCACACCGCACAAATATTTCTTTTTGTACGACACTTTTCTTTTGGTTGTTTCTTCTTCAGGAACAATGGGGGGGAAGGGGGGGGGCAGGGGCAAGGCTCAAAGAAAGGAAAAAGAGGAGGAGGAAGAGGAGGAAAGATATCGACAGAAGGGGGGGGGCAAAAGAGGGAAAGAGAGGTAGAGAGAGGAGAGAGAGAGAGAGAGAGATGAGAAGAGAGAGAGAGAGAGAGAGAGAGAGAAGAGAGCGAGAGAGAGAGAGAGATAGGAAAGAGAGAGAGAGAGAGAGAGAGAGAGAGAGGAGAGAGAGAGAAGAGAGAGAGAGAGAAGAGATATAGAGGAGTAGAGAGGAGAGGGAGAGTAGACGGAGAGAGAAGATAGAGAGAGAGAGAGAGGGAGGGAGGCTGGGCGAGAGATGAGAGAGAAAGAGGGAAGCGAGCGGAGAGAGAGAAGAGAGGGAGCGAAAGAGAGAAGAACAGGAGACATAGAGAGATCAGAGAGGGCGATGAGGGAGAGAGGAGAAGTGAAGAGAGGAAGCAGAGGAAGAGAGTATATGACGATAAGATGGAGCGAGGGAGAGAGATAGACGTAGACCCAATAGAGAGATAAAGATGTGAATATTGAAGAGGGAGATATAGATGGGGGTGGCGGTGGTGCGGGGCGTGGTGGGTGGAGTATTAGTATGATGATTATATATAGAGACTATAGAGAATATATAGTAGATATATTATATATCTAGATAGATATAGATAGAGTAGGAAATAGATGTACAGCAGTAAGGAACAGAGAGTAGGTAGAAACATAAATTATAGTTAATTCCATATAGTTGTTATATTAAAAATATATAAACAATATATAGAGGGTGAATTTTTTTTCTTTACTTTTTATTCAAAATGAGGTAAAATTATAGGTTTTGTTTATTTATTTGTAAATAATATATATAATTTACAACAAATAATATTCAATAGTTAATAATTCATGTGTTATAATATCTATATAACTAAATAATACCTACATAACTGAACTCTTCATAACTAATACCTGCAAAACTATACCCTACATAACTAAACCCTTCATAACTTATACTTGCATAACTAATACCTGCATAACTAAACCCTGCATAACTAAATCCTGCATAACTAATACTTGCATAACTAAATCCTGTATAACTAATACCTTCATAACTCTAACCAGTAACCAAATGCCCCCTTATTGTCCCTCAAACACCCTAAATTGCTAAGGCACCTTCCTGGGCACTTTGACGGGCCGTGGTCAAGCCAACAGCTTGTGAAGTGCCTCATGAGCCTTGGAGAAGCGACTTGGTCTCTTTCCTTGGCTTCCTAAGTACCTAAGTCATCTTTACGGACCCCTTCATGGAACGTGGTACACACCACTGTTCGTGAACCCCTTGGGCAGTAGCTACCAAGGTTGGGCAACTTTGGCCCTTTGCATAGGCTTTCCCTTTTGCCTTGGTGGTTGCCTTTCCCATGCACCACCAACATCTTAAAGTTCATCTAGTGTCACGAACCAAAACGAGCCGCGAATGGCACCCACAACTTTAGCTCCTACTTATGTGAGCGAAACCAACCATAAATAAATAAAATAAAGCGGAAAAAGGGAAGGGAACCTTAAAAAATCATTAACGAAATCCAATTAATAACTTCTAAAATTTACTACTTATAATCCCCAAATCTGGAAGTCATCACCACAAGAACCATCTATCTTCAAATACTAAATCTAAGAATATCTATTGAAACTAAATAATAAACAGCTATACGTCCATGCCGGAACTTCAAGGCACAAGAATGAAGAAGAAGAAGATCCAGTCCAAGCTAGAAGTAGCTACCGAGATCCGAGTGATGAAGACTGGCTAGTAGATCTGCTGTTGAGAGCGGAAGACGATTGGTAGTTTGCTGCCACTCCACAAATAAAAAGAAAAAAACAACTACATAGTAGGGGTAAGTACAAAACACGATACTGAGCAGGTATATCGGCCACTAAAATAGAAAGCAATATTATTTCAGATAATATCATAAATCCCAACTAATATCTTAACAGGTGATAACAATCAAGTAATAAAATCATTTATAACATCCACCAACCACCATCCATGAGGAGTCACGCCTTCCACCCATACGCTTGTGGGAAACATGTTCTGGGATTGAGTATATAACACCATTTAAAGATTCTATTTCGTATCCCTATCGTGCAGTACGTGACAATCGCTCCACTACTACTATATTGCGTTTGCCGGAACGTGACACTCCGATCCATATTACTATCCTGGTGCAGGACTGTGTGGACCCACTCCGATCCTATACCGATACTGGTGCCGGAACGTGGGACACCCCGATCCATATACTATCTGGCTGTCGGAACGTGACACCCAAATCATATTACTATCCTGGTGCCGGAACGTGACACCCGATCCATATACATCCTGGGCGAAACGTTGAAACCAGATCCCTATACTATCCCTCGGTGCCGGAACGTGACACCCGATCCTATCAATTACTATCCTGGTGTCAGAAAGTGACACCAGATCATCTAATCTCATTACTTTAGTTCATCAGATTCTCTTATACCACAGCATCCTCATTAAAAAAGTAAAATTTAGGATTAAGATTTAACAGCCTCACATGATAGTTCATCACAATTATATATATAAACACATCATGCATACACCACAATTAAGAATTTTATGAAAGGGTTTACAATATAACCCAATTACATATCAGGCGATATATTAAGAGTTACTATGAGAAAGCATAACCATTAACCTACCTCCACTGAAGAATCGCGATTCAACAAGATATCTTCCCAAAGCTGAGTTCTTCTCTCTCCTCGATCGATCGTTCCTCCCTGTCTTTGTTCTTTCTATTTTTACTTATTCAAACCATTTTTCTTTACCCTATGAGCATAGAATACAGTATAAAAGATGATAAAATACCCCACTACTTGTTTCAAGTTATCTCTTTTAAACCTCAAGTAATTGAATTATTAACCATTAAAACCACTAACCTTTATAATTATAAGCAGAATAGTCCATCCCAAAACGCCCCTAAAATATTTAACAGAAATAGGACCCAGTCAGGGGTTCACGCAGCCTGGTGTTGACGGCCAGTCGTGCATGCGGATGGTCCGTCCTGCTGCTTCCGGTACAAAGTTCAGAGACTCCCAATTCATTAAAGAGTCTGTGACGGCCCGTCACATGCTTGAGACGGTCGTCTGCCACCCCGTCCGTGACATTAAGAGAGTCGATCTCAGTACCAATTTCTAAATTCTAAGTGTTTTGGAACGAGACCCCAAGACAGTCCGGCGTGCCCATTGACGTCCGTCGTGCCCATGACGGCCGTCGTGCCCATGACGGTCCGTCGTGCCCATGACGGTCCGTCGTGCCCATGACGGCCGTCGTGGGTCTTCGACTCAGCAGATTTTCCAGAAATAAAAATATGCTGCTCAAAAACGACCTAAACAGGTCGTTACAATAGATACCCCAATTTACCAGCGTTCGTCCTCGAACGATCACAATAAGAAAAACAAGGGCAAAAGAGAGTACATGAACTTAGTTAAAACAGGTGTGTGTATCTTTCTTGCAATCAGCCTCCTCTATTCCCAAGTGGACTCTTCAACTGGTCGATTCTTCCATGAACTTGTGGATGCAATCTCCCTTAATATCAACTTGGCGCATTCTCTATCTAGAAGACAACCGGCTCCTCTCATAAGTCAAATTTCTCATCATAGCAGAAAACTGAATCCCAACGAGATGATTGTAGTTTCCATCCCCCATGGTATCTTTTTAGCATAGACACCATGAAATACCGGATGCATCTGACAGCCTGGAGGCAAGGCCTAATTCATAACCACCTCCCCACTGCTTAAGTACTTCAAATGGTCCAAATACCTTGGGCTTTAGCTTACCTATTTTACCAAACGCATCACCCCTTTCATGGGCGAACCTTCAGCAGACTTGCTCACCCTCATAACTCCAAGTCCTAACCTTTCGATCCGCATTACTAACTTTTCGACTTTGAGCCGCTAAAAGACTTTGTTGAATAGATTTCACCTTCTCTAACGAATCCCGCAAAAGTTCTCAGTTTACCCAAGGTATAACCGGAATGCATCAGAACCCAACCAATGGGAGACCTTACATACTCCTCCCATACAATGTCGAAAGGAGCATATCAATATTGAGTGATAGCCTATTATTGTATGAAAACTCCGCTCACGGGTAAGAAAGTTATCCAATGACCACCGAATTCTATAACACATGCAACGAACCATTTCCATTACTGAATCATATCGCCAGACTGTCCATCGGTCTTCTGAGGGAGAAATTGCAGAGTAAGGTCCAACAAGTACCTAATTCCGCATGCACTGTTCTCCAAACTTAGAAGTAGTAAACGCGTAACTTCGAATGATATGATGGAAATGACAACTCCATGACAACGAAACATTATGAGATAATAAAGTTTGGCTAAACTTCTCTGCGGTGAAGTCACCTTGACCGGAATAAGTGAAGCAATTAGCTAATCAGGCACAATTACCCAAAGAATCAAACTTGCCACAATGTCTTTGGAAGACCAACCACGAAGTCACATGGCAATTCTCTCCCACTTCCATTTCAGGAATGGCTTCTCTTTGAAGTGTTCCTCGAGGCTCTGGTGTTCATACTTACTTGCGACAATTGGAAATTTGGCACTAAAATCAACAAATGTCGCAGCGCTTCATTCCACTCCCCAAAAGGGTTGCTTTAGGTCAAGGTACATTATGTGACACAGGTGTTAGATATTCAGACACTATGAGCCTCGGTAACAGAATAGTGTGGATCAATCATCAAACGGGGCACACAGTACCCTTCCTTAATCTCAAAACAAGCTCTCATCCCGAGTCTCGCATTCTTTAGCCTTCCTCGCAAACCCCATATCACCGAATTCAGATTAGTTTCTCATCATCCCAAACTATTTTCCCTTGATCTGGTCAGAAAAGTGATTCGCCTCCACACGGACAAACAAAACAATCCTCCCTTCTCATTTAGCTTAAACCTAAAAGTCATAGCAAGAGTCGAACCTCTCTAGCCAATGGGCGGCTAGAAATGTGTAAGTGGGCTAAACTACCATGCTCCCTCCTTTTATACTAAGGCGTCTGCCACAACATGAGCCTTCCCGGGTGAACAAGATTGGTAACATCATAATCCTTATAGTAGTTACATACACCTCCTCGGTCCTCCAAATTCAATCTTTCTGAGAAAGACAATATTGAGGTTACGATGACCTCCGTATAGAATTCACACTTACCCCATATAGATAGTTTCCCCATTGATTTAATTGCAAAACACGACTGACAGCCAAATTCTAAAATCATGGGTTGGATAGTTGGATAGTTACGTCAGCACCCTTTAACTGCACTCAAGCAAAGCATTACCATTCTTCTCTTGCATTAGCACTGAACCACCAAACTAGAATATGGAGGTTGATCACAATAAACATGACGTTTTACCCTCTACTGGCAAGCGGTAAGGATAGTGCTGCAGTAGTCAGCAAGGTATGGAGTTTCTGAAATGCTTCCCACATTCTCCGGACTACAAAAATGGAAATTATGCTTAGTCAAGTCGTAAGTAGGAGGCAATAGAAGAGAATCCCTTGACAAATCGACGGGTGTAGCTGGCTATAAAAACCAAACAAATAGCTCCTATTTAGACCAATTAGTAGGTCTTACCCAGTGTCTCACTGTTTCAATCTTAGAAGCATACACCATCACTCCATCCTTCGAAACCACGGCCTCCCCTCCCCCCCCTCCACCCCCCACCCCCCCCCCCCCCCACAATTCGATCACCCCTCCCACAACTCCCACCCCCCCCCCCCCCCCACACCCTCCCCCCTCAACACTAATCCCACCCGCCCCCCACCCACACCCACACCCAGACCCACACCTACCCCTACAAACCCGACACACCTCCCCCCCCATCTCCTCACCCTCCACCCCCCCCACCCAGCCCTCATACCCCAACCCTATCCTCCCCCACCCCCCCTCCCCTGCCCCCACTTCCACCCCCTCCCTCTCCTAAAACACTTCATTCCCCTCCCCTCATACCAACCCCAACCATCTCCCCCATTTCCTCCCCCCCCCCCCCCCCCACTCCCCCCCCCCCCCCCCAACTCCTCCCCCAACTACACAATCCACTAACCCCCCTCTCCCCCTCCCCCTCTCCCAACCCCCCCATCAACAATCCCCCCCAAATTTTCCACCCCCCCCAACACCACACAGCCCTATATACACCCCCCCACCCTCACCACCCCCAAACCCCCTATACTCCCCCCTCCCCACCCACACCCTCCCCTGCCCCCACCCCTTCCTCTCCCCCAACACCCCCCCCCTTTCCCCCCCACACACCCACCCTACCCCCACAAAACACCCCTTCTCGAACCAAACTCCCCTCAACCCAAGCCCCTCCCCCCTCACCTCGTCCCGCCCACACCCAACCCCCACCCCCCACCAACCGCCCCCCCCGCCACAAACCTTTTCGCCCCCACCCCTTTCTCCCTCCCTACCTCCCTTCCAAGAAGGACACTGAATCTAGCCTAACTAACCACTTGTAGAATTTGGCATAAATAAGCTTTTCTCCCTATACTTCCAAACCACGATTCTCAAAATGCTCCTCATTGTTCCTCTACTCTTGGAGTTATATTCAGTATATCATCAATAAAGACGATCACAAGTGGATCAGATATGGCTTTAAAAAATACCCGTTCTCAAGATCATGAAAGCAGCAGGGGCATTAGTAAGCCCAAAAGGACATTACTAAGAACTTATTCATGCCCCATACCTGGTCCGAAAAGCAGTCTTGGGCACATCCGTTGCCCTTCTTTTCAATTCGATGAGAACCAATAAAAATCAATTTTGAGAAGGCACAAGCACCTTGTAACTAATCTCGAAACAAATCATCATGCGGAGGGGGAAGGGGGGAAGAGGGCTACTGTTCTTAACAGTACCTATTGTTCACTTTGCCGGGTAGTCCTATACACATCCGAAAACTCCATCCTTCTTCTTCCACAAATAAACTTGGAGCACCCAAGGGGATGACTTGTCTAATGAAACTTTACTTAACAAACTCTTGAAGTTGGCCTGTTAAACCTCCCTTACTATGCTTTGAGCATTCTATTACGAAGGGATGGAAATGGGTGAGTTACCGGCTCCAGATCATGCAAGTCAATATCTATCCGTGGCCATACAGAGTCGGCCAGGAAAACGCCAGAAAACTCACGGAATACCGGAACAACTCAATGAAGGTACTTCGGCGTAGGATCAACTGAAGGTGTGGAACTTCCAGTGCCAAGAATCAGCACCCTTAAAACCCATTCTCCAGACTAGCACGAAGAAAGACGATGATACGAAATGGAGTGGACGTGTGGTAGTCACCCTCTCACACCTTAACGAGCATCGGTCCCAGGCTGGCCACGTGACAGTTTAGCATACAATTCTAAGATTGAAAATTTGGAGAAAGCCAAAGTAAAACCCAGAATTACATCGAAATCAAAACCATCTCTAAGATAACCCAAGATACATGAGATGGATCCCCACGAAATTTCCAAGACAAGACCATAACCTTTTCAACTATAACAGACTCACCACCGGAGTGGAAACACGAACAGGGGCATTGCAAGAAATTCCACAATGTAAATTAAGACCGGTAGCAAAATAAGGAAAGAACAATGAAAATGTGGAACCAGGATCAAATAATAAGAAGCCATTGACAATCACAACCAAAGGAACATGGTTGATAAAAAACATCTGATTGTATACGCTCTAGACCGCCCAGGCGAAAGAGTAACCCGTGGGCCATATCCCCCTGTTGCAATTGCCCCTAACATGTGTGTTTTAGAGCTCCAGGTTGCCGTCACCCCGGCTGTTTTGTGACAACCATTAACTCACGCACCACGTCTCCAGAATGTGACTCTCACATGACAACCTCTACTCTGACATTTCAGTCTGTTAACTCTGTGTTTGGACAATTCCTCTTAATGTGCACAGTCTCCCCAATCCAGAACACTTCACGGATCACGCATAGGTCTCGAGTCGAGAATGATCGAAGTCTGGGGATATCTCCAACTCAGAGAAGGTGGTTGACGTCTAGAGCTGGACCCCCAAACTACGTCTGCAGTGAAGACCAAAATAGGTCGGCTGGCCAACCCTCCTGAACCACCAGCCCTCTGGAGAAGAACCATTAAACTCACCTCCCTTACGCAAACCTTTAGATGTCGATGCCACATGGTGACTAAGTCATTAGGCTTCACTCCCTCCACCTCTATAAGGAAGTCTACACCTCTTGAAAGAAGATTTCGCGGTAAGCGCTACCAATGACTGAAATCGCAAATCTTACTCAACCCCTTCACAAAACGGCGAATCCTCTATTTGTGGACTGAAACAAAGCTGGTGGGCATATTGGATAATGCACGGAAAATTAGCCTCATACGCATTCACCGAGCATATTGCTTGCCCTAGGCCTAATACTCATCTCTCCCTCCTATCCCTCAAGGGGCCGGGGGATATATCTCCATAAATAAAGCCTTGAGAATGACGTCCAAAGTCAAGGTGGTGGCTGTGCGGGTGACCTCACACATGTGCACAGCCCCACCCCACTTTGGCCTTTCCCTAAAACTGATAGGTTACAAACTCAACGCCCAAATCGTTCCACTTATGCCCATTTATTGAAGAAGGAGTAAATCATGAACAATAACCAGAAGAATCGTAGGCATACCTAGAGATTCAACACACTTGAAGACTGGAGGTTTCAATTTAAGAAACTTAATGAAAGTTCAGTTGATCACTTGTCATTATAGGCCTTGTATGTAGTCAAATGATGAAACGTGCCTATTTCTAAGGAGGCATCCATCGGGGAGCTCGAGCAGGTACTGGTCGTACTTCGGAACCTGAGATGATTGGTGCAGGAAAAAAATGGAGGTGTCTGGACCTTATCTGATAACCCGCTATTAAAGATAAGCAAGAAAACCGTGAGTAATCATCTCGGGGTAGGTTGGCCGGTGGAAATTCTCATTTCTGCACTTGCTCATTTCCCCTTCCTAACCCTCTCTACTACTTCCTAAGGCGGTGGAAGGAGTAACCCGCCCATAGTACCAGAGGGACAGGTGTTGTCATCTTCCTCTAGAGGACTTCCTACCCACGACCCTCTACCACGGGCCCGTGCACTGCTCCTCTGAGAGATACAGCCCAGTGGTGGCTCAGCGAATCTTGTCTTGCGGGCGTGGGTTGGGCCGCAGTTCGTTGCTCTAGTTCTAACCATCTGCGAAAATATGAGTAATATGACGGCAGTCGTGGGATCTTCCGTGACTTAGCCCCGAGTCGTTTCCAGAATAAAATCTGCTGCTCAAAACGACTAAACAGGTCGTTACATCTAGGCTACTAGGTTTATTACATATATTTATACTCAACCATTAAACTCCTTACTATAAACATACTAAGTCTCATCTACAATTTTATTTACCAACCAACACACCTTAGAACCCTAGCTTGTGGCCCTGGTTTAGTGTATTAGTTTACAGGCTGTTAAAAAAGCGCTGACCAATGCTCCCAAGGCACTGCCCACCATTCAACCTGAGTCTTCATGCCTCGTGAAGGTCACCACGCCACTTGGTTACAGTCGTGATGGTGAGTCAATCCTCTCTAAGGCTGCCCAACATTCGGTTACCTCCACCAGTCACTCCACGACCAGTGGTGAAGACCACGACTTGTGGGAAGTATCTTGATGAAGACTTCACCACTTGTGAGGCAAAGGCATGATGGCAAGACATTTCCTCAAGGAAAACGAGAGGTACCACGACTCATGGAAAGCACCACGGCTCATGGAGCCCCTTATGAAGATACCTTTGACCTGTGGGCTAAAGGAACTTCTTGTCAAGCTACTGCCTCTATTCAATGATTTAATAATGCTTTGAGAGTAAAGCTGTAAGAATATTGTTATTATTCTTGTGTTGTTGAAAGGACATTCTCATTATACATAGCATAATGTGAAAGAGTTCTCACATACTGAATATTAATAGGTTGTGAAGGCTTTCTAATCTAATTGGATCAAAGGCTAAAGAGCTTTCATAACTAGAACATAGATGGTGATAGTTGCTCATGCATGTTATAAAGTGTTTAATTGATGATCTACCTTGAATCGGTAGGCCAAGGTCACCCTTTAATGAGTAATTCTAACGAGTTAACTTAATGATATACATTGAATCGGTTGTCCAAGGGTATCCTTTCATGATTAACTTAAAAGAGCTATTTTAATGACCTAACTTGAATTAGTAGGCCAATTGCATCCTTTCATGAATAATTAAATACATATCCTAATGATCTTACTTTAATCAGTAGGACAAGGGAACCTTTTCATAAGTAATGAAATTAATAAAGAATTAACTACTTCGTGGGAATTTAATGCTTAACATCGAGTGGATATTGTGTGAGAAGGAAACTCTCCCTTATTAAGGTAAGATTTTTAGAAGAATTATCTTGAGATGGAAGCTTTCCCGTAGACCGACCAAGTTTCAAGAAGCAATCTCCTTATCCCATAAATTACGGTCCCTCATAGGATATTTAGCTAGTAGATCCACCTATGCTAAAATTACCAGTTCATACCTTAGGCAACTAGACCAACCTTTTTTCGGTGTGGGAATCACCGGATTCCATGTGAAAGATCACATGGTCTCATGTAGGTTGAGGTTTATTTTCCACAATAATAAGAAATTTATTAATGAACCAAGGCATGCTTCAAGAAGTATCTCGTAAGTGTTCAAAGACTTTAAAGATGATGCTAGCTTGCATTGAAGACGATGTTCTAACTTTTGTTCTCCAACTATCTCTATGATGATTTTAAACTTTGTAACTTGCATGCTTTCTAATTAAATATACCTTTTTGAAAGTTTCAAATAATTTTTTTCATGGCTATCATACTTGGTGCATTTTTGTACTAACGCCTACTTTGCCTACATTTTCCCCAAGTTTAGTGTCTGGAACTATAGGTGATCAAACTTTTGGCTAGGCATGGATTTGAGTGTTTTCGAGCTTGGTGAGTTTTCATGGTTCGAGGATGGATTTTCATATGTCTAGTTCTTTCATAAACTTTCCCTTTTTGGACATGTTGTATGGGTTTGACCTGATTTCATTCAATATCGTAAATGGCTATGATAAGACAACGTGTATAGGTTTCTATTTTTTTTAATGAAAAAATATTTTAAACTTGAATATTGTTTTACTCTAAATTGGTATATTTATTATGTTATGAGGATTAAGTGTCTTGTATGGAGTCCTTTGGGGTCCTATACTTCATTAATAGCTAGGGGTACCCCTAGATCTTGACACATACAATCTGCACAACATTAGGCTAATCAGACTTCACTTGCATCAAATTCATCCAAGTCCCAACACATATGAGAACTCAATTTAACAATTAACCAACACATTTAATTTAAGCTATATTAGGCACAAATTAGAAAAACTAACTCATGGGTACAATTCAGTACTAAAAGTGCAGAACTATCCACAAAAAATAAATCAACAACACATTTCAAATGACTTTATGTAGATATAAAAGCACAATTTTACACTCAATTAATAAGATATAAATTAAACACCAACCTCTAGAAGAATAAAGCACAAGAAAATGATGGAAACTAGGTATTAGGTCAAAAATTATGCAAGACAAGACATTCATTGTACTTGAAAAACATCAAAAGAGGCACTATAACACAACAATGCAATACTGGAAACTTAGGGAAGAAAGGTGACTCAAAGATAACAAAATGTTTCTGTTTTAAAATGATAAGACCCTTGGACTTTTTATATGCCAGGTGTATCGTCAGTCCTGAATAATGTTTCCTAATCAATTTGGTGCATTATTGAATGAAGATAAAGCTCACAAAAAGTCCTTAAAGGATACAAAATTTTGACTTAATGAACAAACTCAATAGAGTGTGCATACTGTGCTTCGGTGGACCCCTATTTGTAGTTCACATCACCTAAATTGATGGTACACTTATTCACTTTTCTCTATCTCAAAAATTGGACAAAAATGAGTCAGCATAATGCCTTCGACGAATCACCAATGGGATTTTGGAATCAATTACTTTATTTTGCAATACTTTAATTTCCTTTGTACCTGCACTAACAGTACACATTATTGAACAAATAAAAAAAAGTAAAAACATGGGTTTCCTCCCAAGAAAGTTTCTATTTAACGTTGTGCCATGACATAATCCTCAATTTCTTAATATTAATTTTTAGGATTTGCGACGGTGTCACTGGGAAATGTTCCATTTTACATCAGATGGAGATGGATGGAGATATGGAACATTCGTTTTTCCAATTGTTTGATAGACACTGAATGATAGGTCACTTTTTGAGATAAGGTGGTGAAGTAATTTTCAATTCTTTCAGCACCTTGTCAGACCCTTCAACCTTGTTGAAGATCCCTGTGAGCATTTCCTTAGTTAAGTTTCCTTCTGGTCCAGTAAGGTCCTTTGGCCATGGACGATTATGGGGATAAACATATCTATCCTTTACATTCTTCATATCTCTCCAATTTCCACCTCTCTAATCATTCCAACCACTATATATTTCTTGTTCCAACCTTGATTCCCACTCTATCTTTTGTACTTTTGATAAGAATCCATCATTTGGTTTTCCAAAGATTGAACTTCATCATTGTATAATGCCTCAACTTTGTAATCCTCAGGGCACATCCACTACTTATTCTAACCATGTTTAATGATTTACACCGGCCTCTCATGACATGTCTAGATGACAAATTTTGTTAAGTCGTCATTTTTGTGATATTATTATCTTGCACATCGCCCTTCTCAATGCTCATTCTAAATTATAGCATAGACAGTTGATCTACTCTTATATACCATGCTTGATATACCTTGGTCAGGTAATCTGGAAACAACATTGTTACTTCATAAGCTTGTCGCATTAATCCACCTTAGGTAAGTTAATCAGTCAACCTTTATTGACTGAATCAAGGCTACAATAGAAGTATTGCAACAGTAAATGATATGGAACACCATGGGTTTGAAAATGCAAGAGTAATATCTGAAACCACAAAATTTAGAGGTTCACCTCCATTTCGTATGAGTATTTAGACTTCGTTCCGAAGTTTAACTGTATTTGAGGAGGGAAATAACCTCTCTTAGAGTGTTTCATTTTAATTTTCCCAATAAGTGATATAATCATTTGGGTATTCCACCAACCATATAATTGCTTCACCCATTAAAGAAAATGGAAATAATTAAAATTTTATAGACTCTTGCGTGAATGAATGATGATTGATTCATGTGTAGATTGATTCGTATCATTATCTATGTCTCTTCTGTTGAATTGAATAATTGTTATTATATCCTTGAAATGACAAGTTTGATCTAATATCATGTTAATGTAGAATTAAGTTTGAATTTTTGATCCACTTGAAAGGTGGAGGTGTTTACTTGTATGTACACTGTGATCATGGCCTTCAAGCCGTTATATGAGAAATAGAAGTATTGTCATGATGTTGTGTATTTGATTATGATGTGAAGGCTATACTTGTGGTTTGTATGGTAGAATGATGATTTTCTATAAAATGTTAATGTATTGTGATGGAAGTACATTCTCTCTTAATTCTCATGAGTGTAGATAATGAAATATGAATGGGTTCTATAATGTAATATTGTATCTTAGCTTGGTAGACTATCACGACTCGAGAGCACCCCAATAGCAACACGGCGTACTCGACCTTGAAGAGGTCTTATACAAGCCCTTAACATTCACAACACTCGATACGGAAAATAGTAAGGAATGAGAAACTTCATTCAAACAAAACTATTTAAAAACTCAATATAACATATTTCAAAAGACACAGTGGAAGACTAAGTCTCACATGACCATCCTTAGACAAAAATAACAAGATACGGTTATGACCCTCTATACAATCAAACAAATTGAAGTCTATTACAAGAGTCTCAACAGAAAACTGGTAACATAGAATCCTTGTCCTCGACATATGGGGACATACCAAAAGGTCTTGAGAGAAACTCTAATTCCAAGATTCACTATAGAAAGAACTTCACTTTCAAACACCTACACTTGTAGTAAAACATAGAAGAAGAATGGAGTTAGCACAATTAAGCACTAAGTATGATGAACATGCAAAAAGGTACATTTGTTTGAGATATATGCTTTTATGGCATTTTATACAAATTCATAAACACAAGTATAAGAGGCATATTGTTACAACCCGATAGCACCCCCTAGTCGTAACCGACTTATTCGACATATCAAAGGTCTCATACAAGCTACATGGATTACATACGAGACTTAAAAATAGATAAGAATTTAAAACTTTCTTCACACATGAATAATACTTTCATTAATAAGCAAATGGAATACTTCAAAACATCTAAATTTACAATACGTATCATAAAACCATCTAAAAACTTTTAGAGTAAAATATTTGGGACTACGCCCATACATAACTTAAAATAAAGACTAAAAGACAATAAAAGAACATGTGAGGTCTTGTCCTCGAATCTATAAGAAATTAAAAAACTTCATCTTTAATCCTTAGAAACTTATCTATCATCCATAGCATCCTAAATCTCCAATCCCTACACTTTAGTCAAAAGGGGAAACCAAGGGGTTAGCACATTTAAGCACTAAGTATGAAAGCCATGCAAAAATATGCGAAAAGTGATATTTAGTATAGAAGCATTTTTTTCATGCTATTTTGGTAATATATCATGAAGACAAGTACAAGAACCATACTTCAAGTCAACATCCGCATATAAGATAAGACTACACCAAAATACATGACCATACTCAATGAGTAACTCTTTCATCATATTTGTCACTACCCGAGAGCACCCCCAATTCGCTACACGGCGTACTTGACCTCTCGGAGGTCTTATACAAGCCCTTAGCATTCATTCATCGCATTGTCATAAAATAGTGCGGAAATTTAAAACTATTTAATGAAAATCGTAAGGCTTAAGAGCAAACACTTTTTTAAAGGAAGTCTATAGAAGCAAGTAGGAATCTAGTCTCGCATAAGCCATCATAGACTTAAACATTAAGAATATTAAATTAGGGACATAGAACTTACATAAAAATGAAACTATGTCTAATACAATGTCTTAAATGAAAGAAAAATAGAGAGAACATCCATGTTCTCGGACATATGAGGACATACCATGTCTTGAGAGAATTCTACTTCCCAAGCTTCAAATCTATGAATCCTCACTTGCCACCACCTACACTTGTAGAATTAGAAAAACATATGGAATTAGTATAATTAATCACTACGTATGATGACCATGCATGAAATCATGTAAAAAGGGACATTTTAGTTGAAATATGCTTTTCATGCTATTTTGATAAAAAAACATCATAGAGAAAATGCAAAAGATATAGTGCAAGTCCATCATCAACCACATAAGATAATACTCACATAATCTTCAAGATAAGACCATAATCATTAAGTAACCCATTTGACCATCTATACAATATATATAATGTTATCCTAATACCCACTTAAGTAATACATGAAGAGACCGGCAATACAACCCCTTTAATACACACCTAAGTGTTCCTTTTAAGGCTACCAAAAGCTAAGGATATTTCCTTTCCAACACAACCACAAAAGTCAACATTCATTACTAAAGATCCTACAGGATATATTTACATATTTAAGTGACTTCACATAATGGTCTTGAAGACCTAGGGAACTCACTTTAGCATCTTCAAAGCCTACTCGTGCCATGTGTTGATAACATCCCATTCCACGATGTAGACATTGTAGAACCTATTCAATAACTAGAGTGCACATCCCACATGATGAGAATAGAAATTAAATAACATAGGCTACACTAGCCAGGTATGGAATCCGGTGTCATAAAACCCCACACCGCAAAAGGTGTTCTACTTGCAAAAGGTAGAACTAAGGACACATCCCATGTATGCACATGGTTTAGGGGATATTAAAAGACTTCTTTGTACTCTAGTCTCATACTTCAAGTAGATATACTACCTTAAGCGTATCCACTCAGTGCTTTTACTTGGTTCTGATAGAGTAAGTTCATTCATGTAACAATATTTAAGAAGGTACAATCTCTAATACCACCAACTCATAATACCACTACCAAGAAGGAATCCACAAGGGTCTACCGATCAAGGTTCATTAGAATAGCTTATTCATGAAACGGGTACCATGCTAGGACTATCTGATTCACTTTATTATAAACCTTCTTTTAATATTCAAGGTTTCACATTCACTTAGGCTTCTAGACTAATCAAGAAGGGGAACCATTCTTAAGTATATCGGTTCAAGACATACTTAAGAACACCTCATTTATCATTCATGTATCAAGTTAATAAAACCAGGTCTACCTAAACAATACACCATATCAAAATATAAGATTCTTCATACTCAATCATTCTCACATACCAACATTTAGAGAAACATGCTTTCATTCACAATGTCCCCATACCAGTTCATCTTAGCATCATATAGCAACTTCACAATATGCTTATCGTCCACATAATAACATAACAAACCTTCAAGTCACATCATCGAGTTTTTAAGATCACAATCAAATAAGAACACAAAGTAGGCACTTATACTAGAAGTGGATCAAACCATACACAAGACATCCTACTACAGTAAGCCATTGGATCAGTTTACCATCATCCTTGTCATAATCCACCATTATTGATCTTCCAATACAACAAGAGAAATTACCCACCATCATGCCCAAAAGGCCAAGAACACCAACTCATCCTTATATCAATAATTCCTTCATGACCTAAGATATTTATCAATAGAAGTCAATACTATAAAGCAAACTACGAACAATTCCAGCAATAGACTACATAGAATTCAATAGGCCATAGAAATCTAAACTCGAATATAACATAATTAGGTCATAGTCAATACACCCACTATAGAGACAAAATTAAGAATTCAAGACATACATGGGTTCATGGAGTTTTTAATCATAAAACCATTAATTAACATTGAAAACATCATAAATCATCCATTCAAACCTTTTATTGCAAGAACCCAAGCTTTAGAATTCAAAATAGGGCTTTTAGGATTTTTGAGATCTTTCGAAAAGCTTTTGAATCGGCTCCTTGAATGATATAAGAATCAAGGATGAAATCACCATACCTTATTGAAGACCTATCCACTAAATTAGGGTTGAAACCTTTGAAAATTGATCCTCTTCCTTGGAGGTTGAAGGTTCTTTAATGGAGGATTTGTGTAGAGAGAGAATTTCAGAGAGAAGTGAGCGCAATTGGGTTTTTGATTTGGCTATATATTTTTGTGTGGGGATGGGTGTAAAATGACTCAAATTCAATTTATAATACACCCCCAAAATACCCAAAACATCCCTACATTAGTTGGACCGTTTAATTAAGTCAAACTTGACTTTTATTTTTGGAATTTTCATCGCAGAACAAGTTTGTGTCGTGGAGGTGTTCCCACAAGTTTATGGAAAATAAGTTTTTGTAACAAAAGGGTCTTCGATGTCTCCGTGCCGCGGAGACACATTTTGCTCATGGCTGGAGCAAGTATGTTACACGGACACACTTCCTAGAGCTACTGGTTGAGCTTCCCATGGGAGCTTCTTGACCAAGTGTTAACACGCTAGGGTCACATCCATTGATTTTCGACTCAAAACAACCCATGAAAACATGAATAACTTACTAGGACACACCAAGACATAAAGGACTAGTTTTCGAACGTCTTGTTCATCCCTTGATGTTTGGCTTCAAACCCCTTTAAAACTGACTTGAAAAGCTATTCTTCATTATTTTACCAAGTTTTTAACTCAAAAAACCCATGTGAGGCTTTAGTTCATCCTATTTTCATTTGAGGGTGTTTTAATTCTCCCCCACTTGGAAAACATTTGTTCTCTGATAACACTAAAACACTTTAAACATTTTCAAGGTTTAGAGACTTAGGACCATACCATATCAATACAAAAATACATATAGCAATGAGAAACATAAACCCCACAACCAAGATACACATAACACAACAACATAATAGGAATACCATGGATAACTCATCATGCAATAATACTCCACATTTCTCATTTCACATCATAGGAACTTACTTCTCCAAATATCATCACAACATTTCTAAGCACATTAGGCCAATTTCTCATAAAAGCACAATTATGCAACATTTTCCAAAGTCACTTTTAAACATTCTCATAAGTATTCTCCTGCAACATTTAGGAAATTTACTATAGATGCACAACAACATGAAGGGAAAGGTCAATAAATCTCACTTTTCCATGTAAACATAAAGTCATGAAAAATGTGCTCAATATAAGGAGATTTTAACGACCCTCAAAATGAAATAGGACAATCTAGAGCCTACTATGAGTTTTATGAGTTAATAAGGTGTTAAAATAATGAATAATGTCTATAAAAACCAGTTCGAAGAGTCTAAAGTCAAACTTCAAATAATGACCAAGACGTCCAGAAACTAGCCTTGTGTACTAACGTGTCCTTGTTTGCTGTTCATGTTTTTAGATCTTGTTTGCAGTCTAAAAGAAGGCGGGATGACCATATAATCTATAGAGACATACCAAGGGTCAAATAATTTGAGTAAGACTCCTTGAGGACCAGCCTAAGGGTCCCCAAGAAGGACCAAAACGCTAGCCAAGGAAGCTGCCGAGACAACCATGGCGCGTCGCGCTTGCAACACTTAAAGGTAAAATATTTCCCTGTGATGCGCAGCCAACATGAAAAATTCTTTCCCAAAATAAATTCCAGCTACAAGATGTTGAGGTGTCCCCGTGACACACAACCATGTCCCAGATTTGGTCGCTTCATTTTTATGTCAAATAAGACTTTGGAAAAGGGTCCAATTAGTGTAGGAGTCTTTTGGGAACTTCGGGGATTATTTATGGTTTTTTCTTAGATCACTTTAAACACCAATCCCCCCATCAAATCAAAACCCTCAAATTCAAAAGAAAAGCTCTCCAGAACCCCTTCTCCAAAAAACCTCCATTGTGGAAGCTTAGACGATCAAAGGGAAGGTCAAAACTCTTTAAGTTTCAACCATAATTTCATGACGTTTTTATCAACTAAGGTATGGTAGTTTTTTTTTGTTTCTTCTCTCATTAAAGGAGCCAATCCAAAGACTTTTCAAAAAGGGTTTCAAATTCCTGAATTCTTTTATTTTGAATTCAAAGCATGGCTCTTTGCATAAAAATGTTTTGAGGAATGGGTTATAATGTTTTTAATATAAAGTGATTGTTTTATGGTTAAAAACTCGATGGACCCATGAACATTCAAATTCTCAACTTTTGACTTATTAAGTAGGTTAAATTTATATAATTTGATAATGTTAGAGTTGTGTTTCCTTATGTAGTATTGTGAATATTTACTTCTTTTTATGATTTATTATGTTGATTTATTAGAAATATTGAGAAAAGGTGGCCAAGGCTTGGATGAAGGGTAAGTTGGTTTATATTGTTTAGTTTTTATTGAATTTATCTTGAGAGCACACTCTAGAAGATATGGCATTCCCTCGGATCGCAACACATTGTACTTGACCTCTCAAAGATCTTGTACATGCCCTTTGACATCATTAATAGCATACATGATTGATAACTAGTGCGAAATTAGATTTTTTCACACTAAATAATAATGCTTCAAAATATCTTTAATAGGAAATAATAGGAAAAACTAAGTCTCAATGTCACTATCTTAGACATACGAATATCTTGGGTCACGATCATACATCCACAAAATAGAAATATCTAAGTCTATTACAATGTCTTTAACAAATAAAACTAAACATAATGATTTCCTCAAATCAATTTAGGGCATACCAAAACTTTTCTTAAATGAATGCTTATATCTAAGCTTCACTTCAATGACTTCTCTCAATTTCCACCTACACCAATAGATAGAAGACAAAATATATGGAATTAGTACATTAGAATGCACTAAGTATGGTGACGTGCAATCAAAACCATGATAAACGGACATTTGAATATATTATGCTCTTTTTGAATAAAACCTTCAACACAAGTATAAAAGTCACTGACAAGTCAACATAAATACATATAGTCACCTTACAGAATATAGCATATTATCATTTCATACAAGCATAATACACTCCTACCAAAGGTCCTCCCAAAACTCACTTGAATGAGATGAAGTAGCCCATAAACCCCTTCACACACACATAAGATATCCTTAAAGTTACTCGAAGACAGACCTAAGTAAAACATGAAGAGACCACCAATACACCCTCTCCAAGCTTACCTAACCATTACTTAAAGCTACACTAGATATATACTTTTCCATTTACATGCATTTCTCTGAAGTCACTATGTTAATTAAGTCATTTAAGAAACATTCAACAATCAATGATTTTCACATAATGGTCTTGGAGAAGACCTAGGGAATCTACACACTAGCATCTTCAAAGCCTACTCGTACCAATCAATACTAGCCTATCAAATACTAAGCTCCTCATGATGTTCCGGATCCTAATGCTCCAAAGAAGAATCGTTTCTATACACTTCAAGCTAGCAAAGGAGCTAATCCGGTAAGTCATAGTTCCATGTGGTTGTTTTAATAAGTTCGTTAGAGGGGTTTACACTAAGTGGGCGAAAGTGAGTTGTGTAGTAAGATGGTTGATATCATTATTTTCTTTTGGTTTTTACTCATGTTTGATACCTTAAATATTAATAGTTTGGTATGTTATGGTGTCTTGCATTTTGGTATGTTATGTTATCGTATTTGATATTTGAGTAAGTTATTACCTCGTACCAATCAATACTAGCCTATTATATAGTATACACTAAATTTATGTTCATAATTCCTTTCATATTATCTACCTCTTTGGTTCGGAAAGTAGCATTAAGGCGAGATCTAACGTTGGTCATCAGTTAAAAAGACTTCTAAGCGAATGAATTATCAATACATGCAAGACACTATTCTACAATTGTTATTTTAGTTAGGTTTTACCTCATTATTCGCCTATTGTTCCCACAACCCTAGTTATGGAGTTTAGTTACCCATAGTCATAATCAAAATATTCAAATATGTAATATAAGAATTCATTCACTTACTTCAATGAGAAAGAATAAAATCCAAAAGTTCACTTGATTAATCAACAAAATCACCAACAATTAAATACTGAAATTAATTGAAGACAAGATTCTCCAAAAGTGAAATAATAATCACCAAGTCTAATCCACAAAATAAGCTAAAATAACAAAGAGTCTAACTATATGAGAGTCTAATCACCAAAGAGTCTAACCCCAAAAATGAGGTTTTTCGAACTATTTATAAAAAACAAAAACCAAATTAAAGAAGGACCCTATTTGCTGTAAATCTGTCAAAATGCGGAGGGATCGACGAACCTCGCGACGGGTCGTCATGGTCACGACGGGCCGTCATGGACTCCGTCGTCCCATACTTATACAAATTCTTCTGCTGCTCTCTTTATTATCCTCGACGACAGGTATAACGGATCGTCACAGGCACAATGGTCCATCGAGGGTCTCCATTCCATAACACTTGAACTCTTGAAATTTGGGTACTGGGACTACTTCTCTGATCTTCATGACGAACCAGCAAGAAAGACCGTCATGGCTACGATGGTCCGACACACACTCCGTAACCGCAGAATTGGTCAGACTTCCCCATCTTCCTTCAGCAACTTTACTACGCCACCACCTACGTACCGTCACGGGCACGACGGACCGTCACAAGCTTCGTAGGTGGTACTTTTATGCATTTCTTGCTAAAAAACCTCCGCGTTCATCTTTTAGACAGTTTTCCTGCAAATAAAGAGAAACTTACATAAAAGTTAATACAAAAAGGCTTTTGGACACACACTAAACTTAAGTAAAAAGCATTAACAATACTGTGAAACCACGGTATATCAACACCCTCAACTTAAATTCGTTGTTTGTCCTCAAGCGACACACAATTACTCAATACAAAACCTTTGTACAATAGTATTCATGTTTTATCTTTCGCAATCATTTGGCTATCAATCCCGACCAGTCTCATAATTTTTATGCATGCTATCACTATTAGGCTTGAATTATGTGGAATCAGACCATGACATTGACTCACCACGCACTAACACCTATCCTCTTTAATTTCTCACTGAGGTGCTAATATTCCTGGTATTGCAACTAGTGTCCTCAGTTCAAAACAATATCCTCATTTTTCACACAAGGATTTTAGTTTGAGTACAAGGATTACTTTTTAACACTCACTCTCAGAACAGATTCAGAACTCATTCATACATATTGCCATAAGCTTGCCCTTATTTTCACTACTTTAAGTTCACTATAAAACTTTTAGGATCATGATAGGACATTCTTAGCTTGTATCATAGGCTCAGGGTCAGGTAGGGTATATTTAGGTATACTTTAGTGACTTTTTCCCTCCTTGAAATATCGGCTAAACATACCTCTTTTCCTCATTTTATTTCTCCCAATTTCCCATATTCTTTTACCTTGCTATTTTCCCTTCTTTCTTTATTTGTTTAAGTGACTCTCTTCTTTTCTTGCTTGTATTTATTGTATTATTTTTTTTATTTCACCTTTCTTTCAACTGGTTCTTAAGTCACTTTACTTTTGTTCTTTCTCTGTCTTTGTTCTTTCAACCCCACTTTCCACAGCATTCCTCGTAATAGCCACACTCAACTCATGGCTTTGCCAAGAGTCAAAGTACACATTACCCAAATTTTGATCATGGCCATAAAAAAGGGTTGTTTACTGCATTAGCCACCCTCAACTTATGCGAACCACAAAATAGTTGATCAATTTCACATCTTGGGTGATAATGCTACAGTGGATACCAGGGAAAGCCAAGTCAACCCGTTTCATCAATTAAGGATAACATCTCGCTCATGATTAACGGGGTCCTTTTTGTATCTTATGCGTTCGGGGACGGGCCCATCCCCTCATGGTGCCTATCCTATTCAATTCGAACTGTTGGATGACCAACTCGGCCCTATCCACACTAGTGCATCAGAAAATTGGTCTTGGCTAAGACTGAGGTTGCACAGTCCAAGGATGGGACCAGGGCCCAACACATATTATAAGAAAAGAAAATAAATAGGTTGCCGACGGTTGAAAAAGAAGTCTAGTTTAAGCTCAAATAATTTGCGGTCACAGAAGATTAATTTATTTGGTTTTCGTTTATTAGGCTAAAAATGCCGGCTATATTGAACAGGGCCTATGATCCTCCTACGTTGTCTATTACACTTACTTTTAGCCAGGACTACCCAGGCAAGTTCTAGCCTCAGTACCCAAATAGTGAGACTATTCAAATCTTCCTCACACTCACTGCCCTCTCATTAGTATACACAGAAGTATCAGTACACCTAGTTCTAATTTTAGACTTTAGGGCATGCAGTGTATTGTACCTTATGTCATGCTTCTGGAGCCACACATTTATCAATTACATTCCTGTCATGCATCATTTCATTTCATCAGGATTATCATTTTAGCCATCATGCTTCAGAGTTGAACTAAGTATACAAGATATAGACATGCCGCGGTTCAACGTTAAAAAATAATCCGTCTCTTGGGAAAAAAAAGAAAACAGGCAAGAAAACCCCAAAAAAGATAGTGATTGGGCCATACTCTAAACACTTCAACCTAGCACTCACTTTCATATACCCCACCCCCCACAACAAAAGACATGCAAGTGTCCCAAATGCATAAAAAAAATTAAAATACAAGAGGGTAGTGAAGAAACATGGGGCGCCAAGCGGCCAATCGATCAGCAAGCTGTGAGGTACGGTTCCATTAGAACCAACTTCCGCGATATCTGCGACACCCTCAGTATAGTGTCTCAGCAGCCAACAATAACTATCTAGCCATGACCCCTCCGCCAATATCTCACACATTTCTGACGAGATAGATGCCCTAGTAGCTAAACTCTACTTCCCTTCATCCGACGCGCCCCTCCTCATTAGCCAAGCGAGGATTCCTCACAACTCCATCTCACGGACACTCCGTATTCCGTGGCTCTAGACCATCCATCTCTACCCTACGCCGGTACGGCAAGCTCTCGAGGGGAAGAGTGGTGGAATCTCTGAAGTGGCAAGAAGTCCGCCATTATGTGTCCTCAGCAGGCCTGCAGAAGGGACCGCAGACTCAAGCACACTAGCGTTAAGATCATATCGATTTCTCACGAAGAATCTGAATCACAGCCGGAAGGGTCGACACATCCACTGAGGGGCAAGTCCGGGACTGCACCGGCCAACTCAAAAGCCGTCCAAGCAATGATGACCTCAAGCCGGATCTTCGCCTCTGTGGGGTGCGACCATTCTCCGCTCCAAGCCCATCTTTTCCTTAGAAATAGAACTCGCCATCCAGGGATGGATGTGATGCCCAGAAGTGTAGCATCTGTGCCTTAGTTTCAGACCCTAGCAAGCAGGACCAGGAGCAGGGAAAGGCGGCTGAGTTGAGAGGATATGCTAGCAGTGCTAAAAGTTACCCGCATAGGACTCGACCGGCGGGTTAGGGGTCAGATGGAAGCAGCTCCGTAGACCGTGTCGAGCCTGTGCTACTGTATCAGCCACATTGTCACCAAGTGGAGGCAACTAAAATTGTAGACGGGGCCCTCTGTGTGGAGCCAACGAGTGGGCCTAATCCTGATGATGGCCCGATCTCAACGTCCCAGTGGGTCTCAGCTCATAATGTTACAGATAGGCCACACCTGTGGACCTTCATAAAGAAAAAATATCATGCCCACAAGATAAGGGAAAAGTAGTTGTGACCTTAAAAAGCCTCTCGTGCTGACCGCCTGTAGAAGCCAAGCAAGAACACCTTCAAACCCGGCCTATGATAGCTGCCATCAGTAATGCACGATCCCAGTGACTATAGTATCACGGGCTTGTGCGGGGAAAGGCAGTGGAAGTGGAGGTATTGATCAACCATAAGAATCGCCCGGTCCGTTGAAGCGTCAGGTTGCCTTTTGATGGATCCCCGCAAGGCGCCAAAAATGTGATACGCTCAAACTACTTCTCAAATAAGAAGTAAAGCGGTCATATCAAGAGTAAAGAACCCAAAATATGAGGTATGGGATCGTTCCACATGAGGACGAAAATAGTTAAGATCTTAATGTAATTATTATTACTACTATTTAGTCCAATATTTTGTATGACAGAAAATAAAGACAATACAAAGGGGCGTTTTTATTTCTAATGAATGAAAATAAATTAGCGAAGTCAAAGTAGACCTACACAGATTCAAATGTGGAGTAATTAGGTAATAAGTAACTAGGGGTTACGTGTTCCCCACAGGTTCCAATTGGTAATTCTAAACTAGAACAATTCTTCCTAGTATCTTACATGCAAGTGAAAGTTATGTATCTTATAAATCCTCTTGTCAGCATCTAGAAAATTTAACTCCGCCCACCTTGGTCAGGCTATGTGTGTTGCTATACTAACCCGTACCTTATACCTCATATTAAGCATCGTATTCGATATTTGACTAAGAGTTCTTACCTCGTCATCATCAATACTAGAACTATTAGATGTATACACTAAATCTATGGTGATAATTCTTCTCAATATTATATACATACTAGGTACGGCCCAAGTAGCATTAAGGCGACTTCTAACGTTGGTATCCGTTAAAGACTCTAAGCAAAAGATTATCAATACATGCAAGACACATTCTAGAATTGTTATTTATAGTTGAGGTTTTACCTCATTATTAGCCTATCGCGTTCCCACAGCATAGTTATGGAGTTATTTACCCATAGTATAATCACACTATCAAGTATTTAATATATAAGAATTCATGAACTATTCAATAATTAAAGAATAAAATCAATAAGTTAACTTGATTAATCACAAAATCACAAAAAATTAAATCCCGATGAAATTCATTGAAGACTGAATATTCTCCAAAACATTAATAATAATCACCAAGTATAATCCACAAAAGAAGTAAAAAACCAAGAGTATAACTAAAGCAGAGTCAATCACCAAAGAGTATAACCCCAAAAACGAGGGTTTTTTTACTATTATAAAAAATTAAAAACCTAATAAAGAAGAGAAGGACCCTATTTGCTTGGAGGAAATCTATCAAAATGCCCGTTGGGGTTGATGGACCTCTAGTTGGTTGTCGTGGTCACGACGGGCCGTCGGACTCCGTCGTCCCATACTTATGCCAATTCTTCTGCTTCCCTATTCATTATACTCGAAGTACGAGTTAGGTATGATGGATCCTCACAGGCCAACGGTCCGTCGAGGTTCGAGGGTCTAAATTCATAACACTTGAACTCCTGGAATTTGGTATGCCCGCCGAAAAAGTGTTGATTTCATGACGAACCAACTGGACAGACCGTCATGGGCCTAAGAGGAGTTTTCACAAACTCGTTCACCCCACACTTGGTCAAGACTTCCCCATATACTTCTCAGCAGCTTCACTACGATGCATACACTATAAGGACCGTTACGGGGAAAGACGGACCTATCACAGCTCCGATAGGTGGTACTTTGCTACATTTCTTGCCTAAAAAACCTCCGCGTTCATCTTTTAGACAGATTTCCTGCAAATAAAGAGAAACTTACATAAATATTAATACAAAAAGGTTTTTTTAACACACACTAAACTTAAGGAAAAATCATTAAAAATACTGTGAAACCATGGTATATCAAGCTTTATAATGATATGATGATCATGCATCATGTTGGATAAGGTAGTTCCTCCATAAATCCAATGAAAATGATGAAGTATGTGTACACTTTGAATTGTTGAAATAGTTTCTAATTGTTTGTATTGCTGAGAGTGCATGATGATGTGAAGTTGTTTTTACTTGTATGTTAGGTTAATTTAATTTAAATGTTGTGTCCATGATGATGTGTGTTGTGTTTTGCTAGTTGAGTCATTATTGTCCTTGAAAGTGTTTAGTGTCATTCGAGGACAAATATTTTTCTAAGTGGGGGAGATTGTAACGACCGTCAAAATGAAATAGGACAATCTAGATCCTATCATGAGTATTATGAGTTAATAAGTGTTGAAATATTGAATAATAGCTATTTAAACTAGTTTGAAAAGTTTGAAAGTCTAACATCAAAGACCAAGACATTCAAAAACTAGCCTTGTGTGTGCTTGTGTATCCTTATTTGTTGTGCATGTTTTTATGTGTTGTTTGGAGTATAAAACCAGTGGGGATAACCCTAGAACCTAGGGTATATACCAATGGTCAAGAAGTTTGAGTACGACTCCCAGAGGAACACCCTAAGGGTCCCTAAGGAGAACCCAAAGATTGGCCAAGGACAACGCTGAGACAGCCAAGATTTGGGGTCAATGGTGCGTTGTTCCTGCAACACAAAAAGGGAAAACATTGATATGTGAAGCTGGGACAACAAGAACCATTCAGTCCCAAAATAAATTCTAGAACCAAGATGTGGAAATGTCCCCATGACGCGTAACCATGTCCCCATGACTCGCAACCATGTCCAAGATTTGGTCGCTTCATTTTTAAGTCAAATTGAACTATAGAAAAGGGTAAAATTAGTGTGGGGGTCTTTTGGGAACTTTGGGGATTATTTATGGACATTTATTATATCACTTTAAACCCTGATTCCCCCATTAAATCAAAATTCTCAACTTCAAAACAGAAACTCTCGAAAACCCTTTCTCCAAAAAACCTCCATTGTCAAAACTTTGAAGCTCCAAGGAAGAAGGTAAAAATTCTTCAAGTTTCATCCATAATTTCCTGGGCTTTTCAACTAAGTTATAGTAGTTCATCCTCTGACTGTACCCCTTACTCTCATCACTCCCCCTTACACCTTCTCCTCACTTAATACCCATTTTAAATCTACCCTCAATACCATAATCCCATCTCAAGTCCCTCTTCCCATTTCTCCCACGATACCCCCCATACCCCCCTATCCCTACCCTCCACTAACCGCTCCCAACTCTCAACCCCGTTACGTATCCCATATCACCTCCCTCTCTTACCAACCTATGCTTTGGTTCTCCCCCTTATTACTCATTTTCCCCACCTTACAGACAGCCGTCTTTATCTTCTCTATTCAAGTAGACAACAAGGACTTTCAAAAAGCGGTTTCAAATCCTAAATTCTTACTATTGTGACTTCTAAGATCTGGGTATTTGCATAAAAATATTTTATTGAATGGGTTATGATGTAGTGATGGTTTTATGATAAAAAACTTAATGGACCCATGAATATTAAAATTTTCAACATTTGACTTATTAAGTGGGTTTAATGTATATACTTAGATAATGCTAGAGTTGTGTTTCCTTATGTTGTATTGTGAATATTTACTTACTTTTATGACTTATTAGGTGATTTATTGGAAATATTAATAAAAGGTGGACAAGGCTTGGATGAAGGGTAAGTTGGTTTATATTGTTTAGTTCTTATTGAATTGATCTTCAGTGGTATAGTCCACCTTTGGTGGCGGTGTTTACTTTAAGTATATGAACATATATGTGTAATGTGATTATGACCATGGAGGCATAGAATGTGTAGTAAAGATACGTTATAATGTATATACATGATATGTCTTAGGAAGATGAAAATGTGTATCTTGAAGATTATATGTCTAAATAAGGTATAATGTGAATGTGAATCATGCATTAGTGTGAAATATGATGAATGTTAGTATGATCATCTTTTGAAGTCAATGTTTTTAATATGGTGGTTATGTGAAGAGTGTTCTCACATCTACTCACACACAAACTTTGAATGAATGAAAATGGACGATTCTAGGGTAGACACTATTTGTGAGTATAGATAAAGTGTCTAATACCAACGCTACTATTCCTAAGAACTCTAGTGAATGAACAAGGGGGATTTTGGGGTGGCTTCTCTACATGAATTCAGATGAAGTGTTTAGTAGCAACCTCACTATTCCCAAGAGCGTTCCAAAGAAAGTTTAGAGGTTGGATACTCTTTATGAGTTGACATGTAGTATTCAAAAGTAACCTCTATAGATTAATACACTTCGTGAGTGGAGATGCAGTTCTTGGTAGAATGTCTTAACCTATAGCAAATGAACGTAATGAATGTCTAGAAATCTGTGGGGACTTGCCCTTAGCACTGAGAAGATTTGAAGAAGGGGTGGATACTCTTTGTGAGTAGAGATAATGTATCCATTGTACCTCTTTATATGAGTACTCTTTCTGAATTGAGATGTAGTTCTTAGAGGCAATCTCCTTACCCTTAACTATGTGCCCGCATAGGTATAACTATTGGATATCCATGTAAAGGCTACAAGAATGACCGTACCTTAGGCAAGTGGGGATCCCTCATTTGGTAGGGGTTTATACCGGGATTACATGTCTAGATCTCATGGTCTATGTCGGTGTGAAATGAATGAAAGCTAGATTGCCCACAAAGAATATAACTGTACTAGATGCTTCTTAAGGTTGGTTTTTTCGGTACTACATAGGGTAGGTGGTGGTATGGGACGTCATATATCCATTGCACAAGTAGACATTTGGAGGGAGTCTTGGTGTGTCCTTATGTGTAAATGTATGAATGTGTTACTATATAAAGATGATGAAGTAAGTTGACTTTGTGCCTAATGTTATTGAATCATGTTGATATTATGACTAATTTTGATGGAGTTATGTAAATGCTTGATGTGATGTTCCTAGTCTAAGGTGATTCCTACGGAGCACCAAGGTGGGAGTAGTAGTATAGGATGCTACTTTCACATTGCACTAAGTGTAACTTGGGGGTTGTCTTGGATGATGGTTTTTATGTAACTATTATGATGCTTTATAAACTTGATTCATGAAAGTTTTACTACATTAGCATGAAAGGTTTTTTTCAATTAAAATTTCATCTTTATCATGTTTTGGCATATTGGAATACTTGGTACAATTTTTGTACTAACTCCATACTCTTCTATATCTCTAAAAGTATAGGTGGAAGGGAACTGAAGGTTCTTAGAAGGAAAATCTTGGGAAGTTGAATCTCTCAAGATTTGGTATACCCTCATATGTTCGAGGAGATGAACTATAATTTTTTTAGTTTCTTTCTTTTAAGACTATGTATAAGACTTAGTATGTTTCTTTCTAAGTAAAGGGATGTGACCATATGATTTAAGACGTGTCTAAGTTGGCTTGTGATTATGAGACTTGTTTCTTAGTTTGTAAAAGAGTTTCTTATTAGTTATGTTGTTAAAAGTTTTAATTTCCACACTACTCTTCATGCCTATGTAATAAATGAAAGCTAAGAGTATTGTAGAAGACCTCCGAGAGGTCGAGTACATCGTGCGACTTCTAGAGGGTGCTCCCCGGTCATTACAGATATCACAGAAACTCATATTCACAAAAACTCCCAAAACATGCAACATGATACTAGGGAATTCTAAATCTCAAGCTTAAATAAAATAGAAGAGAAAGTGACAAAATTCATCAACCCAAATATTCACCATACTCTCCCCCACATGGGAGCAACCCATATCTAATTATCATGGCCCAACACCATAAGATTCCATCTAAAAATGAAAAGGGAATTATTACATATTGGCACCTTCATTCGGATTTACTTTCTGGTTGGCTTGAAGAGCATAGAAACGATTCTTCTTTTGTTAACCAATAATCGGACTATTATAGGGAGCTTTCTTGACTTCTCTTCCTATATTAGAGATAGTAGGACAATCTCTCACCTAATGATCATTTTTCCTACATCCATAACATCCACTAGAACCAGCTAGACACTTCCCAAAATGTTTCTTCCCATAATTTGAGATAATAGGTTTATCAAGTTGTGAACCACCACCTCTCTCATAGTTAGCCTTAGGCATCTTGATTTGGAGTCCTCTTCTTACACTTAAGTTTACTTTGCTCATGGGTCCTTCCCCTCTTCACATATCTACCCCTCCTTTTAAGCTTAGACTCCTCAATGGATTGAGCATACATAATAAGACTAGATAGAGTCTTGGTATCATGGAGCATTTAGGTATGGCACTCTTCCTTCAAAAGATCAGAACGCCGATCATAAACATACTTATCTCATCTCTCTGTTAGACACCATATATGGAGCATATTTCTAAAACAAGGTAAACTTCAAAGAATATTCCTCCACAGTCATGTTTCCTTGGCTAAGATTTATAAACTCCTCAATCCTAACCTCTTTCTTTCCATGGGTAAATTACTTCCCTAAGAATTCTGTTCTACATGGAAAAGGTAGAACTAAGGATACATGTCATGTAGGCACATGGTTTAGGAGATATTAAAAGGATTCTTTATACTGTAGTCTTATACTTCAAGTAGAGATACTAGCTTTAGTATATCCACCCGGTCCTTTGCCTTAGTTCTCATTGAGTAATTTACTTCACCTAAGAGTATTTGAGAAGGTACCATATCTAATCCCTACTAACTATAAGACCACTACCAATAAGGGATCCAACAAAGGTCTACCGATCAAAGTTAATTGCGATAACTCATTCATGAAATGTATAACATGCTGGGTCTATCCAATTCACTTCATTATAAAACTTCTTTTCATATTTAAGGTTTCATATTCACTTAGGGTTATCGACTAATCAAGATGGGCCACCATTCTTAGGTCTATTGTTTCAAGAAATACTTTAGAACACCTCATTTATCATTCATGTATCTAGTTGGGATTACTACGTCTACCTAGAAAACACACCATATAAACATATAAAGACTCTTCATAGTTTATCATCATCACATACCAACATTTAGAGAAACATGCTTTCATTTACAATGTCACATAACCCTATACCAGTTCATTCTATCATCAGATTGTAACTTCACAATATGCTTATCTTCCATATAACAACATAAAAAAGCTTCAACTCACATCATAGATCCATCATCATCACAATAAAGTAAGAACAAGAGGTAGGCACCACAAATAGAAGTTGATCAAACCATACCTAAGAAATCTGACAATACTAAGCCTTTTAATCAACTCACCATTCTCTAATATTAGAATCCACCATTATTCATCTTCCTATTACGACAAGAGAATTTACCCACTATCATGCCCATAAGGCCAATATCACCAACTCATAATTATATCAATAATTCATCATGACCCAGGATATATATCAATAAAGAAAACTATGAACAATTCCATCAATATAAAACGTAGAATTCAATAGCCTATAACAATCTAAACGCGAATATAACATATTTAGGTCATAGTCAATACACCCACTTTAGAGCAAAAATTATAAATTCAAGAGATACATGGGTTCGTGGAGTTTTTGATCATAAAACCATAAATAAAAATTGAAAACATCATAACTCATCCATTTATACCTTTTAATGCAAGAACCCATCATTTATAATTGGAGATATGGTTTTTAGAATTTTTGAGATCTTTTGAAAAACCTTTGAATTGACTCCTTGAATGATATAAGAATAAAGGATGAAATAACCATACCTTACGAAAGACCTATCAACGAAATTAAGGTTTAAACCATTGAGAATTGATCATATTCCTTAGAACTTCAAGGTTCTTCAATGGAGAATTTGTGTAGAGAGAGATTTTTAAAAAGAAGTGAGAGCAATTGGGATTTTGATAAGGGGATTTGTTTTGTTGTGGGAATGGGTGTAAAGTTACTCAAATTAAATACATAATACACCCCCAAATAACTAAAACACATGTACATCAGTTGAACCTTTTATTTATTCCAAACTTTACTTTTATTTTTGGAATTTTCATTGCGAAACAAATCCTTGTTGGAAGGTGTTCCCACAAGTTTTTGAAAAATACTTTTTACAACACAAGGATCTGTGATGTCTCCATGTCATGGAGACACATTTTGTTCAAGGGTGGATCAAATCCGCGACGCGGACACACTCCCTAGAGCTACTGGTCGCGCTGCCCATGACATCTTCTTGGACAAGTGTTTTGATCCTCCTCAAGGACCCTTAGGGTGGTAATTGGAGAGTTTTACCCAAACCTTTTACAATTAAAAATGATTAATAAGACTCTAATGTGACCTATAATAATTTTTGACTCCAAACAACTCATAAAAACATGAACAAGTCTACCATGGAAAACTCACATCCAAAGAATAGTTTCATGACGTCTTCCTGTCCTGAGCGTTCGCCTTCCCAAAGATTTTTAAACTGACATCAAAAGTTATTATTCATTATTTTAACATGTTCTTAATCCATAAAATTCATGTAAGGCTCTTGTTCACCCTATTTCATTTTGTGGGTGTTTCAATATTAGACCCTTAACCTAAGGTTATTCTAAGATCCACCTAAGTAAGAGATGAAGTGGACGCCCATACAACCTCTTCAATATTTAAGATCCACCTAAGTAAGAGATGAAGTGGACGCCCATACAACCTCTTCAATATTCACCTAAGTGTCCTCTCAAGAACTAAACAAAGATCAGAGACCCCGTTTCTCATGTCTCTAAGCATACTAATCACAAGTTAACATTATTCATTTAATACATTTAAGAGACAACTAAACAAATTGGGG
The DNA here is from genome assembly GCA_027704765.1 of Solanum habrochaites. Lineage (NCBI taxonomy): Eukaryota > Viridiplantae > Streptophyta > Magnoliopsida > Solanales > Solanaceae > Solanum > Solanum habrochaites. The sequence goes on from JAKWJA010002497.1 coordinate 28,992,148, forward strand.
ACTTCACATAATGGTCTTAGAAGACCTAGGGAATTCACTCTAGCATCTTCATGACCTACTCGTTCCATGTCTAGAATAGCATCTCATAAAACTAACTACATGTAGTAGAACCTATCAAATAACTAGAGTGTACATCCCACATAATGGAACATAAATTAACAAACATAGACCATATTAGCTAGGCTTGGAATCCGGTATCATAAGTCTCCACACCGTGGATGGAGTTCTACTTGCTAAGGGTAAAACTAGGACACATCTCATGTAGAAGAATGGTTTAGGGGATATCAAAAGGATTATTTGTACTCTATTTTCTTGTTCACGTAGAGCTACTACCTTAAGCATATCCACTTGGTGATTTTCCTTAGTTCCCATAGAGTAAGTTCGTTCACAGAAGTGTATTAGATAAAGTACCATCACTAAGCCTACCAACTCATAATACCATTTACAATAAGGGAACCTCAGGGGTCTACAAATCAAAGTTTATTATGATATTTCATTTATGAAATGGGTACAATACGTGGTCTATCCGATTCAAGACTCATTATTGACCTTCTTTTCATATTCAAGGTTTCAAATTCACTGGGCGAGTTGTAGAACTCATCGTTGAAGCGGGGGAACATCCTTAGCGCTCTTCACGTTTAAAGAGATAGCCTAAAAAGACTCATTCATACATAAATAGCGAACAAGGGCAATAATTATAGGCTGACCAATCTACCACATTCCCCCCCATCAACATATAGCATCATAAGACAAATAACCCTCAGTTCATAAGCCAAATTAAGGGAATTGGTGGGAAATAAAGGGTTCATGGGAGTTTTTATTGTAAAATCAATTTAAATAACATAATCGACAATATCTAATGCTTTGAATTGTTCATGCAAGAACCTTGGTTAGAAAGAAATTGCGACATTCTCATAAACTTTGAAACTCATCCTTGAGCATGAGTTTGGAAGTGATTACTGCGGTGATGATAAACCTATTGATAATGACAATTACACCATACCTTATTAGGTGAAATACAAGGAAAATTTAATAAGAAATTCATTGAAATCCACAATCCTATCACCATCTTGACATTGAGCTTTCATGGGGTTTTTGAGAGAACTTTAAGGAGGGAAGAATTTTGATTTTTTTCGGAAAAATGAATAATGAATTCTAATTTACAAAATAAATTTTTAGATAATCTTAATATACTATAAAATGCTTAAAACAAACTTTCATGCAGTTAAAAGGACTTGGGGTGAATTTACCACTTCACCCCAAGATGGCTAAACCACCTAAAGATTTGCAGGTTCATTCTACGCCCACCAGAACATTGACCGTGACATGGTCCACACCCCGTCAATGAAGTCTGTAGTTCTTGTATGTGTCTAAAAAACTCTAGTCCTAGTTAACTCTCAAGACTCATGAGCTGTGTGTGTTTTGATAGGCCGTGGTTTAGGGTCGTTAGTCATGCTGTCAGGGATGCTTGGTGGTTTTTCCTTGGGGTCTTGGGGTTTTGCCTTAGGTTCCTCCTCAAAGGACCCTTAGTGTGTTACTTGGGGATTCGTATATTGACATATTCTTGCATTTAGAGGACCTTCACATTTTGTTCATTAAGTCTTAGGGAACTCACTTTGGCACCTTCAAAGCCTACTCATACCATGTATAGGTAGCATCCCATACTACTACCTATACATTGTTGAACCTATCAAGTAAATATAGTGCACATCCCACATGATAGGAATAGTAATCAACTAACGTAGACCATGAAAGCTAGACATGGAATCCGATGTCATAAAACACCACACAGTGGAAAATGTTCTACTACCAAGGGTAGAACTAGTACACATTCCATGTGTATTAGTTGAACCTTTCAAAAGTAGAACACCTTACACGGTGAGGGGTTTATGACAACGGATTCCATGTCTATCTTGGATGGTCTATGTCAGTTAATGCCTATTTCCATCATGTGGGATGTGCACTCTAGTTACTTGATCGATTCTAGAATGTGTAGGTAGTAGTATGGGGTGCTATCTACACATGACATGAGTAGGGTTTAAAGGTGCTAATGTGAATTCTCTAAGTCTTGATGATTAAAGTGTAAACTCCTCTAAATGAATGAATGTTTCCTAAATGACTTGATGAAGAATATTGGCTCTTAAATTCTTAAATTGTAATGATGCATGATATACTTGATGAGTGTTAGTGTGCCTCATCTAGGGTGATCCCAAAGGAAAACTTGGTTTGAGTAGTAGCATGGGATGCTACTTGCCCATAGAACATGTAGGAATTAGGAGTTATCTTAGGTGGTGGTCCATATGTAAGGAATGATGTCTTGTATTTTGTTTATATCTCTTATGTGTGCCTAATTGTGAAGGAATCAAATATTTGTATATTAAGATCACCTTTTTTGACCTTAGGGTGATGTTTTGGTGTTGATAAATGTATGGGATGCTATACAGGCATTCTACAAAGTGTTTATTAAGGGTTACTTGAGGGAAATGGTTAAAGGTAAAAGGTAAAAGGTAATGGGTTTATATGAGAACATGTCTCTATTGTGATAAAGGACTTGTATGTTGCTTATGTTTGAATATCACATCTCTTATACTTGCATTCATGATGGTTTTACAAAAATTGTATAAAAGCATATATTGACTACATATGTCATTTTTAGTATGTTTTTGCGTGGTCATCATACTTAGTACTTAATTGTAATAACTCGTTCTTCTTGTATGTTTTACTACAAAGTGTAGGTTCAAGTAAGTGGCAATTTCTTGCTTAGAGTTGAAGTGATTGGATAGAGTTTCCTCCAAGACTTGGTATGTCCTCATATATTCAAGGTTTAAGACTTTCATTGTTCTTGTTCTTTTTATGTTCGAGACCTTTTGTAATAGACATTTTAGTGTTTTTCGATTGTAAAGGGTTGTGACCCTATCTTCTTAAATTTTTTCTATGGATGGCCATGTGAGACTTATTATTTCCGCTATTATAAATGAGATTTTCAATTGTTTGGTTTTGAATAAAGTTTCACACTATTTTCTATATCGACTATTATGAATGCTAAGAGGCTTGTATTAGACCTCTTTGAGGGTGTATACCATGTTATAACTATAGGTTCTCTCGGGTTGTTATAGGATGTGATTATGTTATAACTATAGGTTCTCTCGGGTTGTTATAGGATGTGATAGGAATACGGGTTAAACTAGACTATTGGTATATGCTTCTAATTTTAAATTCATTGAAGAATTGTAACTATGCTAGACTTTAGTGGGGGTAAGCTATTTCTCGAAAAAATTACAACAAATCAAATGGGTTCCTCTTGGACACTTACTTGCACAATGAATGACAACCTCCACCTTAGCTCACTCACTCTTTCAAGCTGAGTGTCTAGAAGGAATAGGGTTCACTCTCTCGAACTGAACCTCATGTTGACCCAATCCGATCGGCCATCAATTTTGTAGTCTTAATTTTACAACCTGTCTCTTGAGCAAGCCAAAAACATGAAGGTGAAATCGTATTTTCAACTACAATTTCATTAAATTCCAACACAATTACTTAAAAATTATCACATTTAAGCAATGATTAAACTATAAACAAGCAAGACCCAACAATTAACTTAACCCATATTCACAAAATCACACCTCAAGAATTGGGGTTTTGGCTAGACATGTATAAGAGAAAGAGATTTATACCAAAATGAGTTTCCATTAAAGTGGATATGAAGATTTAAGTCTTGATATACACCAAAAGTTAAAATCCAAGAGACCTAAGTCGAAATTCTTGGAGATGAAACCCTTTGAATCTTCACGTTCTCCAAAAGCCTGTCAAAGACTAGAACTTAAAAATAAAGCAAAGATTGAAAAGTTAATGTTCAAAGCTAAGAAATTGTCCTTTAAGATTTAACTCTCGACGAGTATACATATATTTTCAGTGATTTTTGCTGTAGTGGATTTATTAATCAGGGTAGTTAGTCAGAATAGTTGATCAACTCGGTGATTCTCCTTTTGGTAGGTTTTATCGGCGTCGTGTTGTATCCTTCAGCACCATCATGTTTTAGATCATTATGTGACATAGTACTGCTTCGTGGATATGCTCGGTGACACATCAATTTTTCCATTATATCACCAATTTGATCAATTCATTCAGGGCTCAGCACATGGGAACAAAAGGCTTTTGGCGAATCACTGAATGGGTTTGGTGATTCTCAGATCTTCATTTCTTCGTTCTTTTAGTTTCCTTTGTTCCTTTTTTATAAGTAGTATCTATTCTTTCCCTCAAACTCCAAATACCTTACACGTAAGCATTTTCATAATATATTGATGTAAAATAATACATTTGAGGACACTAATTTAATCAAAATATATCCCTAAGTGAGTCCTATTTGTGGACTCATCATTGACCAAGAGAGTTCCCGGCATGTTGTGAGCAGTATGTTAAAAGTCATTTCTATTGATGTTTATTTCTTGTTAAATCTTGGTGACACCTTGTCCTAAGTGACACCTTTTGTGACCATAAAATTTTATATACTACCTGAAGTGATAGTGGAAACTTTTTTGGTCTATAACCCATTGGTGATTCGATGGTGGCTAAAATAATCTGTATGAGGTGTCCCATTTCCTTAGCCCATTATAAGACCCCCAAAATGAGTTAGGGTGTCTAGATATTAAAATGTTATTCATAAGGTTATAAGTTCCTAAAAAGAATTATAATATGGTATTGAGGCACTGTGTAAGGTTTGAGGTGATTTGGAAGTCAAATGTCTAGGGACGACCAAGACGTTCGATGACTATTCACCTATATGCCTCATCTGTCTATATGTGCTTATATATTGTGTGTTATAAGATTATGAAGTCTTAAAATTATTTATAATGATAATTATAGGTAGTATATGGATTTTCAAGATGTTAGGAGGTCAAACATCAAAGAATGTTTAAGACATTCGAAAGTTAGCCCTTGAGACGTTCAAGAATGTCTTGATAGGGCCTAGCATGTTTAGACGTATTTTATGTGTGCATTTTAGTTGAAACTTTCATGGAAGGTCCTGAAGTTCAATGGCATATTACTTGGGTGAAAAAAGTCTAGGTATGATTCACAAGGCCCCAAAAGAAGACGCACCACAAGAAGGATCAAGGGGCCTTTTTGCAGAAACTGCCTTGGCAGTGTCAATCGACTGAACCTAAGAACAGGCCAAGGTCCAATCATGGGAATCCAAACTGACGGCTCGTCGCCTCTTGTCTTCTTGTATTGTAAACTGGCGTATAGATGGTGGCCTTCGTCACATCGCTGAGTGAGCCACTATCCCTTAAAGGGTGAATTAGAAATTCACCCCACGACCTAACCCATTCACAATCCCATATACACAAAATATACTTTCCCTCCAAAACCAATTCTCCCTAGAAACCTCCATTGTTGGTGAAGCTCAAGAACAATTTGGAGCTTGGAATTCGATGGATTAATCATCATGTATTATAGGTTTTCAACTATACAAAGGTATGGTAATCATTCATCTCTAACAAACCTTTCACTTGGAGAGTTAATCTCAATGTTTTTCAAAGAAGTTTCATGATCAAAGTTCTTCTTCTTCTTAAATCTATCCATGGTTTTTTTCTAAAAACATTTTTAATGGGTTAATCATGAGGAAATGATGTTAATAAATTGGTTTTAACGTGATTTTCAATCCAATTGAATTATGAACCCATGTCCCATCCCAAAATCTATTTAGCCTTTAAAAGGTTTTCTCACATGATTTAGGTAGATGAACTTTCATATATGACCTATGAGATTAGAATATAGGGAGTCAATCTCCTAAATCCTAATTTTATAAAGTAATGTTAATGAAGGAATTTAATAAAGGGAACTTAGCTTAGCACCGAGTGAACTTGACAATGGGAGGTGATGACTTCCCATAGAGGAATATTAATCATATAGTTCTACATGTGGTGTTGACTCCCCAAAGGGGGGTACTTATCCAATGGATTCCCATAGGTGGACGCCCCAATTGCCAAATTGAATGTAAAGGGATCATACCTATCTCTTAGTTCCATAAACTATAATTGCCACGTAAGATCTGGCAATGTGATATCAACTAAAATGCTAGCATGTGTTAATGTTATACCTTGGTTAGGTAAGGACACCTTCCATCGGTGTTAATATCTACAACACCAAATTCCATGTTTAGCACCCATGGTCTTAGTGTCGGTTAAGGCTATAGTTTTCCTAAAGTAAAAGGGACAATGGAAGTAAATGACTAAGACCATAACCAGGATGACCTGAGGAAGGTTACTTAGGATAGGTGGAAGTAATGAACTCATCTAGACATTGCACAAGTAACTTATGCATGACTTCATATATGATTATTATGTTTTAGTTACTCCCCTATACTTAGAATTATTGATGAAATATTACTAATGGTCAATGATGACCAAATGATAAAGGATTGGCAAGAATTGCTCTACTCTTCTAAATATCTAATTTTGTTTATAGTAATGTTGATTGAAGGCTTGCTATGGAAGTTGGGGTGTATGGTCCATTTATGGGACGAGGTTTACTTATTGTTATAGATAGTGTTACCATGTCTTGAAGCAGAAAATTGAATGGTATAGCAAGAAAAGTTCTTATGCTGATCACCTTTATGTGATAAACTTGTTGCCCAGGTCTTCTACTTTAGTCTGAATCTAGCGTTAATTACTATGTTATGATCATGTGTAATGTTTATGTAGAATCATTGTGAGGTGATTCCATTAATAAGTATTAAGGATTGGATGACCCCTACCCATGTTTACACCTATGTGAAGGGTAGTTTGTGAATAGCTAAGGTAGTAGTGTTGAAGTAATGTGAGATTGTGTCTTGCCTCTATGCTAAATTGTGTTGTGTGACTATGTTTTGTTGTGCATTATGGTCTTCTAGGGTGGTGCCTCATTATGCTGATGATAGCCATGATGTGATCATGTTGACCAATGTAACACACCACAGATTATGCATGCTTACAAGTAGTATAAGTCATGGTGTCTAATAGAAAGGTAGTTATCAGATTACCTAAGTGGTTATACTATATGCATGTAATAGGTATGTATATAAAAAAAATGGCATGATTCCTTAATAGCTTATGATAAGTGCTACTAGTATGGCCAAGCGGTATGGACGTTGCCTATGCCATTACACAGTGTGCCTTGATAGATAGTTTCTAGTTTGGTTTTTATATACATAAAAATAAATTATGGGCACGGCATATTATGAATAGAATTATAGCATATGCGTGAAGTCTGAATGTGGAATAGTGGTCTAAGGGGGTTATATGAAAGGATTGATATATAATGTATACCATATAGACTTATGCAATTGATGTCTTGGACATGTGTGACCTTAATGTGTTATGTGAAAGGTTTGCTCACATATTAGTATTCACACACAAGAATATGATCTAGTAAATAGAAGAGCCTTGAAAGGTGTGCTCAAGTGTATCCTAAACAAGGTAGTTCTAATGATATATGTTATGTCCATGTGAAAGGTTTCTCACATGATTAAGGTTGATGACCTTTCATGTATGACCTATGATCTAAGAACAATCTCCTAAAGCCTTATTTTATGAAGTAATGTTAATGAAGGATTTCAATAAAGAGAACTTATCTTAGCAGCGAGTGAACTTGACAATGGGAGGTGATGGCTTACCATAAAGGAAGATTCACCCTATAGTTCTACATGTGTGTTGAATCCCCAAAGAGCGATACTCATCCAATGGATTCCCATGAGAGGAGGCCCCTAATTTCCAAATGGAATGTAGAGGGATCATACCTACCTCTTAGTTCCATAAACTATGCTTGCCACACAGGATCTAGCAATGTGATATTAACTAAAATATTAGCATTTGTTAATGTTCTACCTTGGCTAGGTAAGAACACCTTTCATTGGTGTATGACTCTACAACACCAAATTCCATGTTTAGCATCCATGGTCTTAGTGTCGGTTAAGGCTATAGTTTTCCTAAAGTAAAATGGACAATGGATGTAAATGACTAAGACCATAACCAGGATGACCTAAGGGAGATTACTTAGGGTAGGTGGAAGTAATGAACCCATCTATACATTGCACAAGTAGCTCCTTAGGAAGTTATTAGAAGGAGTTTTAAGGTGTATGATTATGATTATGTCTTTATGCATGACATGGTAGTATTTGTCTATTTGTCATGAATATGTGCATGGTATGAGTCTATGTGATGAGGTCTTATTCTTATATGCACTATGTGAGTCTTAATGACTATATGATAAAAGTAATTGACATCAATGAGGTTGTCTTCAATTTATATGATGATGTATAAATTGAATGATAAGGTTTGTCATCTCATAAAGGGTGTACTAATTATATGTGGGGTTAGGAAGATTCACATGTAAATTTCTCTAGTAGACTAATATTGGGGTCATGAACAAGGTATTATAATGATTTATGTGAAGTGAAGGCAATATATGTGCTAATTGATGTAACTTAGTGTAAAGGCAATGGAGCCTTGACTTAAATGTGTCTTTGATAGGTTATACTTGTATGGTTGTATGTGTTGCCTTGTATAGGCTGTACGTATGTTTTTTTCTTGTGGCCTTAAGGTGATGCATTGCACCAAGTATCACTAGAGGATTACTTGGGAGGTTAATGAATAAAATAAAAGAATGCTCACTGTAAAGAAGGAAATATCTCACTGTAATGAGACTTTGAAAGGCCTTAAATTCTATATGTGATATTATATGATGTTTGGTCTTTGAATATGTCTATATGAAGTATATTAATTATATAAATGCAATTGTCTAAAGGTTTAATAAAGATTTACTCAAAAAGGCATGAAGTATGATTTCAGGAACATGTTTATTTTAAATGCATGTATTTGCATGGTTGCCATACTTAGTGCATTCTTGTACTAATCCTCTTCTTCTCTACTTTTAACATAAAGTTTAGGTTATGGATTCATAAAGGATGTCTATACGATTGAGGATCTTGATATGTGATTCCAAATCTCAATGAAAGGAATCCTTAAGTTCAATGATCTTGTACTTATGTTTACTGTAAAGTTTTACAAGTTGTATACTTTTTTCTTATGTTTTAAGGGTCGTGTCGCTGATGTACTTGTCACAACCCGAAGCCATACCCTAGAATCTAGGGATAATCTCGAATTGCGACATGGCGTACTTGACCTCTCGGAGGTCTTGTACAAGCCCTTACATTTCATTTATCGCATATACATAATGAAAAGTAGTGCGAAATTAAAAAATTTCACAAAATATTTCATAGTCTTTAAAAACTCTTTCATATAAAGTCATAGGAAATACTAAGTCTCAATCTCATCAAACTTAATAAATGAGAATACTTTCGGGACAAAGACCATGCAAAATACTAATATAGAAATACTTAGTCTATAACAATACTTTGAAATAGAAGACATAAAAAACATCTATAATGCCCTTAAGTCAATTGAGGACATACTTCGACTTCACTTGAACTATGCTATGATCGAAGTCTTGCTTTCCAAACTCTCCTCACCTACCAACAACTATAGAGATAGATAAAAAGCATGGATTAGTACAAGCACATGAACTAAGTATGGCATAATGCGTGAAAATCATAAAAGCAGACGTTTATTAGAAACATGCATCTACTCATTTGAAAATCACATTATAATCACAAGAACAACATTTAACAACTAACAAACACATAAGATAACATTTAAACAATTTAACACATTTTTTGAATAACATTACAATAGCTTCATTTAACTGTAACAGTTAGTAAAGAGCTTTCTCTTCCCTTCTAACACTTCCTAGCATGTAGTCTTCGTACTAAAATGTATCTTAAGACTCACTTAAGCAGCACAAAGAGAGACCGCCCATAAAACCTCCTTAAGCATACCTAAATGACCCTCAAGACTACATCAAATAAGACATACACACTGACAAGACATCAAACATATAAACATGATATTTCCTCTACGAAAGGTGATTCTAAGTGTCACATGTGTGACTTGTGAAGCAAACACCCATACAATACCTTAAACACATACTTAAGAGATCCTATAGACTACCTAGCATAGAATCATTCTCACTTAACATAACAACATATAGATATTATGATATTCTCTTACCAAACACTTACTTAAGTAATCAAGAAGATAACGTCCATGATTGACCTCTTCAAGACTACCTAAATGATCCTTAAGACTATCCAAGTTTAGATCATGTCTACATATTTAATCATTTTCCCTAATTAGAGTCATTCTTAAGACTCATATAACTTAATTCATTAGTTCATTTAGGAGACATTCAATACATAAAGGTCACTCAAGTAATGGTCTTGGACAAGACCTAGGAACTCCAACTAACACCTTAAAAGCTATGTGCAATGTTAGTAAGTGGAGTCCCATACAACAACCTAAACTTAATAGAACTTCCTAATATAGTAGATATTCCATATGATGAGGAATATACAATAACCGACACAGACCATGATAGCAAAACATGGAATCCGAAGGTCTAAAACCCTACTCTGATTGGGCGGTTCTACTTGCAAGGTAGAACTTAGAAACATCCAATGATAGGAAACATGATTAAGAATATGAAGGCGTATGCATTGTAATCTAGTCTAATTCTTTGACTGACGACTTACCCTTACATACTCACTCGGTGCTAGCCTTCGTTCTAGTAGAATAAATTTAGACTTAAGCGTTCATATAAAGGGCGTTCCATATCAAGTTTGTTATAACCCAATACAACATTTACCCTCAAAGAAAGACGTCCACTTAGCCGACTACCTCAAAATGGAGACAATAGCTCATCATGACATTTACTTAAGTATTAAGTGATGTCGGTTCCATCAAAATAACTTTTACGTCTTGATATCATTCCTTTACTTGAAGGATACCATTACGACTTTTGACTTCAACATTTATAACCTTATCACTTGGTTCGAGGTTTCACATAAGGGACCCTCTTAACATCATGTAAAGTCTCATGTGATTCATACATACAATAATAATAGACTTTAACATCCGAAGTCAAGAGATCACATATTTACATTCATACATACATCAAGTAAGGGACACAAGTCAACCAAAAAAAGACACCACATACTTCACTTTAACTCATATTACATGTCATTCTAGAAACACACAGAAATAACCATTATCATATTAAAATAATACTATATACAACCATATGATCATCAATATGACAATCATATACCCATATAGTCATGTAGGAATAACATACATCAACCCTAAGACTATATACACAAAACCATAGTCATAGTATAACATGATCACCTAAATAACATCAATAGAAGAACACATATACTTTCACATTACTTATCATGTATGTAGATGTTATCATACTTCACATAATTAAATACACAAATAACCACATTACTTCAAATATTTTCCGACAAGGCCATAATCATCATATTACTTAAAATAACGCCAACAAGGCCACATCAATTGCAAGTAAAGCACATAACACCTACACCATAAGTGTACCATACCAATCACAATATAATTGAAGTATAATCATCATAAAATAAAGGAAATAGGAAGCGTACCACCACTACATCCTCAATACCTCAATCTAATGCCAAATCATTCAATTCGATATCATAAGGCCCTTACCCATGGCCCTAACCAACAATTCAATAAAATTATAACAATATTCATGAAACTAGGTCAATTTACTGCATAAACATCAATATAATACAAACTAGATATCAATTTACTAATATTATTATATCAATCGATAGCGTATATGAAGCTATATTAGAATCCATAAACATTAGATCAATATCAAGTAACCCGTAACTTAGTCAAAAGCTAGGGTTCATCCCATTCATGGGTTCATAGGTAATTTATTTAAAAATCATCTAATTAATAACAATTCAATCATCATTCAATGCTTAAAAACCATTAATGCAAGAACCCATATATAGATCATGAAATTGGACAATTCAACTTTGAAAACTTTAGAAAACTTCTTTGAAAGTTGGGTTCCTTGATGAAGAGTTTCAAGGACACCTTTATGAAGCTAATTCTTAAATTTTATTGAGAATATCCACTAAATTCTTCAATCCAATTCCTTCCTTGAGTTTTGGCTCCAATGGAGTTCTAGAGAGATTTCTAAGTGATTTGGGTATTGATTTTGAATAATGAAATCTTCTAAGTGTTTTAGGATTATAAACATATTTAAAATAGCCAAAAGACCCTAAATTAACCTCCAATACCCTTATTTGTACGTAAGGTGAATTTAATAGTTCACCTTTCACTTAAAAATGATCAGCACCAGGGACACAGACCCATCGACGGTTTACACATGACGTCCGTACGCTTGAACAAGACGACAATACGAAGAGTGGTCCATTTCTGCTGACGAGGCCTGCCTTTCCTTGGATTCCTATACAACACACCTAAGTGTTCTTCAACAAGTAACCACCAACGGGGTGTCTATTGACCTATTGGGCGTCGATTGCCTTCCGTTGGTAGGTGTCTTGGGAAGTCTTGGACTCCAACTTTGGGTCATTACTCAAGGAACCTTGGATGGTACTTGGGGATGTTTGCCCGTACTTTTCAAACCCCAAAATAATTGTATACAAGTTTAGGACCTCATACATGAATTTCATCCAAAATGAACACGTAAAACTAGACGAAACATGCCTAGAGACACAAGGTCGTTTCAAGGCAAAACATTCGAACATCAAGGACGTTCTTGGACGTTTGACCTCCAAACTTCACAAATCTTGAAACACTGAATATATACTATAATAACTCATATAATTACCTTGTAACTTCATTAAACACACATACCCCATAAAAACAACATCTGAGGACCACATATGTCCTTAGTCGTTGAACGTCTAGTCGTCACTTGAGTTTCACTTTCTGAAGCAACTAAACTCTTAAGACACTTCCTCATAAAATATGTTATACACATATATGACTTAGACCGCGTTGAAAAACCAGTGAGAGCTTCAAGTGCGCGGAAGGCGGCGAGAGGGCGGACAGAGACGCGAAGGGGATTGAGTCGAAGAGGGCCAAAGAGACGGAGAGGCGAAGGAGGGAATAGAGAGATATATATAGATCGAGAAGAGAGAGAGGGAGAGAGAGAGAGATAAAGGCAAAAACTGGCATAGTGTCGCTGGGATGCAGTGTCTCGTTATTTTGTATTGTGTTATTTTTTCTTATTGTTTTAGCATATGATGATGACTAAGATTTTTAGATTTTCCGCTAAATTATTTATAACAAATGCCTATGAAGTGATAATATTGGCTTATAAACTCTGAGAGTTCAAGTAAGAAATGTGACTTCTAGGGGTGCTCCCGGATTGTGGAAAAAAAGTGGGTCTTCAAAGGATGACGGTTTTTAAAGTGTTAGGGTCAAGAAGTCTAATATTGCCAACGTCTATAGAGTCTTGTATCTTGTTGTGAGTGCACGACAATCAAATGGTACGAGGGACTATCAGAAGATAGAGTTCCCTTATTCATCATTCTCATATGGTTGCCATATAAATTAACCCTATACTACTATCTCTCCCTGATGTTTTCTTGTCAAGTGGGTACTTTAGATATGATTGCTTAGAGAGATGCCGTCTTATGCTTGAGCGGAGAAAAGGTTGAGTATAAATGCTTTATGTTGGTTTATGATTGAATGCAGCATGGTGTGAAGGAACTTTTTGCATTTTTTGATGATGTGATGCAAATATATGGCTATATATGAAATTTATGTGAAATAGCATGTTATATTGAGAAATGTATGTCATCATATATTAAAGAATGTTAGAAAAATTCAAGGTCAAAATGAGTTCTTTTGAAATGATGTGTTCCTATATGGCTTTACGTGATGGTAGCCAAATAGTATGATTTGAAATTTAAATGTTTAGTGACTACCTATGGAAGCATGCTATCCTAAGAATATGTGCTTAAAATTGTTTAATGTTTCCCTTGGTATATGTGGTCTTTAATAAGTTGCTTAGTATGGATTGGAGTTCTTTGTATAAACTTGATCCTAGGTGTGATGATAGCATTCTTGTCTTGGTAAAATTTTGTATCTCATATTGTCATGTTTTTCCCATCAATTGCCATGTTCACTGTAATGCTAGGCTGCTTACTGTATGATTTTTGGGAAATTGACTGAATTGTTCTTTGATTGAAAATTGTTGAAATGTGTAAAGAATTGATGCATATGAGCATGATAATGAATGTAAAAAGGTTATTTTCTATTTGGAATGAAGAAGGAGAGTCTTGTGGCATGATGAGTCCTAGATTTGTTTCTAACTTTTTATTGTGTTGTGAGTCCCTTGATATTGTGGAGTTGATGTTTCCCCTAGAATTGAGGGTAGTATTCTTATATTTGTAGGGTGATGATGTGAATTTGATTGACCTCGATTTACTTTACTTTAATGTTGATAGAAAAGAATAAGTCCTTAAGGCTAAGTCTCTCTATTGTTTCCTCTAATGTTGCATGACATGGTGTCTATTGTATAGTTTAAGAAATAGAATGAGCAAACTTGATAATTGGACGATAATTTGCGTAGAATAATAAGGTTTAGAAAACCTTGGTGTTCATGCGTTACTAAGGGAAACCTTCCTAACGTCGTAATGTTAACAACAAGGATCTAGACCCCAAACGGAGAACAGCGTCGTCTGACCTCTCAGAGGTCTGTAGGACAAGCCTACAGACTTCATCGTCTTTATTTAGGTAGTCCCTTTCGACGGAAACATTTGAACTTTATTCGGTTAACTTTATATTTGAAAAACATTGATCTTTAATATATATCCACGTAACTCTAAGCACGTTCACAACAACCATCTCAATACCAAGATAATCAAATGAAAGACATGTCATTATATGTATAAAATAGAGTTGCCAAAATGGCCACCATACACTATATGAAATAACGGGGCGAAAGAAAACACTAGTTGATGAACGTTACTTTACTAACATAATGCCTACGTCTAATTATAGAATAAAATAGTAAGGAATCCTCAAAATATGAGGCCTACCAAAGCCGATTAAGCTCCAGTTCAGATAACTTCAACAGTCGCTTCGTTAAGTTCTAGCATCAAGCTGCACATGACCCCCCTACACTAAAAGTACGGGAGTGCTATGCTATAAGTACCACTTTGTACTAATTATTGGAGTATATGCCAAGATCACAACAAGGACATGCCATGATTAAGAGATCTATCTCCTTAACGATATGATTATGAGAAGGCAAGTAAGTGACTTGCCAAAATCGATTAGAACAAAGTCATGCCATGAGAGAGTAACATGCATCACAAACGTAAAAATGAAACTAACACATAACATATGGCGTATTAGTCATAAAATATTTCATATTGTCCACGACCGGCGTCTAGACCCAGACGAGAAAGGCGTCTGTTGACCTCTCGGAGGTCGCAGCAAGCCTACTTACTCATTCTTACTTTGTCTAGGGCCTAATTTTACCGGAAGATTGAAACTTTTTGTCTCTTAACTACTACTAATCATTTATTAAATTCATAATGTGTTCACCATCAACATTTAATCATTAATCTCATCAAATGAAAGAAATAGTTAATATACAATTAAATGTATACTTTCAAAACTAACACACTACAATGTCTGAACCAAAAGGCGAAAGAAACGCTGCACGTGGAACCATACTCAACTAGCTCAATCTTAACTAAAACTAGAATATAATGGACAATAATCCTCGAAATCATGAGAGCACTACAAGTACGGATGAAGGCCTCCAAGTCGAAGTATTATCCGTCAACTTGTAAGCTCTAGCATCCACCTGTGCCTGCACTAAAATTGTAGACCTGCTATGGGATTAGTACACACTAGCTACTAAGTATGGAGTAGATGCCCAGACACACCACCAAGCGCACATTTGCATGATTAAGAACAAACCTTGCCTAACAAGCATGATTATGGAAAGTCAAGTAGTGCGACTTTCTCAAATTGCCGGATTAGGAAAGGAGTGAGAGCTTTCCAAATTTCGATTAGAAAAGTGAGTGAACTTTCCTAATTTAGATTATCAAAGTCATTCCATGAGAGTAACATGCATCATCATACTTATCATATTGCACAAAACAAATTATATCTTCGACATAGCACATAACATATTGCATATAGAACATAACATTTTTCATATCATTCGTTCATAAACCATGAGACCTTGGAATCATGGACTTGAAATCAAGACTTAAAAAAATGAGGGCCTAATATATGGGACCTCAACTATGGATCCTTCTTTAGCAAACACAGAGTCTGCTTCATTCATTCATACGTACTTTATTTTATTTCTCATAGGCTAGTGTAAACACCAATTATACCTACGATGTAGTTTAAAACATTCACCGGGAGTTCACTGTCTGCCAAGGATCAAAGAAATTACTCAGTTTCATTACTTTAGTACTAGCCTCACTCGTGATTATCCTATCTAAAACACCTTTGGTCTCATTCAATTCATATAGTGTGAATCATTGAGCGCTAGCATTCATTCATTCATGGGGAACTTTAACTGTAACCGACCTAGATAATGTGAGCATCATTTTAAATCAATGCTAAATGAAACCCCACACTAAAAAGAGGATGGAATAACCCGAGCAAAGTACCCAAAAAATCGCTAGCGTAAGGGGAATTGAACCCCCGCTAGATCCCGATATCTAACATTATAGAGTTCAAGATTAGGAATATAGAAGAACCCATACCAGGTGCCAGATAGTCTATTCTAATGAGAGTTACGTGAACTCCGCCTTCCGAAAATAAGGCATCACCGCTCATAGACCTAGTTAGTGCGTGTCAGTAGAAAGTTCCATTACATTTAACTCAACGTCATGGAAGTTTGACTTCTAGTAGGAGGCCATCATAGTGAAATAGATTGATTTCTCATCGCATCATTAGATTAAGTTTGTTAATTCAAACATTCTTGAGTGTTCATAGAGACTATGTCTCTTTCATTAACTTACACTCATAGGGTGAGTACGTTTTGGCATAACATTTACTCAGGCCTCATTTTAGATTAGCCTCTCATCTTTTAATTAGCCTTCAGTAAATGTTGTCACCACATTAATCAACATAGCATATTTTCTTCATAATTACTCACCCCCATTTTACGTGAATGTCTCATTTTCATCATATGAGACCAATGCACTTGGAAATATTAGTGTGTTTCCAGTCTTACTTAACCTTCTAGATTTCATCATATTGTCATTTCATCATTCTTATTCATTTCATCATATCATTGTTCAGTTCATCAAACGCCAATGCCACTTGCGACATTTAGTGTGTTTGACACTCTTACAGTAACCTTTAAGTGTTACATTATTCGTCACATAACATCTTAGGTTCACTCAACTTTTAAATGATATGCTAGACTGATGAGTCTTATAGATACAAGAATGAGCGATTCATTCATAGTTTGTCTAAAGTCATTCATATTTACCAAGATTTTGATGATACAAGACTTAGCATCTTGTAGATGCCAATGAAGATATTAATCGATCTTAGAAGGCAGCATCATTAAATATTTACTTACGTATGACTTGGTGTTAATACGGAATTGGGACCAGGGAACAACCCGATCTAATCCACTTGTTACAACACTTCATCTTATTTTAAACTTGTATTCAAATTTGGGGACCTAGTTTGATCCCCATCAACCCCCATAATATTTTCCTATCTTTTCTCCTCTTCTTTCATTTTAAGTCAAGGCGGTTGTAGGGTAAATCCCCCTCAGCTCAGGGGTGGGGTTTGGGGGATCATTATTTTTCTTTAATTTATCTCTTAACTTTCTCACCTATCCAAGAGGTTGTGGGTTCTATCCCCACTCTCCATATTTATTTTCTTCTTTATTTCTCTCCTAACTCTCTCATCAATTCAAGAGGTTTTGGGTTCAATCCCCACTCACCACATCTATTTTTCCTTGCATTTTCTCACAAAATTTATATGAAAATTTCATTTAGGAATGTTATGATTTAAATCCCCAATGACCTCACTTTAAAATGTTGTTTAAACGAAGTCATTTTTTTTAAAAATTGACCGAGACTACAATTTCCAGCAGGCTGGATATTTAGTGTCTTCCAATCCATTTTTTTCTTAATCTTGTGTTGATTTTTTTTGTAGCTTACATGTAATGATTTCATGGTTTCAATCCTTAGTGATCTCACTTATTTTACATTCATTTTTCATTGCATTTTGTACCATAGTGTTTGGCCGAACCCAACCTACCAAATGCTTGAAATTTGTTTACTATTTTCAGCTTCTTTTTATCATCATTCATCTATTAATTCTTAAAGGCATTTTCGTGCTTCATTGGAGTGCCCATCCTTTAAGTGTAATCTTTCATGATTATATTCAGACAAGAATTACCATCTTCATCCAGCAACATATACACCACTCATTACACCTCATGATGACACAAAAATTCGCACATAAAATTCACCATAAAAACATATCATTTTTCACTAGTTTCGGTTGACATAACTAACATACTTACAATTCCAAACACAATAAAGAACACTTATACGAAAATGAACATCAATTATAAACTACCAGAAAAATATACAACAACATGATCTCTAAACTATTTCACAATGAGATCAAAGGGATACTAGGGAAAGGAGTTCGACAAGAACGGGAACAACCCTAGTTTTCGAGTAGATTCATTTGAGCCTTAAAAGTCTCTTGGTAAAGAGACCAAGAATAAGAAAACCGATTCCTGATTTCATGTATTTTAACACTTAAACTTGCTTCCCCAAAATCACCACCAATTCACGTCCATCAATAAATCTCACACCTCATCCGACTAGAAATTTTGTTAACTTTTCATTTCTTAGATTAAGTTGTTTGTTTGTATTTTTGTAAGTTTTTCAAGTGTGAAGAACTTTTGTTTTGTTTTGTGCTTTGTAAAGTAGGGATAAAAACATGAATTTGAGAGAATCAGACCTGAGAAAATAGATAGATAGGCGTGAGAGAGAGAGATGTGAGGTAGTGTTCTCTTAGAACTAGGACTTTAGGCAAGACTTAGTCAAATAAAATATCTAATAATAAATATAATAATTAATAATAAAAATAATTTTCCTTTTTCTTAAATCAGCTATTAAATATTAATTAATTAAATTAATTTACCAATTTAAATAAAACAAATTAAATTATTCCTCCAACCTAGGTTCGAACCCGAGTGGACTAAGATTTTGCTAAAAGGGTAATTTTGTCCTTGTCTTCCCAAAATACCCCTCTACCTCATTTATTATATAAATAATTATATATTCATGGTAAATACGATATGATCCTTATCCTGAAATAACACAATTTTACCCCTAGACCCTCCAAACCTAAGATTTCCTCTTTTTAAGTCTGGTAAAGACTCCTTTGAGTAAATATTCGTATTTGAGATCCCTACATGGTTGGACCAAACTTTTCCTAGCTCATTTAACTCCCCAAGTAAGTTAGCTATTCATCCAAGAATTACCATTTAGTCCAACAACATTACACCACTTTTACACCACATATTCAAGAACACATTATCACGAAAATCAAACTTCATAGATAAACTACCAGCAAACATACCAACAACATGATCTCTAACCTATTTCACATTGAGATCAAAGGGATACTAGGGACAAGGAGTTCAAAAAAAATGGGAACAACCCTAGTTTTTGAGTAGATTCATCTGAGCCTTAAGGGTCTCATGGGAAAGGGACCAAGGGTAAGAAAACCCATACGTGATTTCACGTCTTTTAACACTTAAACTTGCTGCCCAAAAACCACCACCAATTCACGTCCACCAACAAATCTCACACCTCATCCGACTAGAAATTTTGTTAACTTTTCATTTCTTAGATTGTTTGCTTGTATTTTTGTAAGTTCTTCAAGTGTGAAGAACTTTTGTTTTGTTTTATGCCTTTTAAATTATGGAGTAATGCGTGGAGTTGAGAGAGAATCATACGTGAGAAAATATATAAATAGGCGTGAGAGAGAGAAATATGAGGTAGTGTTCTCTTAGAACAAGGACTTTAGGTAAGACTTAGTCAAATAAAATATCTTAATTAATAAACGATAAATAAAAATAAAAATCTGATTTTACTTTTACTTAAATATTCTATTAAATTTTAATTAATTAAATTAATTTACCAATTTAAATAAAAAAAATTAAATCATTGCTCCCACCTAGGTTCAAACCCGGGTGGAGCAAGATTCTGCTAAAAGGGCCATTTTGTCCCTCTCTGCCTAAAATACCCCTCCACCTTATTAATGAAATAATTAATTATATATTTAGGGTAATTAAGATATTACCCTTAGCCTGGAAAAAGACCATTTTACCCCTAGACCCTCCAAACCTAAGATTTTCTCTTTTTAAGTCCGGTAAAGACTCATTCGAGTAAATCTTCATATTTGAGATCCCTACATGGTTGGACCCAACCTTTACTAGATTAACTAATTCCACAAGTTAGTCGGCTTGGATTTAGCAAGGGTTCCTAAGTCTGGTTCTTTGCGCATCAATCCGTGTGAACCCTTGTCAAATCATAGGCATTCTTGACACATTAAGTATCACTTAGTATATCAATTTTTAGGGTTGTCACACATATCATTTTTCCATATGCCATGAGACCTTGGAATCATGCACTTGACCTTAGGACTTCCCAAAATGAGGGCACAACATTTGGGACCTCAACTAGGGAGCCTTCTTTAGCAAACACATATTCTGATTCATTCATTCATACATACTTCATTTTTGTTCTTTCATAAGCATGTGTAAACACCAGCCATACCTAGGATGTAGTTTAAGACTTTCATCGGGTTTTGTGTGCAATGACCAAGAATGACCTAGTGTCGTTACTTAAGTCTAGCTCACCTCTTGATTTTCCTATCCTAACACCTTTTGGTATCGTTCATTTCATTATTTGCATTACTTGAGGCAGACCTCATTCTTTCTTTGGGAACTTTAACCTCAACCGACATATATAATGTGAGCATCATTAAATCCAGTGTTTAACCCCACACTGAAAAGAGGTGGAATCATCAACCGAAGTGAACCAAAACATGCTAGCGTATATAAGGAGTCGAGCCCTGCTAGATCCCTATATTGGCAGTATAGGTTCAAAGTCTAGGAGATATAAGAAGAACCATAACCGTCATGACGAATAGTCTCATCTCATGAGATTTACATGAATCTCTGCCCTTTACGAATGAAGGCATCACCACTAGTAGCTAGCCTATCGGTGCTCAGTATGAAGTTCTGTTACATTCAACTCATACATCATGGAAGCTTGCTCTAGCATGAGGACATCATAGTTCATTAGATGATTTCTCATATCATTATTTGTATTAAGTATGCATTAACTTCAATACTTTTATTAGAGTGTTCATAGAGACTGGTCTCTTCATTAACTTTACACTCTCATAGGTGAGTACGTTTTGGTAAAATTTACTTAGGCTCATCTTAAGATTGCTTTCAACTTTCACATTAGCCTCTTATCATGTTGTCACCACATTCATTAGATTTATCACATTTTCTCGAATTACTCACCCTTTTTATGTGAATGTGCATTTCATCATATGCCAGTGTACTTGGTTCTTTAGAGTGTTTAAAACTCTTACTTAACCCTTTTAGGGTTACATCTTTTCATCACATACATCTTAGGTTCACTTACTTTTAAACGTATGCTAGACTTATGAGTTTAAACATACAAGCCATGAGGCTTCATTCATAGTTAGTTTAAGTGATTTATATCTTCCTAAGACTATGTGATACAAGACTTATGCATCTTGTATGTATGCCATGATCTTGATTTTGATCTATGTACGCAACACTCTTTTGATCATTTATTCACGTACAACTTATGTGTCAATATGGAATTGGGCAAGGGAACCGGATTTCAAATCCCTTGGATAACACTTACATTTTAATTTATTTTCCCTTTTTCCTAATATTCACCCTCGGCTTGGGATCCAATTTCGAATCCCCTCAATAACATTGTTTTTTCCTTTCTTTTTCCTTTCCCTAACTTCACCTCAAACGTCTAGGAATTAGGGGACCCGAGATTCAATCCCCACAAATACATTTCTTTATTTTTCTTTTTCCTTAACCCCTTTTGTGTTGGCCGAGATGATGTGGGTCAGAATCCCACTATTCTCATCTCATTATTTTTGTTACTTTCTCCTTGTCTCCACATTAGACCGAGAGGTTGTGGGATTGAATCCCACTATTGCCATCTTTTTATTAATTTATATTTTACTTTCTTCTTATTCTCATGTTTGACCGAGAGGTTGTGGGCTCGAATCTCACTCCTCTCAATTATTTATTTTTATTTTCATGTATGAGAATTGGCTAAGGCACCCAATTTTTATTCCCCTTAACCCCATTTTGCTTACTTACATTTTTTTAGTGATTTTAACATGGTGAGGTATTGAGTTCAATCCTTAGTGACCTCACTTATTTTACATTGCATATTGTACAACTTTGCTTCGCCGAAACCAACCAACAAGGTGCTGGAAATTGGGTCACGTTTTTCAGATCATTTTATTCAACAATTATAGGTTAGTTCTTAGGGAATTTCGTGAATCATTTAGTATGTTTTTAGGTGTTGTTTCATAGTTACATTTAGCTAAGAGTCATCCACTCAAATCAGCCACATTATACCTCATATGAACATCACGATTTATACAAGTTTGTGCACGTTTAAATAGTATTATTTTCATTTTTCTTAAATCAGAATTTAAATATTAATTAATTAAGTTAATTCACAAAATTAAATAATCAAATTAAATCATTGGTCCCACCTAGGTTCGAACCCGGGTGGAGCAAGATTTCGCTCAAAGGCCAATTTCGACCCTTTCTATCCAAATTGACCATCCACCATATCAATTAAATAATTGATTAAATATTTATGGTAATTATGATGCTACCCTTATCCTAAAAAAAGACCATTTTACCCCTAGCCCTCCAAACTTAAGATTACCCTTTAAGTCCGGTTAAGAATTAACCGAGTAGATCTTCATATTCAGGTGCCCTACATGGACCCAACTTTTCCTAGCTCAAATATTTCACCCAGTTGGTTGGTTTGGTTGTTGAAAGGGTTCAAAAGTCTGGTTCTATGCGCATCAATCCGTGTGAACCCAGTCTAATCGTAGTCATTCTTGACATATTAAGTATTACTTAGCATAGCCATATTTAGGGTTGTTACAGGTAATCACTTTTAAGTGATGAAAATGAAGGTTGTTAAGTTAAGATCCTCATAAGTTTGGGTTAAGTTGTTCTTAATTTTGTCTACCCTAAGTGGTGGATGGTGATGTTGTAGTAAAGTTGTAGATATTTTTCTACCTTGTCCTTCTATTCTTAGTTGAACTTGAATCTAATAATTTTTTAATAAGCTTGTTCATGAATAGAGTTTTGAATAAAAATTTGAATAGCAGGAACCTTATATGTTTGGTATGTATTGATTGACATTACCTTAAAGATATTGTGAAGATTCCAAAGTGCATGATAGAATCGTTTTGATTAAATCCATGTTTTCTCATGTTGATTTGCATCTTGATATGCTAGTTGTGCATTTGACTTCATGAGATAAGGTAAGAAACTTGGTTTTAATGACGTTTGATATGTAAGGTTTAGCCTTATAATGGATAGTTGCGTCTCTTTAAAATAAAAAAGTGTAGAGTGTTGAAAACTTTGTGACTTTTAAGGTTTGGAAAGCATGATTGTAGGTTCACTCTTGAAAAGTAAAAGCATGTTTAGCTAAGTGGTCTTGTGTGTGCCTATGATTTGTGTTTTTTTGTCAAATAATGCTTACTATGAAGGTTATTTCTATGTTAGAAATTAACATTTGGTGAAATTACTTCCTATTTGTTGTGATTTGCTTGGTGTGAATTACCATTTTGACTTTCACTAGGAAGGAAACATGAGCATGCCTTGGTTTAATAGTTGAGAATTTCTCATTTTAAAAAGGAAATTAACCTTGTATTTTTCATAGATGTGAACTCATGATACTTGTAAGTGTGTTGAGGAGAAAGACATTCCTCCATGGACACCACTAAGAAAGGTATGGTTGAGTGTGAACTTAATGGCACTAGGTCTAACTAATAAAGATCTTTGTTGATTCAATTAACTCAAGTCTATGTGCATTAAAGTATGAGTGCCCAATTATTTCTTCAGTGTTGTTGAAATCTCCCTAAGTGTGACATAAGAATAGTTGCAAGATGAGCTCTTAATGAATTGAAGTGTAAATACCATGTTATAACTAGGATAAGGATGTTCCTCCTATAAACATGATAAGAGACTTTGTATTTGATGCATTAAAGAGTGAGTAAATGGATGTTTTTCTTGATTGTGTGCATTGAGTGCTAAAATAATTTAAATATGTGTCCCTTATAAATTTGGTGCATTGAATTCTATGTGATTATGTTATGATTGTGATTAAATTCTCTATGATACATTGAAATCCTTGATGTGATTAAAGTATTCTAAGTGTCATTCGATGACGAATGTTCCCAAGTGATGAATTTTGTAAGACCCCCAAAATTTGTTAGGGTATATAGAGACTAACATGTTTTTCATAAAGTTCTAAGGTCCTAAAATGATTATAATATGGTATTGAGGCAGTGGGTAAGGTTTGAGATTATTTGAAAATCAAACGTCGAGGGACAACCAAGACGTTCGATGATTTGTCATCAATTTGCCTCATGTGTTTATACGTGCTTATATATTGTATGTCATGAGCTTATGAAGTCTTAAAATGAGTTATAATGATTTTTATAGGTAGTATATGGAGTTTCATGAAGTTTGGAGGTCAAACATCCAAGAATGTCTAAGACGTTCGAAAGGTAGCCCTTGAGATGTTGAAGAATGTCTTAATGGGACCTAGCATATTTGGACGTGTTTTATGTGTGTATTTTGGATGAAACTTGCATGTAAGGTCCTTTACTTGTCAATGTGAATATTTACATTGGAAAAGTCCGGGTATGAATTCTCAACGGCCCCACAAAAGGGCCAACAAGAACTACTCAAGGCCTGTCGAGACACTGCCTTGGCAGTGTCAATCAGCTTAACCAAACGAAGCTTTGTTGGTTGACCAATAGACCGTTGGTGGGGTCTCTTTGATTGAAAATTAGCCTACGCAAGGCTAAATCCAAGAACAGGCCAAGGTCCAATTAACGGAAGCCACAGAAGTAACATTCCAGAAAATGTAATAGTCTAGTGAAAGGTCTATTAGGTTTTAGAATATGTATTGGGGTACATAGGTATCCCAATGCCCAATATTGAGTAAAATTGGGCATGTTAAAGAATATTGGCTTAAGGGTGTTAGCCAATTTCTATGAATTAACAAGTATGTTATGATATACTTTAATGTTCAAATGCTCCAATCCTAGCTTGTCTAGGAATTGTACTTGCAATAAAGACCCTAAGTAAATTTTTTTGATTTCATAGCTTAAACACATTAGGTACGATGCATCCAAGTGTCAAGCCTAGGTACCATAGCACATGATCATTTAAAATGATCATGTAGATTAAGCAGTGCCATGGACATAGTGAGGATCCATGGGACAAGAAGTGAACAAGAAGTGCGCAGCAACACATGTAAAAGCACATGTGCAAGCGCCAAGACACCAAGCACCAAGCCCAACTGAATTTGGTTAGGGCGGTTAGGGAGCAGACGCCATACTGGTCAATCCACGTGGAGCCTGGATTCCTAAATAATCTTAGGCTCTAACTAACTTACCTAAATAACCTAGGACTAACTAAAATAAACTAACTAGTTTACCTGAAATCATAAGACCTAACCGGGTGACACTAGCCGAGTAACTAACTAAAGAAATATCCTAGTACCTAACCTAGGATGGTCCAAAGGGGTTGTTTATGGTCCTAGTTACTTAGGGGTACTTTACTATATAACATATGTCATTTAATTAATTAAATTAGCAACTTAATTAATTAATTTAAAATACATGGTCAAACAAAAACCCTAAGAAAATTTTAAGAATTTGGCTAAGTCAATTGCTCTCCTATTTTTGTCAATTTAGGAGGGGCATTTTTATAATTAACTAATTGATTTATATAATTAGGTTAATTATCCTAAGTTGAATTAGTCAATAATCAGTTCCTAAGACTAAGTTTCACGTTGCCCATAGAAACCCTCGACTGAAAAAGAAAAAAGTGAACAAACTAAGAAAAACTTATATGTTCTCCTTAGGCGAATTCAAGGCAATTCTTCAAGATTTTCGTGCAAAGTACATGGTGATCTTCTTAGATTAAAATTTACAATAAGGTATGGATTTTTTCTCTTGGATTTCTTTCTCCATGATGCTTTTCAAATGTTTTGAATTCAGGAAAATCGAAACTAAGGTTGTTCCTAATGAGATTTTCGAATGTCCATCTCCCTAGTTCTCCCTATTTCGATTCTTGTAGTATGTATAATGTAAATATCGATCATAATATTGGTATGTTGTTCTAACTGATCATTATAAGTAGGTTTCTATGATTTGATAATGTCAAATGAAGCTTATAGGTTAGATCCGTATGATAAGAGTATCATTTACATGAAATAAGAAAAGTTGTAGTGCCAATTGTATTTGCAAAAATGAAATTGTTTCTTATAAGCTAATCAAATGTTAAAAGTTGGCTTGATTAAAATGATGAGATTATTATAGTATATACATGACTTAAATTGACTTGGCTAATGATATTCTCATGACCAATGATTAGTGAAAGATTGGGTTATGCCAATAAATTGACTAGCAATATTATTTCCAATATATGATATAGAGTTGACCAATGAGTGAGTCATACTAATCTTATAGGACAAATGTAAATATGATGTTTGTTGTAAGGCCAAATACATGTTAAAGATTTACTAGACAAGATGTAACTCAATGAAATCATAACCTAGGGTATGCCAATGATTGGGACAATTTCCAACATACCCTATGTAAATGAACTTGTGAACATAGAAGCACTATAAAGAGTCCCAATAACTTTCATAAAGAATGGTACAAGACTACCAAATAACATTTAAGAAGATAAGGTGAGTAATTAAATAACTAAATGTTTATAAGTTATGAAATTGACCTAGAATGGTGTGTTAAAGGAAGTGAGACAAGTATCACTTGCACCTAAGCAATTATGTCAAAGATACTCACATAAGAGAGTGTTAGAACTCGTGAGAAAAGTATGATACATACCATAATGATAATGTAAGATTAAGTTCACATTCATAAAGTAAAGAAAGGGTTGACAAGTCATCCATTGAGCTAAGAATACCTCATACTAAAAGCAATCATCCATAATGTATGAGTCAACTGTAAAAGTTGTAAACTATGATAAATTGAGAAAAGTACCAATAGACTAGCAATGAGCTTGTGAAAGCACATGTAAGCCTCATGAGATGAGACTACCACAAGGGTGGATAAGTGTCTCCAAATTCTCCTAGTCTTTGAACTATGTTGCCAACATAGGTTAGTAGCTAGTGGATCCAACTAAGAAAGCTAGGAAGTATTCGGTTTCACTTTGGCCGGTGAACCACCTCTTTTCAGTGTGGGGAAGACACTGGATTTCATGTTAGCTAACATGATATATGTCGGTTAATGCTAATGATTTCATTAAGAAAGTAAGAAATAAAGAAAATAAGTGTGTTCAAAGTGAACATGAGATCAAAGAAGAAGAAATGTATGTTCAAAGTGGACTAAGTAAGAAACAACATAAGTATATCAAAATTATCAGTATTTGA
Organism: Solanum habrochaites; assembly: GCA_027704765.1. Taxonomy (NCBI): domain Eukaryota; kingdom Viridiplantae; phylum Streptophyta; class Magnoliopsida; order Solanales; family Solanaceae; genus Solanum; species Solanum habrochaites. The sequence continues at coordinate 29,019,854 of JAKWJA010002497.1, forward strand.
TAAGATGAAGTTTTAAGAGCTATTGACTTATGCCAATAAAGATAGCAAAACAAATAATGGGCATAGCCAATAAATATATGCCCCAACATCTTTATATTATGCAAATGATCAAATAAAGGGCATAGCCAATACATATATTACCCAACATCTTTTTATCATGCAAATAATCAAATAATGGGCATAGACAATAAATATATGCCCCATCATCTTTATATTATGCAAATGATCAAATAATGGGCATAGCCAATGAAGATCGGCTTATAAAGACTTCCTGCCAAATTTAATATGAATGGAAAGAATAACTTGTAAGTAGGGTAGTCCAATCATTTCCTGAGTCTTTTGGATTACTTACTTGATTCATTGTAGGAATGGGACTACAATGAATCATTGCACTCGTAAGTAAAACATAGAGTCAAAAGAGATCATTGAACTACACAACAACAAGAAGAAAATACTAAAAAATAAATGAAGTCTGGATTAAGGAGCTCTCAACCTAAGAGGGAGCAAAAGTACTATTTTTTATTCGAGTTGTTATAAAATTATGTTCATAATTCCAAGGTATTATATTCATATAGAAAATTATTTGTGTGCTTTAAATACATGAAAATATGTCTACTCATAGCATGATTCATAAATAACGAATTAGGAAAGTAAAGTGACTTCACTTTCCAAAAATGGCATGTTTCTATAGGAAGATCTTTCCTTGATCATGCATAGTCATTATATGTTTATGTGCATACACCCATACTTAGTTAATGTGTGTAATAACACATATACTATTACTATTTTTATAGGTGCACGTCCTTGAAGAAGATTGACGATCAGTTGAAGCTGTTTGGATAGTACCTCCAGACTTTGGTAGGTCCTATTTAGTTCGAGAATGCCTACGCTTTATATTCTAGCTTTAGTAGATTAGATATAGCTAGTGGATGTTTTCCTTAGAGTTTCATTTCAAACATTTGTTCAAGGTTTTATATTAAGGCCGGTTTGGAAACTATTAATGATATTATGATTTCTTCATTTAAAGTGTTCAATATATTGTTAGATGGTTGTCTATTTATATCTATTAGTATATCACTCTTATGCAAAAATTATATGAAGTCTAAGTACACTTCAGTAAAGTTAAAAAGTTTTACATTTTTTGCTAAATTTAATTGCATGATTGTGATGAAATCTAAGAATAGGCTAGTCTGCGACCTCTGAGAGGTTAACGACTCCGGTATCATCTAGGGTCTAGGACCAGGGTGTGACAACAGACGGCCCGTCAATGGACCTACTGGCCATCGATGGTGGCCTGCAGTCACTGCCTGCGAGGTGCTCATTAAAGGGGTGAATAGGAAATTCACCGCATATACTAACCTTACTCTAATAGGTTTAATTAGATATGTTTTTGTGTATATAAGTTATCAAAAACATGATCAACCCATTCCCAATCCCATACATTTAAAATAGACTTTCCTCAAAACCAATTCCCCCTAGAAACCTCCATTGTTGCTGAAGGTCAAGAACAACTTGGATCTTGGATTCCATGGATTAATCATCAATTTGTTTTAAACTTTACAAAGGTATGGTAATACTTCATCTCTAAGTAAACTTTCAGTTGGAGAGTTAATCCTAATGTTTTTCAAAGAAGTTTCATGATCAAAGTTCTTCTTCTCCAATCTAGCCATGAATTCTTTCTAAAAACTTTTTCAATGTCTTAATCATGAGGAATTGATGTTAATATACTGGTTCTAATGTTATTTTTAATCAAATTGAATTATGAACCCATGTCCCTTCGTAAAATCTATTTAGCCCTTGCATGGGCATTGTGATCATGGCTTGTTAATGGTTGAATTGCGATTCTCTTATAATGAGTTATCTATATATACTGTTATTTACATGAATTAATGATTAATTGATGATGAAGGATCCATGTGGATCATTGTATTAAGAATTGAACATGCCTAGTTTAGATTTCTAGGAGTTCATTGTAACATTGCCTTTTTAATGGTTCAATGTTGAATTCGATTATGTCGAGAGTCTTGTAGCTACTGTTTTAGGTTAATATATTTATTGAATTATGGATAGGAACCTCGTATGATCGAAGTAAAAAAGTATGGGCATGAATTGATCTTGTTTTTTCTAGACAATCGATTGATAATACTAAGTGTGTGATGTGATCTCGATTGTAGGCTAGACGAAGCAAGATTTATTTTGATTAATTATACTTTTAGATACTTACTAAAATATATATTATTGTTATAATATGAGTGATGATCAAGGCTTTAGGGCATTCAAAGTATTGCCTATTTCCTCTACTCTCTCTTGAATGGATAGTTTAGTGCCTATGTTGGTATCATGATCTTGTAGGGCTTTAAGAATGATTTTGTTATGATAAGTGTATGATTAGATACTTCCATAGATTGATATTATTTATTAAATATGATCTATAATCCAGGTAAGTGAAATTGGTTAATGGTCAATGTCCTTCTACATTCTAGCATGTAATTATGTGTTGTACTAGTTTTGTATCTTGTCCTTGTAGTATATTATGCATGACTTAATATGTCATTATTCTGTCTTAGGTACTGCTCCATACTTGAATTATTTATCAAAGAGTAGTAATGGTAAGAATTTCTCTACTCTTCTACATATCTACTTTTTTATAATAATGTTGATGAAGCCTTGTATGGAATTGTGTGGTATGGTCCATTTGTTGTAGCGGTGTTTAATTTATTGTCATTATGTATCTGATGGCCATGGACTTGAAGGGAAATTGATGAATATATGAATGAGTGGTTATGATGATCACCTTATATGTAACTTGTGCCTAGTCTTCTACTTTAGTTGTGAATGTAGGTTATGTTACTATTGGTATGAGCATCTAATGTTTATGCTAAGATCATGTGCAGGTTCTGCCATTAATTAAGTATTAAGGATTGATGACCCCTACCGATGTAACCCTATGTGAATGTGTAAATAGCTAAGGTTAGGAGTCTTAAATGTAATGTGAATATTGTCTTGCCTCCTATGTTAAATAGTGTTGTGTGGTCTATGCTTTGTTGTGCATTACGATCATAAGATGGTGGCTGCATCAATATGTTATGGATAGCCATGATGTGATCATGTTGAAAAATGTGCACACCCACACATTATGCATGCTTACAAGTAGTATAAGTCATGATGTCTAAATGTAAGGTAGTTCTCATATTCACTAGTGTCTACTACTATGCATGGTAACATGATGTCTATGAAAGTATTACATGTATTTCTTAACTAGTATGACTTGATAGGTGTACTAGTATGGGCAAGGGTATGGGACTTTGTCTATGCATTGCACATGTGTGCCTTGATAGGATGGTTTCTAGTTTTGTTTTTTATGTACATGAAAATGAATGTATGGGCATATTATGACTATGACTTATATGATATGGTGAAGTATGAATGTGCATAGTGTCTTAGTGGGTTTATATGAAAGGATTGCTCATATAGTTATACCTATAGATTTATGCATTGATGTATGAATATCTGTGACCTTAATGTGTTATGTGAAAGGTTTTCTCACATATAATTATACACACACATGAATGTGATCTAGTCAATAGAGGATCCTTGAAAGGTGTGCTCATGTGTATCCTAAACTAGATAGTGCTAATGATATATGCTATGTCTATGTGAAGGGTTTCTCACATGATTTAGGTTTATGAACTTTCATCTATGACCTATTGGCTAAGCATATAGAGAGTCAATCTCTTGAAGCCTGACTTGATGAAGTAATGTTAATGAAGGCTTTTAATAAAAAGAACATAGCAATGGTAGGTGATGGCTTCCTATAGAAAAAGATTCACCCTACAGTTCTACATGTTGTGTTGACTCCCCAAAGAGGTATACTCATCCAATGGATTCCCATGAGAGGAGACCCCTAATTTCCAAATGTCATGTAGACAGATCATACCTATCTCTTAGTTCCATAAACTATGCTTGCCATATAGGATCTAACAATGTGATATCAACTAAAATGTTAGCATTTGTTAATGTTTTACCTTGGCTATGTAAGAACACCTTCCATTGGTGTAAGGCTCTACGACACCAAATTTCATGTTTAGCCCCCATGGTCTTAGTGTCGGTTAAGGCTATAGTTTCCATGAATTAAAATGGACAATACAAGTATTACCTAACGGAGGTTACTTAGGATAGGTGAAAGTAATGAACCCATCTAGCCATTGCACAAGTAGATCCTTAGGAAGTTCTTGGAAGGTGTTCTAATGTGTATGATTATGATTATGTCTTTATGCATGACATGGTAGTATTTGTCTTTAATATGTACATGGTATAAGTCTATGTGATGAGGTCTTATTTCTTATATGTACTATGTGAGTCTTAATGACTATATGATGAAGGTTGTTGACATGAATGAGGTTGTCTTCACTTAAAATGTTGATGTATGAATTGAATGATAAGGTTTTTCGTCTCATGAAGGGTTTACTAATTATGTGTGGGGTTATGGGGGCTTCACATTTAAATTGAACTAGTAGACTACGATTTGGGTCATGAATAAGGTCTTGTAATGATTTATGTGAAGTGAAGTTAATATATGTGCAAATTGATGCAGCTTATCGTAAAGCCAATGGAGCCTTGACTTAAATGTGTCTTTGATAGGTTATACTTGTATGGTAGTATGTGTTGGATTGTATAGGTTGTATGTATGGTTTTCCTTGTAACCTTAAGGTTATCCATTTCACCAAGTATCTTTAGAGCGTTACATGGGAGGTTAATGAATAAAATAAAAGAATGCTCACTGTAATGAAGGAAATAGCTCATTTCAATGTGACTTTGAATTGCTTTAAATTCTATATGTGATCTTATATGAAATTTGTTCTTTGAATATGTCTATATGAAGTATGTAAATTATATAAATGCAATTCTCTAAAGCTTTTATAAAGATTTACTGAAAAAAAGCATGAAGTATGATTTTAAGAAAATGTCCCTTTTAAATGCATGTTTTTGCATGGTTTCCATACTTAGTGCATTGATGTACTAATCCTATTCTTCTCTAATTTTTACACAAAGTGTAGGTTATGGATGCTTAAAGGATGTCTATATGATTGAGGAGCTTTATATGTGATTCCCAAGCTCAATGAAAGGAATCCGTAAGTTCAAGGATCTCCTACTTATGTTTACTGTACAGTTTTACAAGTTGTGTATTTATGTCTTATGTTTTAAGAGTCGTGTCCCTGATGTACTCTAATGTTGTTGAGTCTAATATGACAAAGATACTTAGAGTTTAAGTGTGTAATATGATATATATATATGAAGTAATATTTTAGCATATGATGTGCTAAGTAAGTTTTAAATTTCCCGCTAAATTTACTATGACAAATGCGATGAATGATAATTATGGGCTTGTATAAGACCTCTGAAAGGTCAAGTATGCCATGTTACTTCTAGGGGGTTCTCCCCTGTTATAACACCCATAGAGTCTGTTACGACCAAAGGCTACCCCCTAGATAGAACATGACACATTCAAACTCGAAAGGAACACTATAAGCCAGTTAACATATAATAACATAAGAATTAAAACAATATGAGAAAAAACACATTTATGTTCGTATCCTGAAATTAAAGTGGAAGTATAAACTTGTTTTAAATAGTCAACTAGTACATTCGAATATAATCAAGGGTCACATCCATTACAAGATAGTCTTTAAATCAAAGCACAAAAAAGAAACTAAAAACTAAATATCTATCATCACACTATGAGTACTCACTATTACCAAAAAGAATAGTCGATCCAAGCTTTGATCAAGAAGGAAAATCACCTCTAACTCTGGACCTTACACTTATGGAAAAATGTAGAAAATATGGGTTAGTACAAAATGCATTAAGTAAGGTAGACATGCATAAAAACCTTGAAATATTATAAAAGGGGACAATTTAGTTTAAACCTATGCATTTTACCAAGTTTTAGTATCAACATTAATATTACTGCAAAAGCAAATTCAACATATAGACCATCATCTCTCATATAAGAAACATACAATAAGTACCCTCAAAAAAGCATCTTGTGCAACACATGAATGAAATCAAATAATCCTACTCCCACTAAGGAAAGCTTATTGATTAACTGTAGTTACTAACTCATATTCTAGTTCATATTATCATAATGAGATTAGCTTTAATCGACATAGACAATGTAAGCTTAATCATAGAGTTCGGTGTCGTCTTCACACCGAAAAGGGGTTGTCCTACTTGCCTAAGGTAGAATAAACTCTTAGCTTAGGTGGATCCACTAGCTAAATACCTATGTGGGAACATAGTTTATAGGATAAAAAGATTGCTTCTAGAAACCCATACTTAACAAAGGTAGAAGGTTTTTAATATGGCACCCAAGAGAGTCACATCCAACCTTGCATAATCATACCCCTATATAGATCTCCCAATTCAACATATCCATAATAGGCCATAATATTCATCATATCATCATATTCCTAACCTATTCACATAATCATACTTCAATTGAACAACATCATCAAGAATAAACACTTATTATTGAAGTAAAGAACTCATAATGATAAAAGTCTTACCAATAGCTTCCAAAACCTCTTCGAGAATTCTTCATCAATATCACAATATTTATCAATAAATACACTCAACATCATCATATAATAGTAAATTGTACAATAATTAAACCAATTTCATCATTCTTAATTACCAATCAACTCAATTTATAGCTTAGGGTTAGGGAAAAGGGACAACCATGGATCCTTTAAACAAACTAGTTAAAAGACTAACAACTACAACAATTAACCCATAAACAATAATATTATATCAATATTAATCAATACAATACAACATTAAATAAATTTGGAATGGAACACACATAATTGGATGAAAACCTAAGTTTTAAACATCTTTGGAAACCAATTTTGAAGAGCCTCTTGTGGAAAGAGATCCCAAGAGTGAATATCTTCCACACCTTAACTATACTTGACTATTGATGGAAAAAAACCATGATCTTAGAGCCATCATGAATCTCAAACCTTGGTCTTCAATGGGGTCTTTGGGTAGTGAGAGAAAGTAGAGAGAAGTTATAAAGCAATGAGTTAGTTTAATGACTTACAACTTTTTTATCGTCCCCAACTAACTTAATTAACCACCCCTTCACTCCCAATTAACTAATTAGCCAATTAACCTAACCTTGACTAAAACTTGATAGTGAAACAAAGGACTAATCGACAACTTCATGTGAATGGGGCGTCAACCAGACCACTGACCGTTCTAGGAGTCTGAGGTTTTGGTAAAAGATAGGTTTTTGAGCAATTTGTGAAGATTGATAAGTCCCTACGCATAGCACCATCGACGAGTTGTTGACCCATCGACGTCTAATAGTTTTCTTCGTAGGCTACCTAATTTCAATTGATAACTTTTAGGGTTAAATGTAGGGTCCTCTTCAAGGACCCTTATAATGGTCCTTGGGAGTCGTACCCGGACGTTTCTACCTTAAACACACTCTAATGTATGTTCCACACTTTCCACCAATTTTGACTTAATGTCAACTCTTTAAACCCCTTTAAACACACTAGCTCATCTTTCACAAATCTCCGAATGTCATAATCATGTCTTGACGTTTTGACTCTAACTTTTTCTAATTAGTTTCAATACATTAATTTAGGCTTAGAAACATTGTTTTAAGGCTTAGTTCATCAAGTGAGGATCTAGACTATGTCATGGACTTTCAGAGTGTTACATTATCCCCTCATTAGGAACATTCATCCTCGAATAACACCTAAATCTTTTTTATAGGGAGAGAATGAGAGTCAATACTAGCAGCCCAATCAACAAAAACAACAATCAACATAGAATCATGAGTGAAAACTCATAGGAGTACATTACTACTCCATTCAACACATAATGTAGCATTACACATAGCCACTCTATTCATAATTTGCAACATATTAGAGATCAACAATTCATATCACATAATGAGGAACTACCTTCTCAAAATCAATATGATCTCAACATGAAAATCAAGAGTTACCATGCAAACCTTCTTTAAAGACATCATTAAACATTCTCACTACAATTTCATAAAGTCAACTATACACATACATGTAAGTGCAAGTTAAAGAAGAGAGAATTTTTCATGAAAACTCATTCTAACATGAACATTTACTAAGAGATGCACATACTAGAAAAATAAGTCAAATTTACATTAATCATGATTTCTTCATGTTAAGAGGAACATCTGACCTCAACATTAATTAGGGGTAAGAGGAAAGGTATGAGGATAGCGGAACTTTACGTCGGACTCATCCTCCCACGTTGTACCCTCAAAAAGATTGTTTCTCAATAGGAATTTTATGAAGGCAAACTCTTTGTTCCTCAAATTTTTAACTTGATGATATAGGATCTCGACCGGAACCTCTTCATAAGAAAGGGTCTCATTCACCCCTAATCCTTCAATAGACAGAATAGACACCGGGTGGCCTATACATTTCTTAAGCATAGAAACATGGAATACCAGGTGAATCGGGGCTAATTCACTTGGTAACTTCAACTCATAAGTAACTTTTCCAACCCGTTTCAAAATCTCATAAGGGCTTTATAAGAAGGACTAAGATTTTACCTTTTACCAAATCTCATCACCCATTTCATAAGTGAAATCTTCAAGTAGACCCAATCACCTACTTAAAACTCAAGGTTTCTTCTTCTATTGTCGGAATAAGACTTTTGCCAAATATATGATGTTTTTCCACCTATCCCTTATTATTCAAACTTTCTAAAATACCTCATAGATTATCTCGGGATCAAAGAGTGAATACTCACCTACCTCAAACCACCCTGTTAGAGACCTATGTATCCTACCATAGAGTGATTCAAAAGGTGCCATAGAAATAGACGAATGGTAGCTATTATTGTAGCAGAACTCTAGCAACGGTAGGTTTTTTTCCTTATTACCCTTGAAATCAATAACACAAGCTCTTATCATATCTTCTAGGGTTTGGACGACACGTTCTGCTTGACCATCCATTTGAGGATGAAAAGCGGTATTAAGTTTCACTTAAGTACCTAGCCCCCTTTGAAAAGACCTCCAAAAACGAGAAGTGAATTGGGAACCTCTATCTGATATGATGCACAAAGGAGCACATGAAAATTCATAATCTTATTAAGGTACAATTTAGTATATTCCTCTTCCAAATAAATAGATTTTATGTAAAGTTGGAAGATTTTTTCAATTTATCAACAATCCCCTATATTGAATCATTTTGTGGACTAGTCTGAGGCAAACCCACTAAAAATACATCTTGATATCTTCCCGCATCCAGGTAGTAAAATCCATCACTTGAGTTAGACCTCCTCATCTTCGATGCTCAACCCTGACTTATTGACAATTAGGACATTTAGCCACAAACTCCTCTATATCCTTCTTCAAACCATCTCGCCAATAGATATCTTAAAGATCACAATACATATTTATGGAACCTAGATGAATGGAATATCGGGAACAATGAGCCTCTTCAAAAATTTGTCCCCTTAGACCATCCACACCCGGTACACACAATCTACCTCGGTTCCTAAGTACTCCATTCCCCTTTGGGAGAATACCACCTTTAACTTTCTAGAAAATGATTCCTTCAACTCTATTAATAGAGGATCAAGGTGTTGCTTAGACTTCACCTCCACTACTAAAGATGATCTAGAATTATGATGAACTATAGAACCTCTGTTTGGAAAATCTTCTAAAAAAACACCCAACTGATCCAATCGATGTACATATTTCACTAAAGCATTCTTATCATTGGGAACAGGTGCTACAATTTCCATTAACATTTGACATAGAGATTCGGCAACCACATTGGCCTTGATGAGGTGGTAGAGAACACTCTGAAAGTGCATGACTTAGTGTAAAGCCTGACTTGATGAACTAAGACTTAAAACAATGTTTATAAGCCTAAATTAATGTAGTGAAACTAATTAGGAAATGTTAGAGTCAAAACATCAAGAAACAACCATGACATCATGAGATTTGTGAAAGATGAGCTAGTGTTCCTTTGGTGTTTCAAGGGGTTTAAAGAGTCGTAATTAAGTCAAAATTGGTAGAATTGTGCGGAATATATACTAGAGTGTGTATAACGTCGAAATGTCCGATTACGACTCCCAAGGACCACCCTAAGTGTAATATTTTGAAAATCCTAGACGTTTCCTAAAGCCTAACATAGGTGTCATGAGGTCTAAATATTGTTTAAGGCCTATTTTGACGAATATAGGTATTTAGGAAGTTTGAACCAAAATTTACAAGAAAGTCCATGTCAACTGGAAACTAGTTCTAGAAGGTACTAGCGTGCCTAAACCTATTTGACGAGCTTTTAGGAGTTGAATATTCATGAAAATTGGTGGAAGGGTAGTTAATAGGTGTTTAAGATGATTTGTGGTCGAAACATCCGCTAAGAATCCCCAAAGACCAAACAAGGTCCCTTGAGAAGGATCCTAGCACGTAGTAGGCAAACACTGCGTGGGCAGTGTGCAACCGCGAGAGGGAAAATGACGACTCATGGTTGGATCGACGGGGCGTCGAAGCCAATCGTTGTCCAAATCTCATCCAAAATTATAGATCCCTCTCCTGCACAAGCCTTTGACCGAAACAAGGGTAGTGCAGCATGGAGGGAGGCCTGGCCATCGATGGACCAATGATTAGTCGATCGTGGTTTCGTCGCTGGGCCTATAATTTTCCTGTTACTTTAAAGTTAGTTCATTTATTTAGCGAAGTGGTTAGGTCATTAATTAGGGGTTTAAGGGAGTATAATTAATTAAATTAAAACCCCATATAAAGGCCCCAACCCTCATTCGATTAAACACAACTCACAAAACAAATCCTCTCCCTTCTCTCTTCTTTCTCTCTCTATTGGGAAGACACCATTGAAGACTTGGTAGGGGAGGGATTTGGGTAATTAAAAGGAACGAATTCACTATCAAATATTCATCAAACTTTTATGTATAAGATCTAATTCAATTTTAAGTCCTCTTTCTTAAAAGGGTTCCTTCAAAGTATTGTAAAAAGTTGTGTTTTCATGTTGGTTCTTCTCAATCTCGAAAATTAGGTTATTAATTGATTTGTTTATGTTTTTTATTGGATAATTTGAATAGATTAACATGTATTGTAACTTAATTATGGTATATCTTGATGATTAGATATAGTTTTTAGATGATGATCTTTAACTCTTAACCCTAGGTGTGACATTGATATGAATTAAGTTGAAATTGGTTCAATTGACTTGGTTATTGGTTTAATTGTTGTTAATTGAGTTGTTACATTAATCATGAAAAAACTAGAGTGAATTTTAGTCTTCCACGCTAGTTCTTGAGATGATGATCTAGGTTATAAATTGAATTAACCTAAGTGCCTTATCTTAAACTATGATCTAGTATTGAATTGTGATGTAGTGATTCTCCTAGCGTTGTTATCATGTTGATTATTGAATTATGATGTTGTACTAAGACCTTGATGATGAACTATGAAAGAGAATTTGTAAGTCTTATGATCTCTATCCTTTACTTCTAATTGTGGATAATTGTGATTCAGTCATGATGTTGTATTGGAGTAAGCCTTGTATTACAATTGATAGAGTGATATGACTTGGAATTGAAACGTCTTCACTATGTTATGAGGTTGATTTAGGTGTATTTGTTATAAGGATGGTGATGACTATCAATGTGCCTTATTATGATATGAAGTGGTAATGTGCTAACCTCACTTATATGAATTGTTCTGAAAGGAATTGTACTCATGCAATTTTTATTGATCTATTGATGATGATAATTATATAAGGGGTAGACCCTATGACCTAAAAGAATATATGATTGATAACTGAAGGATTAAAGTCATTTCAATAAAGGGAATTATCTTAGCACCTAGTTAACTTGATAATGAGAGGTGATGACTTCCCATAGAGGAAGATTCACCCTATAGTTCTAAACGTGGTGTTGACTCCCCAAAGAGGGATACTCAACCAATGTATTCCCATGAGAGGAGGTCCCTATTGCCAAATAATATGTAGAGAAATTATACCTATCTACTAGTTCTTAAACTATGTTACCCCATAGGAAGAATTAGTTAAGGTGATGTGCTATAAGGATGGTGATAACTATCAATGTGCCTTATTATCATATGAAGTTTTAATGTTCTAACCTCACTTATATTAATTGTAATGGAAGGAAATATTCTCATTCAATTCTTATTGAGCTATTCATGATGACGATTATACTAGGGGTAGACCTTATAACTTAAACTAAGCTAAATTGATTATTAAAGGATTAAAGACATTTCAATAAAGGGAATTAGTTTAACACCGAGTGAAATTGACAAGGGAGGTGATGACTTCCCATAATGTAAGATTCACCCTATAGTTCTAAACGTGGTGTTGACTCCCCAAAGTGGGATAGTCATCCAATTGATAACCATGAGAGGAGACTCCAATTTCAAAATTGTATATAAAGGGATTATACCTATTTCCTAGTTCTTGAACTCTGTTTCCCCCATAAGAAGACAAGCTAGTGGATCCACCTAGAAAGCTACTTTCATGTTTGGTTTTACTTTGGCCGGTAGACGACCTTCCATCGGTGTAAGGATTTACCACACCAGATTCCATAGTAGCTCATGTGATTTATGTTGGTCAGAGCAGGATGTTACCATAAGGTACAATTAATTAAAGGATTAAACTCTAACTAGGATGACTTAAGGGGTCTAGCTTATTGTAGGTAGCGGTATGGGACCCTACCTAATCATTGAACTAGTTTGACTTGAGAGGAGTCTTATGAGGATGTTCTTATGTATGTTTATTCTTATAATGATGTATTATGTTTATATGATGAACTTGAACATTGTTGATACTATATGTTAATTATGTGTTGGTTTATATTGTTAAAGTAAGATGAAATATATATCTAAATGTCATGTTATGTGAAGTAAGATGTTATTCATGATTCTTGTTGGTTTACATGATTGAGTAAGGTTATGAGACTTTACTTTGTCATTGAACTTGTTGACCTGATAGGGGTTCATGGGTAATTGACTTACTTCGTTATAATGAAATGTACTCTTATTCATGCTTATTTTTAACTATGACTTGATGATGGAGTTACTTGATTTTGTATATACTTTCATGATATGAAGGTTTTACTTGACTAGACTTGATGTCATAGTATTGTGATGAACATGGCTATGACATAATAAATGTGAAATATTGATTGGTATAGTATTGTTGTATATGATTGAAGGTTTTAAATGAAAAAGGCATACTTGTTGAAATGTCCTTTTCTTAGCATGTTTTCTGAGTATATGTGCATATGGTCTCATACTTAGTACAAGTGGCGCACTAACCCCATTTCTTTTTTTTCCCAAAAAATTTAGGTTCTGGTTGTTGAAGGCTTATTCTAGACGACTGTAAGAAGACTTGGATATTCACTACCATTCAAGTGGGTAGATCCTCACTTTCCGAGGGCGATGCCAGTATCTCGCTTATGGAGTTTATTTGTTTTTGTAAGACTCATATGTTCATTCTATTTTCATTTGAGTACAATTTGTATAAGCTTATATGTGTCTTCTTTACATTGATGTAGGGCTATTACAAGTTGTTATGATTGTTTAGATGGTGTGAGATGAGACAATCCTTAAGACTATGTTATATATTATATATAGATATATGAGCAATAAAAGTAAAAGGCTATGTAACCTTCGTATACTAAGGGTCTATGTATACTCGATATATATATTACGTGTATGTAGAGGTTTATGTAAACCTCCAACTAGAAGTAATAAAAAGTTAGAAATTTTCTGCTAAATTCGACTTATGAATGTGATCGTGTAAGCTAATAGGTTAGTCTTAGTACTCAAAGAGGACTCCGCCGCCGGTTATGTCTAGTGGGTAAACCCGAATGTGACACTACATTTGACCCTAAAATCTGTCAATTGACAATAGGCTCGTGGTTAGGGACTTAGACAGTTCTCAAAATGGCTCAAAAACCAGTTTCTAACCAAAACCACAGACTATAGTACAATCCGCGGTCTGGTCGACACCCTGTAGATGTGAAGTCATCGATAGGTCCTTCTTTTCACTGTTAAGTTTTAGTAAGGTTTGATATTTAGTTAATTAGGGTTTACGGGGTGGTTGATTAAGTTAGTTTGGGACTATAAAAGAGTTATAAGTCATTAAAATAACTCATCACTTCATGATTACCCCAAACACAAATCTCTACAACTTCTCTCCACTTTCTCTCACTACCGAAAAACCCCCCATCGAAGACGAATGTTCAAGATTGAATAGGTCTCAAATATCAAGGTTTTTCACTATCAATTTTTAAGTATTGTTAAGTTATGGAAGCTATTCACTCTTGGTATCTCTTTCCCCAAGAGGTTATTCAGAATTGGTTTCCAACGATGTTTAAAACTTGGGTTTCATCCAATTTCGCGGGGTCCTTTTCAAATTAATTTAATGTTGTATTTTATTGATTAATATTGATAGATTATGATTGTTTATTGTTTAATTTTTTTAGTTCTTAGTATTTGACCTAGTTTCTAAGAAAGAATCTATGAATGAACCCTTTCCCTAACCCTAGCTATGAATTGGACTTGTGGATGATTAGGGATGTTGGAATTAAATATGATATTGTTTAATTTATTATTGTATGATTATGGTGAGTGAATTGATGTGAAAATATTGTGAGATTGCAGATGATGTCTTGAAGGACGTTTTGGAAGCTATTTGTAAGACTTTTATGATTTTGAGTGCTATACTTCAATAATGATGGCCTATTCTTGATGATCATGTTGAATTGAAGTATGATTATGTTAATGGGTTAGGAATATGTTGATATAATGAATATTATGGCATGTTATGTATATGTATAATTGTGAGATCTCGATAGGAGTATGATCATGCAAGGTTGAATGTGATTCTATTATGTGTCTCATTATGATATGACTATGATATGATGATCTCAGTAAATGATGGGTTGTGATTAAAGGAAGTTATCATTCTAAACCTAATGAGCGAATAACATGATTATACAAGGGGTTGGTCTCCTATGTCGTACATGAAGATTTGATGATTAAGAAATACTTAAAGATATTTAAAAAGGGTACTTTAGCTTAGCACTGCACGAACTAGATATGAGAGGTGCCCCTTTACAATGTGGGAAGGTAGGTCCACAATTATTCTCATGAGATATAGACTACCATCCAATGTTCATACTTGAGTTTCTAGTATATCTTCTAGTTTCTTCACTATGTGGCCCGCATAGGAAAACTAGCTAGTGGATCCACCTAAAATGCCATGTTCGTGTTTGGTTCTACCTTGGCAAGTAGAGCACCTTTTTAAGTGTAGGGTTTCATGACACTGGGTTCCATGTTTAACTCACATGGTCTATGTCGGCTAAGGAGATTGTTCTCGAAAGTAAATTTAATGAATGAAAGTAATAAAGATGAACTCTATCTAGGGTCACTTAAGGCCTTCTACTTACTGTAGGTAAGGGTATGGGACTTTACCTATGCATTGTACAAGTTGACCTTGAGAGGAATCCTAGGAAGATATTTTTATGTACTTATGAATGAAATGTTAAATGTTGACTTTCCATGATATTGATCTTATATAATGTTTACTTCATTGATGAACATGATATTGGTCTAAATTGCTATGTGAATGATAATTACACATGATATGATGTTATATGAAGTATAGATATTGTTTATGTCTCTTTCATAGTTTACTTGATTATGTGGGGTTATGGTGATTCACCTGAGCATTGCACTTGTAGGCTTGGGATTTGATAGTGAGTAAGAGTCTTGTATTCTATGATGTAATGAATTCTAGAACATGAATTGGTGTTATGACCTTATGATGATGCAATCCATGTTTATATAAATTTATGATGATGTTATTCATGTTTAGGTGACTTTCACGACAAGGGAGCACCCCTCAGAAGTAACATGGCATAACTGACCTCTCGTAGGTCTTGTAAAAACCCATAGACATCATTCATAACATTTTCATAAGAAATTTAGCGGATAATTTGGAACTTTTCATAGCACATCATATGCTATAAAAAATCATAAGTACATAGTTCATTTCGAAGTCTTTTTAGCCATCTTAGACTCAACGACAATAGAGTGGAATAGGGATACATCCCTTAACAACATAAAATAATATCTAAGCTATTGCATTATCTTGAATAAGAACTTGACATAGGAAATCCTTGAATCATAAGGATCCCTTTCTTTGAACTTGGGAGATCTGTCCAAGTACTTCGCTTAAGACACATCCTTTTCCAATCACCACCTACAATTTGTGTAAAAAGATGAAGAAAGTGGTATTAATAAAGGAATGCACTAAGTATGACAACCATGCAAAAACATGTATATAAAGATGACATTTAGCTAGAAATCATGCATCATGTCTTTTATTAAAACTTCATGAACATAGTACAATAAGCATCATATAGTTCACATACTTCATATAGACATGTAAACTATTTATGATAACACATAAATTCACTTATTACATTTTGAGGCATATTCAATACAAACAAAACATTACCTCTCTTTTACCTTCACTTCTTTCATTAAGAAACTCTTAAGTGGTACTTAATACAATGTATCACCTTAAAAGTCACCCAAGATGGTCTTTCCAAAATATTCTTCTGTAGTACTCAAGAAATTCCATGACTTAAACTAGAGCTTAACCTATTTAATAATATTTAAAAATTATGTTTCCATACTTATATTAATGAAATAAACTCATTTATAAAAGGTTAGAGCCAAAATGATATTGAAAGACCTTGACGTCTGAAAACTAGCTAATTTGAACTAGTTGACGTCCCTATGTTCAGTGAAGGTTTCCAAGTGTCAAATGAAGTCCAAAACTTATAAATATACATTTAATAGGTAGTATGTATTACAAAGGGTCAAAACATCCACTAATGACACCCCAAGGACCAACCGAAGGGTCCTTGGGAGGACCCCAACATGGGTGGGTAGGCTGTTAAAATAGACTGCGCGAACAAGATTGGAGCATGAGGTGTGAAATGCACAGCCTAAACGCAGGCTACTGCCTTCAGAATTAAGAGGAAACCTGGCAACGCGAAGCTAACACACACCCGACTGCCTTGACCAAAAATTCAGAAAAAAATGGAATTGCCCCTGTGATGCGAAACCATTTCCCAGATTCAAATTTGTTAAACTTGTAATTTTGGTTATTTAACATCTTAAAAAGAACCATTTAAGTGGAGGGTCTTATTGGTATTTTATAGGACGACTATATATTGATTCTATGTCAGTTTTAGACCACTTTTTACAACCTAAATCAGATTGAAACGAAAATTCTCTCATCTCTCAATAAACGTTGTGTTTTCCAAACTCTATTAATGAATAATAAGATCTTAAGGAAGAAGACGAAGACTCCAAGATTTCCAATAAAATTTTATGTATTATTCGTCTATAAGGTATGGGTTTTTAACTATTGGTATTCCTTTCCCCAATAGGTCCTGTCAAAGATATTTTACAAAAAAATTATAATATAGGGTTTTTACTCTACAAAATAAGTTTTCTTCCTAACTCTAGATTTATGACTGTCGAGGAAAAATAATTGTTTTCTATGACTGATTTCACACGAATTGTTGAATTTTGATTAATAATGTTTGAATTTCGTGTGATTCTTGATTTCTCTCTTAATTGATGATTTCAAATGAGTTATACTACTACTTGATAATATGTAATTGTTGGGATTGGGACTATGACTAGAATGAAATTTGTGACGACCTTTATGACTTATTCTACTTACAAACTAGTCTTGTTTATGCGTTGAAGAGTTAGTATTTGACATGCTATTGAGTATTTCACTATGTATTGTTGTTATGACTGTTGTAATTTGAACAAAAGTTCTTGAATAAGGAACTTGGAAGCAAGAGGTTAGTCTTCTAAATTTGATATTACTCCATGATGTTTGTGATAGCTAATAAATGATGTTACAAAGCTAATAAAGTATGTGTGATGATACTATGCATATACATTAGGCTATGAACATTTTAATTTGTAAGATCAAGATAAGAATACAATAATTCAAGTTTATGATATTCTCTTGTATGCTTTACACAATATGATTTATGATATGTTATTCTCACAAACGAAGGTTTACGATGAAAGGAAATTCCCATCTAATCCTAAAGATATCATGATCATATTTATACAAGGTGTTAATCTCCTATGACTTGTGATAAGATTTATGAATAAATGATGACTTCAAGGTTAATCAAAAAGGGACGTAAACTTAGTACCGATGGACTAAATATGAGAGGTGTCCCTTTCATAAATTCGAATGTAGGTTCACAATGACTATCATTAGATAGAGTCTGCCATGTAATGTGGAATTATGGGTCTCTAATATCTCTCCTATTTCTTGAACTATGTTCCCACTAGAGGATATTATCTAGTGGATCCACCTAGAAATCTATATCATGTTTGGTTCTACTTTAACTGGTGGACCACCTTATTTTGTTGTAGGGTTTTATGACACCGAATTCCATGTTTATCTCAGATGGTCTATGTTTTTTAAGGCGATTGTTCCATCAAGTAAAATGAAATACAAGTAAATGGATGTTGACTAGGGTGACTTGGAGAGTCTACATAGTATAGGTGGGGGTATGGGAATCTACCTAGACATTGCACAAGTTTACTCTAAGGGAAGTCCTAGGAGATTATTCTTATGTGATATGATAACATGAAAGGTATAATACTTATAAATCATGTTGTTACTCTTATGTGAAGTTGGTTACGTAATGAACATATTATTGATCTATATTCCTTTATGAGGTGATGTCTACTCATGTTACAAGTTATATGAACCAAAGCTTTACATATCGTCTCCTATCTTATCTACTTGGTTGTGTGGGTTTATGGGGCTTCACAAGACCATTTCACTTGTAGGTTGGGAATGTGATCATTGGTAATTGTTTTGTATGTTATTTTTATATGATCTATTGAATATGAAATTTTAAGATGACTCTATGATAATATGTCTTGATTATGATCATGCTTTATGTGGATGGAATACATGACTTATATATGCACTATGGTATGTGCATTTAAGATTTTCAAATGACTTAGTATGTTTTCTTAAACCTGATCCTTTTCATGCATGTCCTTAAATGTATTTTGCACATACCCATACATAGTACATGTTGTGTACTCACCCCACTACTTTATATTACTACAAATGTAGGGTACGATCATTGATGATTATGAAGGTCGATTGAACAATTATAGAATTCTTTCTCCAAGTGTTGGTCGATCCTCATGATTTGATGATGCTATCTTTTCATTTTTCTATCCTACGAAGAATTTTGTAGATTTTTTAAAATACTCGTATTTCCACTTATGTTCTTTGGTTCTTTTGTATTAATACCTATATGGTATATTAACTTTTATTGGCTAAGTCCAGATTGGTACTCTTTAGATGTTTTTTATATGTGAGAAAAGTTTTATTATATTGTATGCGTCCTATTATGAATTTTAAGTATGAAGTCTAAGTACACTTCAAATAGTATGTAAAAGTTGTATTTTTTTCAGCAAATTTAACTAATGACATGTTAGGACGAATGCCAAGGAATTGTTTGAGTCCTCTGAGAGGATGACGTCGCCGGTCGCATCTAGTGGGTGCTCTCTGAATGTGACAAACTTGGTATTAGAGCATGAGGTTGAATATCCTTAGGATTAATGTATCACTAAGCCACATTATATAGTGTCTTGTTCATAGTTGTAAAGTTCACAACAAATATGGATGAGAGGCTATGTGATGACTAGGAAACTTCTCTTTTCTTGGTTATCTTATATTGTGCCTCTAGAGTTTTGACACTGTGTCTTCTAGAATCTAATCCCTTTCTTGTGGTTATATACGATGAACTAAAGAAGGACCGCCGCGAGAATAGTAGGAGAAGAGATTGCAAATGCAAGAGCTAATTGCCAAGGCTATCAAGTTCCTCTTCAGGTGCAAGCTGCTGCGAATGATCAAGTTCCGGTCAATCCTCCAACCATGACGGATGGTGAGGTCAGGGCGGCCCTATTCAAAATGGCCCAATCCATCAGCACTCAAGCTTAAGTTATCACGACACAAGCTAATTGGAGGTTGTACCTCGAGAGACTCAACATGCTAGTACTATGGCTAGCCGTCTGAGAGATTTCATGAGGATGAATTCCATGGATCAAAAGTTGTTTAATATAACTAAGATTTCCTTGATGAGGTTTATAAGATCTTGTTTGCTATGGGGGTTAGTAATACTGAGAAGGCTGAGCTTGCTACTTATAAACTCAAGGATGTGGCTCAGACTTGGTATAATCAGTGGAAGGATATTAGTGCTTTAGGAGGTGATCCTATGACTTAGGATATTTTCTAAAAGGCCTTTCTTAACAGATTCTTTCCAAGGGAACAAAGATAAGCTAAGGTACATGAATTCATCAACCTTTGTCAAGGAGGTATGAGTGTCAAGGAATACTACTTAAAACAAATATGTTTCTTCTTTTGTTTCAAATGCTAGGGATGAAATGAGTCGTTATGTAACGGCAGTGTCCAAAGAACTTGAAGAAAAATTTCGTGCAGCTTTGCTTCATCGCAATATGGATCTTTCTAGGTTGATGGTTCATGCTCAACAGGTTGAAAATAGTCATCTAAGGAAGAGGAATAGAGAAGCTAAGAAGGCTAGGTCTGTTAAAAGTGTTTTTTTTTATAATATGATTGATGTGAAAGGAAAGCCTATCTTCAAGAAGAGGTTTTCAATTATGATTCCTTCAAATTTCTCCAAGAATCGAATGACAAAGATTCTAATTCTAAACCTCAAAAGGGGAGAAATGCTGATCCACCAAGAGAAAGACAAATTTGTGGTAAGTGTGGTAAGAAACATGTGGGTGAATCCCTTGTTGGGTGTAATAGTTGTTATGGTTGTGGCAAAGGTGGTCATATGGTGAAAGATTTTCCTAATATGAGAAGACAAGGTAAGGGAAATGGCAAAACTCAACCAAGCGGTTCTAGTTCTGAAGCTCCAAAAAGGAACCGTTTCTAGAACTCAAGGTTAGGGGAGAGTAAGAGAGCTTTCCTAACATTGTGAGGGGTATGGTACAAGTTTTCTCTGTTAATGTTTATACTTTGCTTAATCTAGGTGCTACCCTTTCTTTTTTTACACCTTTGGTAGCTAGGAATTTTTAAGCACTTCCCAATATTTTGATTGAACCCTTTTAAGTTTGTACTCCGATGGGTCTCTGGGGTTGCAAAAAAAGTCTATAGGAAATACCCATTAATGCTGCCCAATAGAGTTACTCTTTCTGATTTTATAGAACTTGACATGTTTGATTTTGATATCATCTAGGGTATGGATTGGTTTCATACATGTTTTGCTTCCATAGAGTGCAAGACAAGGGTAGTGAAGTTTCAATTCCCAAATTAACCAATCTAGAGTGGAAGGGGGATAATTCTATGCCAAGGGGTCAAATCATTTATTGTTTGAAGGCCTGTAAGATTATAGCCAAGAGTTGTCTATATCATGTAGTGAGGGTTAAGGACCTAGAATGTGAAACCCGTTCTATTGAGTCAGTCCTTGTAGTGAGGAATTCCAAAAACTTCAACGAGTTACTCCAGAATGGGAAGTTGACTTTTACACTGATTTAAATCCCCATACGAACCCCATATTAATTCCTCCATAAAGGATGGCTCCGACTGAATTAAAAGAGTTGAAGCTCCAACTCAAAGATTTACAAGACAAGGTTTTTATTTAGACTTGTATTTCTCCATGGGGCTCTCCAATGTTGTTTGATAAGAAGAAGAATGGGACCCTTAGAATGTGCATTGATTATCGACTACTAAATAAGGTCACCATAAAGAACAAGTATCCTCTCCCTCAGATTGATGATCTATTTGATAAACTCCAAGGTGATTGCTACTTTTCCAAGATTAACTTAAGGTCAGGATATCACCAACTTAGGGTGAGAGGTGATTATCTTCCCAAAATAGCTTTTCGAACTAGATATGGTCACTACGAATTCCTTGTGATGTCTTTTGTATTAACAAATGCCTAGAGGCATTTATGGATCTAACAATTAGAGTTTTCTGAGATTACCTCGGCTCATTTTTTATTTACTTTATTGATGATATTTTTATATACTCGAAGAATGAAAATGAGCATGTGACTTACTTGAGTATTGCCTTGCAATTCCTTAAAGAACACTAACTTTACACCAAATTTAGCAAGTGTGAATTTTGGTTGAGTTCTGTTGCTTTTCATGGCGAATCTCTAGTGATGGTGTAGAGGTTGATCAAAAGAAGATGGATGCAGTCAGAAATTAGCCTAGAACTTTGACTCCCAATGACATAAGAAGTTTCTTAGGTCTAGCCGGGTATTATAGAAGGTTTGTTGATGGATTTTCATCCATTGCTTCTCCTTTGACAAATTTTACCTAAAAAACGGTGAAGTTTGAGTTGTCTAAATTGCATGAAAAAGGTTTGTAAGAGTTGAAAGAAAGATAAGGTTATCTCTGCTCTAGTTTTGAACTTATCGGAAGGTAATGAAGGCTTTGTAGTGTACTGTGATGCTTACGGAGTGGGATTGGAATGTGTCCTCATGCAACGTGGCAAGGTGATCGCTTATGCCTTTAGGCAATTCAAGGTTCGTGAGAGGAATTATCCCACTCATTATCATGAGTTAGCTGCTTTAGTTTTTGCCCTTAGAATATGGAAACACACCTTGTATGATGTGTATGTTAATGTGTTTACTTACCATAAAAGTCTTCAAAAATATGTTAACCCAAAAGGAGTTAACTCTCCGACATACAAGATGATTATTAAAGGATTACGACATGAGTGTCTTTTACAAACCTTGCAAGGCCAGTGAGTTTCCGGATACTTTGAGTCGTATGACTATGGGTAGTGTGTCTCATATGGAATAAGAGAAGAAAGAACTTATGAAAGATGTTCAGTGGTTGGATCGATTAGGTGTGTGATTTGAAGATTCTCAAATGGTGGTCTCATGGTCCATCATAACTCTAACTCATCATTAGTAGTGGAGGTGAAGTCTAAGCAACATTTTTATCCACTATGATGGAGTTAAAAGAATTTATACTTGGTACACTCAATGAGTCAATCTCCCAAGGGGGGATGGTGTTCTTAGGTACTATGGGAGATTATGTTTCCCAAATGTTGAGGATTTGAGAAATCAAATTTTAGAAGAAGCCCATGGTTCTCATTATTCTATATATCCGGATACCAACAAAATGTATCATGACCTTAGAGAGATCTATTGGTGGGATGGTTTTAAAAGGGACATATCAAAGTTTGTTGCTAAGTGTCCCAACTACAATCAAGTTAAAGCAGAGCATCTTAAACTGGGTGGTTTAGGACAAATCATTGATGTACCTACACGTAAGTGGGAAGCTATAAAAATTGATTTTGTTGCTGGGTTTCCTCAAAACCGGTGGCAAAACGATTCTATATGGGTTATTGTGCATAGGTTGACCAAATCATCCCACTTCATTCCCATTAAGTGATGTACCGTGGTTTCATGGTACTTTTGATGCTTTTTCCTTAAGTTTAGTATGTGTCCAAGGCTTTTTTATTATTTTTAATGTAGTTTTCTCTTTGTTTGCAGGAAATCATTCCAGAAGGAGCACGTTGGAGAATTGTGCTAAAAATTGCAGAAAAGTTGACCTACGGAGCCATCGATAGTCCTTCGTGACCTTCACAGTCCTTAGGTGGCCACCTTCGTACGAAGAAAAAGGCTGGTAAAGGATGTTGGGGTATTCTGACCAAGTGTGGAGCTATGGAGGATCTCGACGGACCGTCATAGACATGACGTACCATCCTGCACATCCGTCAATGTTAACAGAAAGTAACCGCAGTACCCATCTTCAAAAGATTCTAAGTATGGAACAACGGAAGCCATCGACGAACTGTCATGCACGCAACGGACCGTCATCAATGTCGTTTGATGGTAACAAAAAGTTGGTGAAGAAAGCAGTAGAAAAAGAAGTTAAGTAAGGAACAATGGAGGGCCTCGACGGTCCGTCGTGACCTCGACGGTCCGTCGCGCCAGTCGTCGACTAAGACGTGTTTTTTGGGAAGATTTTCCTTAAATAGATTTCCCTCTTTTGTTAGGACTCTATTATTATAAATACTTGTAAAAACCTTGTGTTTTTGGGTTAGACTCTTGGATATTTTCTAGTTTTATTGTTCTAAGTGTTGAATTGTCGGATTTTGTGAAAATTACTTTATTTTCCGGAATCGTTTGTTGCAAGTTTTTCATTAATTGAAGTAATTTTCTGAATTTTCTTCAATCTAATAAAAGTATGTTCATGAATTATTATCTAATTAATATTAATTGTGTGATTGTTAACATCGGTAACTAAACTCCATAAATAGGATTATGGGAACCATAGTTAAATAACAGGGTAAAACCTAGCTAAAATAACAATTCTCGAATAGTGTCTTGCTTGTATTGATAATTCTTTCGCTTAGAAGTGTTTTAAACGAGTGCACACTTTAGAACTCGCCTGATTACAACTTGCAGGACCATGGAGGTAGATAATAAGAAAATAATTATCAACGTAGAGTTAGTAAACATTGTCTAATAACTAGTATCGGTTGGTGTGAACTAACAACTAAGACAAACATTGATTATGATTATTAATATGAGGTAAAGGTAAGGTTTAGTAAAGCATACACACGTAGCCGGACCAAGGTGCGGAGTGTAATTACCTAGTTGCCGAACCAAGGAATTAGGGATACATATCTTACCACTTTGCACGCAAGATACTTTGAAAGGATTGCTATAGCTAGAATAACCGCGTTATGAACATGTGAGGAACACTTAAGCCCTAATTACTCTGCGTACTTTATAAAAATTAAATCTTCGATCCTGTTACTTATTTACTTAGAAATATCTAATTACATTTATTTTTTAAAACCCCCTTTTTGTTACTTGTTTCTTAGAGAGGACTTGACTAAATAGAAGTAATAATATGTTAAAGTTAAGTGTAAATTATTTTCCTCGTGGGATCGAACCCAACCTCATAGTTTGGTGTACTTGATACGACCGCTTATACTTATTTTCGAGAAGTAAATTTGAGCATATGAAATTTTGGTGCCGCTACATAGGAAAGTGGCTTTTAGATTAACTTTAATCTTATTACCAAATCTTAGTCAACATTTTACTAATTTTACTATTTCTTTTTGTTTTTATCTCTTGTAGATCTAACTTCCATGTATGGAAAGTATGCAGAGTGAAAGAAAACCCATACTCTCACCTGACCCCGAACAAGAGCGTACACTGCGTAGAATGAATCAAAATTTTTGTATTCTTTATGAAGATCACAACTACAAACTTCCACCACTAGGTGATGCTCTTGATCAACTATTACCTGAAAATTGTGGGGAAGGTGAAATACGGAGGCAACCTCTAGAAAAACGCCCTCTAGAGTATTATAGGGGATATGCTAATATTACTTACTCTGACGGTCCACTTGTCTTTCCTCCACTACCACATGTCAATACATTCGTGGTAACTATTAGTCTGATGTAAATGCTCACTATTAGAGGTTTGTTTTCTGGGATACCTTATGAGGATCCACATGCTCACATCGCCAAGGTACGGTTGGTGTGTAAGATTTGTGTAGGGAGGCTTGATTTGAATATGGACATAATTGGGTTGAGAGTGTTTCCTATATCACTGATAGGAGAGGTGACTATTTGGTTTACCGAACTCCCCTATAATTCAATCTACACTTGCAATCAATTGAGGGAGGTGTTGTTAGCACGTTACTACCTGGTGTCTAAGAATCTAAACGACAAAGATAGGGTGAACAACTTTGTGGCACTATCGGGAGAATAAGTCAGCAATTCTTAGGATAGGTTCACCTCATTTTTAAGAAGTTTCCCCAATCACCGCATCGATGATCATTCACTAAAAGAATACTTCTATCGGGGACCGGATGAAAATATTAAAACAGTACTGGATACGATAGCGGGTGGTTCTTATGGGGAGTGTCCTTATGCTGAGATTGCTGAGAAGTTGGAGAAAATCTCTCAAAATAATAAAGCTTAGACCACTAGGAAGTCTAATACTGGGAAATACACTTTTGCAGTGGAATCTGCACAAAAACCAACAACAGATAACATTCGTGAGGAAATGGCTCAAATGAGAATTGAGATTGGGTTAGTCTTGAAACATGTCACTGGGTGCAAAAAAGGTATATGCGGTGAACTAATTGTCTAAATTACCACAACAAACTGATGATTATTACTAGAGGGGGATTCTTATGCGGTAAATGATCAGACGGGGGGTTTCCGACTAAACACGAAAGCTTCAATCAGGAGAATTGGTGCCAAGGTCAAGTAAATCAAGGTTGAAACTATGGTAAATACAACTGAGAGGATCATTTTGTCTGAGATGGGAATTACAACTACGATAAAAACTTCAAATACGTAACTATGGTAACAGAAATAATAGGAGTGGGCCCTATGTTCCACCTCAAAATTGTGAAGTTACTCCTAGGGATGGTGAAGGTAGTATGGCGTGACTTGGGGATATGTTTTAGAAAATGATGAGGAGGTTTGATAATACTGATGAGAATACTAAAAGAGTTGAGGAGTGACTTAGCGAGTATTGGGCAAAAAGATGATGCACATGCAATCTCGATCAAGCACATTGAGTTGCAAATGGCCCAATTGTCTTCGACTGTGAAATCACGCAAACCGGTCACTCTTCCCGTCCATAATGTCCAAAATACTAAAAATGATGGATATTATATGGAGGTCACAACTCGAGGTGGTAAACAAACCATTGACCCACCGATGCCGTCTTGTGTAGAAAATGTGATAAGAGGCAATGATGACGTAGTGGAGGTTAGTGGTGAGTTGGAAGACAAAACGGGGAAAGAAAATAAGGTACTCCACAAGGTGACCCCCATGCCTAGACCACAACCTCCATTCCCACAGAGGTTAGTGAAAAAGGCCGAGGATGGTAAATACCGGTGTTTATAACTGTGCTCAAACAGCTTTCCATCAATGTCCCATTGATAGAAGCTCTTAAACAAATGGCCCGTTATGCCAAGTTCATGAAAGATATGGTCACTAAGAAAAGATCATCAGTTTTGAGGATGATAATAGAATGTAGCATTGTAGTGCTATTGCTACAAGGTCTGTAGTGCAAAAGAAAGAAGATCCGGATGCCTTCACTATTCCATGTACAATCGGGTTATTACATTTTGTGAAAGAATTTTATGATATTGGGACAAACATAGATCTCATTCCTCTTTCTATTTACAAGTAGTTGGGTTAGGGTGACCCAAAGACCATTGTGATGCGGCTACTGATGGTTGATCGAACGTTGAAGAGGCCTATTGGAATACTCCACGATATGTTAGTAAAGGTGGAGTCATTCATATTTCCGGCAGATTTTGTGATTCTTGATTGTGAGGTTGATTTTGAGGTGCCTATTATTCTTGGGAGGAAATTCCTTGCTACGGGTTGAGCCTTGATTGATATGAAGAAAGGTAAAATGAAATTTTGGTTGAACAATGAAGAAGTGACTTTCAATGTTTGTAGGTCCAAGAGGAAGAATGGTGAGATCAAATCGGTATCTGCCATATCTTACACTGTTGAAAAGTCTTTGAAGGTGCAAATAGAAGAGCGTCTGGGTGTAGAAGCATTAGCAGAAGTGATAATGAATTTTGATAGTGATTGTATTGAAGAGTATGGGTCATTGGTCACGACAGAGTTGATGTTCGGTTTAAAACAAAAAAGTTGTAGTTAGATATGAAGTATCACGATTGTCCACCCGCAAAACCATCTATAGAGGAGGTTTCAAAAGTAGAACTTAAGGCTATACCACCTCATCTATGGTATGTGTTCTTGGGAAAAGGTAACAGGTTGCCGGTAATTATTGCATCAGATTTGAATGTGCATCAAGTTGAGAATTTGGTGGAGTAGTTAAAAAATTCAAAGAACTATTTAGTTGACTATTATGGACATTATTGGGATCCCTCTTGGGATTTGTTCACATAAAATCCAACTCGTGCCCAATCATAAGCCAAGTATTGAGCACCAAAGACGTTTAAATCCACCTATGCGAGAGATTGTGAAGAAGGAAATCATTAAGTGGTTGGATTCTAGAGTGATATATAAAATTGTTGATAGTACTTGGGTATGCCTTGTTCATTGTATACCTAAGAAAGGGTGAATGACTGTGGTCCCCAATGAGAAAAATGAGCTTGTTCCGATGAGGAAGGTGACTATATATAGGGTATGTATTGATTACCGGAAAAATAAATGCATGGACCGAGAAGGACCATTTTACTATGCCTTTGATGGATCAGATGTTGGATAGACTTGCAAGAAAAGGGTGGTACTATTTTCTTTATGGCTATTCGGGTTATAATCAGAGCTTTATTGCACTAGAAGATCAAGAGAAAACCTTATTTACTTGTCCTTATGGGACCTACGTGTTCAAGAGAATGCCATTTGGGTTATGTAATGAACCGGCCACGTTTCAAAGATGTATGATGTATGTATTCTCTAATTTTGTGGAGGACACTATTGAGGTGTTTATGGATGATTTTTCATTTGTTGGTGACTAATTTTAATGATGTTTGAGTCATTTGTCCGAGGTTCTTAAGAGGTGTGAAGATTGCAACCTTGTGCTAAATTGGGAAAAATGTTACTTCATGGTGAGAAAGGTATTGTATTGGGTAATTTCATTTCTAAAAAGGGTATAGAGGTTGATCTAGCCAAACTTGAGGTGATAGAGAGGCTTTCTCCACCTATCTCTGTTAAAGGTGTGAGAAGTTTTCTTGGTCATGCAGGCTTTTACCAGAGGTTCATCAAGGATTTTTCAAAGATTACACATCCTTTGAGAAAATTTCTTGATAAAGAATGTAAGTTTCATTTTTATAAATCTTGTCTTAAGGTATTTGGTGAGTTGACGGAAAAGTTGGTGTCTGCACCTATCATCATTTCTCAAGATTGGAGCAAGCCTTTTGAGGTAATATGCGATGCGAGTTGGGTTGCTCTAGGTGTGGTATTGGGACAAAGAAGGGAAAAAATCCTTCATCCGATTTACTATGGTAGTAAAGCCCTTAATGAAGCCCAAAAGAACTACACCGTTACTGAACAAGAGCTCGTTGCTGTAGTTTTTGCTTTCGAAAAAATTTCCCTCCTATTTGCTTGGCACTAGAGTTATAGTACATACTGATCATTCTTGTTTGAGATATTTGATGGAAAAGAAGGATGCGAAACCAAGGTTGATTCATTGGGTATTACTATTGCAAGACTTTGACTTTAAGGTAAAACATATAAAAGGGACCAAAAATAAAGTTGATGGTCACTTGTCCCGATTAAAAGATGAAGCAATGAGAGACTTGGGAAAAGGTTGAGATTGATGATACTTTCCCTAATGAGCATGTATTGGCTGCCTCCCATGACTTGACTCCATGGTTCGCAAATTTTTCGAATTATCAGGCTAATGATATCGTCCCACCGGACTTGTCCTTTCATCTAAGGAAAAAATTCATACATGATGTGAACAATTCTTTTGGGATGAGCCATACTTATATAGAAGTTGTACTGATGGGATTATTCAGCGTTGTATGCCGGAAGTTGAGATGTTGAGTGTTTTGGAGGCATGCCATTCTTCGCCTGTAAAAGGGCATCATAGTTCTATTCGGACTGCTCACAAGATCTTGCAATGTGGATACTATTGGCCAACCATCCAGCAATATGCTCATGAGTTCTCCAAGGCATATAATAGTTGCCAAAGAGATGGTGGCATTTCGTGAAAGAAAGAGCTCCCTCAAAATCCCATTCTTGTGATTGAGTTGTTTGATGTGCGGGGCATTGACTTTATCGACCCTTTTGTGAGTTCTCATGGGATGAAATACATTCTTGTAGCAGTCGATAATGTGTCTAAACGGGTGGAAGATATCGCACTTGCAAATAATGAAGGGAAGAGTGTCACCGTGTTTTTGAAAAAGAACATATTTTGTAGATTTTGCACCCCAAGGGCTATTCTCAGTGATGGGGGATCCCACTTTTTTAACAATCTGTTTAAGGGATTATTGGAAATATATGGGGTTCTCCATAATGTGGCCACTCCTTTCCATCCTCAAACTAGTTGGCAAGTTGAGGTGTTAAACAGGGAGAGTAAGCAAATTTTTTTAAAAACCGTGAATTTTAGTAGAACTGATTGGTCAAGGAGTCTTGATTATGCTCTTTGGGCCTATCGGACATCATACAAGACTCCCATAGATATGTCCCTATACCAACTTGTATATGGGAAGGCTTGTCACTTACCGGTTGAATTAGATCATAAGGCCATGTGGACAATGAAGTGGAAAATGGATTGAAATGAGGCTGCGGAACAGAGGTTAAACGGGTTGAATGAGCTTCATGAATTTTGCTTGAAGGCATATGAAAGTTCATCCCTCTACAAAGAAAATATGAAGAAGTACCATGAACAAAAGATTGAGAAGCGCGATTTTTTGGTTGGGGATTTGGTGCTTTTATTTAATTCTAGGTTGCGTTTGTTTTCGGGGAAACTCAAGTCCAAATGGACTAGTCCCTATTTGATCACCGAACTATTCTCTCATGGTGCGGTTGAGTTAGAGAACAAGGAGGGTGTGAGGTTCAAGGTGAACGGGCAGAGAATAAAAATATATCTAGGGCATGTTGAAACGACGAAGGAAGTTATTGAGGCATACCATTTTGATAAAGTCTGAGTAATGAAGAGCCCTCCGTCGTGCCACGACGTTAAATCAAGCGCCGATTGGGAGGCAACCCAATATGTATTCTCTAGCCAACTATAGTTTTTACATGATTTTGTAGGCATAGTTGCATATTTTTTGCTTTTGTTTATTTAATGTTCTGTCTGACTGCTCTTTTATTTTTGATTAATAATGTTGTCTAGAGCATAAATTAGGATCCGTGTCAAAAAAGTTCCAGAAAATACAAAAAAATTAGCTTAATGGGCGTTAAATGTGCAGTGGTATCAAATAACCAAAAATATGCAGAAAATTGGTCTGTTGCACCCATCAATGTAACCATCGATGGACCGTCGTGTCATCAACGAAACATCGGTGGAATCCGTCATGACCAGGTATCTATTTCAAATCTTCCAAGTTAGGGAATCCTCGACGGCCCCCATGACTAACCGTCGACCCTGTTATAGTTCATCGATGGGGAATCGTCGTGTCTTTACCCACCGACCCGATCCGACTTGTGCGGCTGAATATCAAAAGTTTTAAACTTTTTATTTTGCCACATCTTCACATAACCCTTGATAACCTTTTCTCTCCCCAATTCCTACCATATATCCCCACTTCATCACCATTAACTCCCATTCCCTCTCCATCTTATGATGTACCACATTTTCCCCAAATTCCTACAGTCCCTTTCTCTCCCAAAATCTCCTAGTTTCTTCAGTCCATTACTGGTCGGTGTTCGCGGTGGTTATTGCCGTTGGTCAAATCCTAGAGTTCATACTTTTATTCTTCTACTACAGTTGTCAGGTATGTTGTTCTGATTTGCTAAGATTAGCTTTTGTTAATATTCCTAATTACTGTGATGTCTAACTGTTTGGGTGCTTTAATTTTGGACCATGTTGCATGCTAAAACTTCCACACAAATGTCATAAGACATTTAGAACACTGAAATTGAAAGGGATGGGGGTGTATTGTTATAAAAAAAAATAAAGTGTGTTTGCATAATTGTGTTCTTGACCTAGGGTTTATGGGCTGTCGGTCCCTCGACGGACCGTCGTTAGGGTTCGTCAACCCTACCTTTTCTAGTTTATTTTAAGTGTCCCTAGACGTACCACTTTGATGGACCGTCGTTCCTTCGACGGTCCATCCTGCACAACCGTCGACACTGTTAGATCCTTTGTTACTGATATTTTTAAACTTTATTCTAAGTGTCTCTCGATGGACCCTTATGATGGACTGTCGTTCCTTCGACGGTACGTCGTTTAAAACCATCGACACTGTCAGAACCTTTGTTTCTGATGTTTTTAAAATTAATTCTAAGTGTCCCTCGATAGACCCCCATGAAGACCCATCGTGCCTTCGACGGACCATTGATGGGTCCGTCCTACACTCTGTACTTCTACACTATCATTTATTTTCCATGCTTTTCTAATTCCTTTGGTACTAACTATTTCTCTCTGCATTTATAAATGGCACCTAAACACGAACGTGTCTACTCACGAGGGACTTCCAAGTTAGTCACCACATCAAACCGACATATCATAGGCTTAGATGATTCTTGTGAGAAAGACTTTGTGCAACCAGGAACCTGAACTCCTACCCATGTTGCCCGGTCCACTAAGGCCACGCCCACGAGGGTGGCGCTCCGCGTAGTCACTGCCTCCTAGTCTTAAGAAAAGTGCATACTGACCGGAACACCTTTTGGATCTGCTTCACAGTCTGAGGGAACATCTGGTTCCGAGGATGCTTCCGGTTCTGATAAAGTGTTCGATTTTGAGGAGGTTTCCGGATATGAGGAGGCCTTTGCTCCTAACACCGCATCACATTCTACCTCGTCTGATGAGGCTGATAGTGCTGACTCTACTCTACCACCCCAGACTAGCGTCCCCACCTCTGTTGTCAATCACCCCAACGGTGGTGTGTTGAGAGAAAATATCAAGTATACATCGACTCCAAGATGCCGAATGACAAGGGGGTCATCACCCGGACCCTGACACTAGAGCGGGGGTTCTTACAGGGAGTCTCCCACCATGTAGGCTATTAATGAATTATTCACCAGACATCAGCTGGAGTTGACAGCTCAGGATGTAGGCCGCTACAGTGAGGAGATGGCGCGGATGTTATGCCACCCAGACACCTCTCATCGCTGAGTTCGACTATCGGTGGAAGTTGATTAAAGATGGATCGTTCTAGCGTGAGCCAGAGTTGAGACAGACCAACAAGCGGTGGACTGCATAGTACCTTTCTGTCAATGGTGAGGCTACCGATTGGGTGCTGGAGCCCAAGGGTAGTATCAAGAAGGATAACGTCACCTTCACAACCAAGTTTTTGTGGCTACTGGTCGGACACTGCCTTTCCCCCACTGTTGTTGATAATATTGTCACCTTGGATCATGTACTTCTTATGGCGGCGATAATTGCGTGGTTCGAGGTGGACTTCGCATGGCTACTACAGGAAGTGATGCATGAGAGGGCCTTCAAGGTCACTACTACTTACTCTTTCCTGTGCATGGTTTTTTCTCTTTGCAGGTTAGCAGGAGTTCCCGTGTAGCACATTGTTGTGCTCAAGACCCCGTCTGGCATAGAAGATATTGTCCTTATTCATGATGAGGACAATATGTTATCTCCCAATAGAGGGTCCCGTATCGAGGTGCAGTCTCTAGGTTACAACCTTGTAGCCATGGTAGAGTAGGCCTAAGAGGATAATCCGGCTACATCTTAGACTACCGACACCACTCTGGTCGGGTGGTAGCATTGCTCCGAGCTCCTTCCGGTCTATCCCATGTGCTACATTGGTCCCGCTAGCAAGGGTCCAAAAACATGAGGCTCAAATGGCCACACTTCTGTACCACATCCATCCTTGGATGCAGAGGTCTATTGCTAAGGAAGAGAAGCGCTTAGAGAGGAAGATGGGACAACAGACTAAGCATAAGGTCATGGAGATCCACAAGCGCATGGACGCTTTTGAGCTGCCGGTTATTGCCCGAACAGACACTACAGTGGATTTGATGGCTCTCCAGGCTGCTATAAAGAGTCATAGAGAATATTAAGATACTATACTAGAGGCTCGGGTGCCAGAGTCTGAGGCCCCTTCTATAGAGCCCTCTAAGGACACAATGTAGGATGCTTTGTTCTCCACTTCCACAGTTCCACCACCTCCACCACAAGAGTGTTCTAAGAGGCACCGGACTACAGATGAGGAGGAGTCCCGGGCTCGGAAGAAGAAGCGCCATGAGTTGTAGGATGTGAGGAGAGCCTTAGTTATTGATGAGGAGGCCTGCCAGTTGAGGGCTATAGAGTGGGCTACTAGGGCGTCTAGCTCCAGAGTTGATGAGGCTGAGAGGAGCACTACTAATGGTATTGTTGTTTATGAGGACACTATTGAGGGTGTCCTGACTATAAAGGGATCGGGTTCCTGGAAAGAGGACCCACTATCTTGTTGATAGCCGGCGCTTTGCGCCTCATGTTTGCTTCATCTACCACCCTATTTTATATACTTTTATGCATTAGGGATAGTCGCATGTCTTTTTTGGGGGGTGGGGTAAATGGTAAGTGAGTTCTAGGGTGAAGTCTGAGTAGCCTAACTCACGATCCTCTCTTGGGGTTTTCTTGCCTATGTTCTTTCTCCACAAGAGATTGGTTATTTTTATTGTTGAACCGGCATGTTGGTATCTTTTGTACATAGTATAGAAATGGAATCTGAAGCATGATATCTAAACAAAATGATATCCTAATTTCAAGAAAATGCTGCATGACTAGGCACAGTAACTGATAAATGTGTGTCTCTAAGCATAGCATGATATACACCACTGCATGAACCTAAATATAAGACTCGAACTAGGTGTGTAATAATCTGGTAAAGTAATGAGATGTCAAGTGAGTGTGAGGAAAATTTGAGTAGTCCACCTATTTGTACAGAGTTAGAACCTGCCTAGTTAGTCTTACTAAGAGTAAGCCATAATAGACAAATAGAAAAGGATCATAGTCCCTTGTTCAATATATCCAATGTTTAGCCTAAATAACAGAAAAATCGTATGAAATTAATCCCTTCTTGATCCAAATGATTTGAGCTTAAAATAGACTTGTCTTTTTCACCCAAACTGATCTTCTCTTGGAACAATGTTTTGGCCATGGTCCCTCCTTTGACATGTGCACCTCAGCTTATGACAAAAGCATAAGTTGAGGGTGGCTAATGCAAAAAAAAACCTTCTCGTGGCCCTGACCTAACTTTGTGTAGCATGTACCTTGACTCATGGAAAAGCCATGAGTTGTGGGTTGCTATTATGAGAAATAGTATGGAAAATGGGGTCGAAAGAATGAAGAGAGAGAAAGAAAAAAAGTGAAACAAAATTGAGAAAAAGGGCAGAATAAAATGACAAAAAGGTAGGACGCTTAGCCGTTATGTCAAGGATAGCAACAAGTCACTAACATATATCCAAATGTACCCTACCTTATCCTGAGTCTGAGTTACAAGCTACAAAATTCCTATTGTGATCCTAAGAGTGCATTATGGTAAACTTAATGTAGTGAAAATAATGGGAACCCTATGGCAACAAGTATAAATGAGGTGAGAAGTTGTTCTGCTAGTGAGTGTTGAAAAATAATCGTTGAATTCTATGGTTTCGATTCTTCCTAAGTTATTAGGTCACTCCTCTTCTCTTTGATTGGGGAAGTCTCCAATTCCCTATACTCAAACTTAAATCATTGTGTGTAAAATGAGGATGTTGTTTTGAAGTAAGGACACTAGTTGCAATACCGATAAACTTGTACCTTAATGAGAGTTCGAAGAGGAAGGTGTCAGTTTGTGGTTAGAGTCTGTGTCATGTGGTGTGATTCCGCAATGATCAAGCCTGATTGTGAGAGCATTAATTAAATAATTTGAAATATTTTAGGATTTGATAGCCAAGATGATTGCAAAGAAAAAAAACAAGGATACTATTGTAACAAAGATTTTGTAGGTGATTCATAGTGCGCGGTCCTCTTGATTACAACACAAAATTTAAGTTGAGGGTGTTGAATTTACACCGTGGTTCTCATGGTACTATTCAATGCTTTTTCCTTAACATTAGTGTGTGTCTAAGGTCTTTTTTTTATTAGATTTAATGTATTTATATTTGTTTGCCAAAGGAAATCTTCTAGGAATAAGAAAGTTGAAAATTACTGTACACTACCTTACTTAACTTAACTACTATTACTCTGAAAATGCAGGAAGTGACGACCTATTGAGCAATCTATCGAACGGTCCTGTGACTTGACCTCGACGGTCCCTTAGTTGTCCACACACCTGTTGTAACCAAAGAAAATGCGGTCTACAAAAGGAAAGTTGGGGATTTTGGCTCCAACAAACACGACAACTCATCTCAACGGACCCGTCATAAGCCATGTATGGCACAACAACCATCCCTCCCAATACGTCAATTATCACAAAAAGTAGCCCCTATTCCCCCCCTACCCCTAAGTTCCCCGGTCCCCCCGTCTCAAAAGGTTCCTAAGGTATGGAAGAACAAAATTGGTCGATTAACCATCGTGCACAGCAGCACGCATGGATCTTCTCCATGTCTGAATGTAGCTAATTTGGTGAAGAACAGCAGAAAAAGATTCAAGTATGGCAAAATAGAGGGGCCCCTCCTTCGATGGTCCAAAGTCGTGACCTCTACGGTCGGAAGTATAAATGGTCTCGGAGTGGGAGATTCATTGTCGAAGGTGCGCTCCACATCGTCGATCAGACGCGTTTTTGGGAAGATTTTTCTTAAATAAATTTCCCCTCTCGTTGTTATAATCTATTATTGTTAAATACGTGTATAAACAATCATTTTTTGGGGTTACTATTGGATATTTTCCTAGTTTTATTGTTCCTAAAAGTGTTGAATTTTTAGGATTTTGTGAAAGTTACTTTTTTTTTCAAATCGTTTATTGCATTTTTGATTCAATTCAATTAAGTTGTTTTAGATTGTAGTCCATCTCATCAAAGTAACTACATGAATTCTTAATCTAATTAAGATAATTGTGTGATTACTTAACATGGTAACTTTATGACCTCCATAACTAGTTGTAAGGACCTATTGATAAATAACAAGTGTAAAACCAACCTGCTAAAATAACAATTCTCGAATAGTGGTCTTGCATGGCTTGATAGTCTTTTATTTTTAGAAAGTCTTTAAACATACGCATTAGACTTAAACTCACCTTATATTAATTGCTACTTTGCTACTCTTTCCCTTCCCTCACGGATCAGGGAGGTTTAGAATAATAAGAAAACGAATTATCGAAAAAAAACTGTAGATTTAGTAGATACACGAATCTATAGGAGGCCACACAGTTGTCAGTTGGTCGCGAAATAACAAATAAGCCAAACTCGATTATGATGCTTAATATGAGGTAATGTAGGTTTATAAAGCAACACCACAATAGACGGACCGACCACGCTATGGAGTTATTATCCTAGTTTTGCCCGCGGACGAAAGAATTAGGTACATCCCTTAATAACTTACCCCACTTTGCAAAATGTGCAAGATAACTAGGAAAGGATTGTTTATAAAGCTAGATTCCCCACCGAACCCCCACACCAACCGCTGTTATGACGTATTTACTACTCGCATTACTCTTTTGACTTGATAAAATCATATCTTTAAACACTTTTCCCTTTTCTTTCTTTCCCCCCTCGGTCCTTTTACCCTTTCTGTGCTTCCCCTACACCCCCCCCCCTCCCCGGGGCCCCCCCACCCCCCCCATCCACCCCCCCCTCCCCCCCCCCTTGCTTTCCCTTCCCCCCCCCCACCCCCCACACCCCCGCCCCCCCCCCCCCCCCCTATCCACCCCCCCGCCCCTCTTGCTATCCCTCCCCCCCATCGCCCCCCATTCCCCCCCCCCCCTTTTCTTCCCCCCCCCCCTCCAACCCCCACACACCCCGCGTCCTACAAACTCCCCCTTACAAAACACCACCAAAGATAAATCCAAAAAAAACCCCGACCAAAAACCAAAGATTGGCTCTTTGCTTAAAAAAAAACCAAAAAACCCCCAAAAAAAAAAAACCGCCGACAATAAAAAAACCAACAAAAAAAAAAAAAAAAAAACCAAAAAAAAAAACCAAAAAAACCCTTTTTCTTAAAAAAACAAAAAAAATTATTATATAATATTTCTTAAAAAAAAAAACCCCTAAAACCCTACAAAAAAACCCGCCCCCAAATGCTTAAACCAACCAAAACCCCTAAACCATAAAAACCCCCAAATTCTTAAAACTAAAAAAATAAATAAATAACACCTCCCAAAACCCGCAACCAAACCCACAAACCCCGTGAAAATTTTACTTGTCTTCCCTGCCTGTTATTTTTTTTTGGTCCTTTCACCACCTCATTTACATTGTCCTTTTCTTTGCTTAAAAAACCCCCCTAAACCCCACCCCCCCCCTTTTTTCCTTACTTGTTTCTTTTTCTTCTGGGAATGGACTTGTACCAAATAAAAAGTAATAAGTAGGTTTAAAAAGTTACAGTCTAAATCAATTTTCCATTTGTGATCGACCCCTAGTGATCGAGATCGACCCTCCCGTAATAGTTGGGTTTCCCTTACTTGTTACACGACCCCGCTTAATACTTCTTTTCGAGCAGTATTTGAGCGTATCACATTAGTCTACTTATAGGCACAGAAGATTATGCCAAGGATCTACATTAAGAGATTGTGAGACCTTACAAAAAATTCCTTTGTTTCCATCATTCAGATAAGGTGTGCTCAAGTTCCTTATCTTGTTTTTGTGGAAATCATATTCCAAAAGGGTTTAGGTACACAGGTGACAACTTAGTCCGCTTTGTTATCCTCGGAAAGATTGTCAAGCCAAACATACCCTTAAAACCCTGAAAAGCATGTTAAGAGCCTGTATTTAATTGATTTTAAGGGAAACATGGATATCCTCTAGCTTTGATTGAATTCATCTTACAACAATAGCTATTATTCAAGTAATCTAGCTCCATCTCCATGGCAACCCTTTTGAATCTCTTATGGTAGAAGGTGTAGATTTTTTTCGGTTGCATGGTTTGAGGTTGGTAAATTCTCACTCCTTGGTCCCGAGATTATATATGAGACATGAGAAAGTTCTAAGTCATAAAGTTAGACAGAAAGACCGAAATATTGTTGGCAAAAGTCTTATGCCTTAATAGAAGAAGAGACCTTGAGTTTTTTAAATAGGTGATCATGTCTACTTGAAGATTTCGCTATAAAGGGTGATGAGATTTGCCTAGAACGGGAGTTAGGCCCCGGTATGTTTTTCCTTAAAGGTTTTAAAATGGGTTGGTAAAGGTTGCATATGACACTGAAACTCTCCTAGTGCAACTATCTTCAAATCATTCCAGTGTTTTTTGTTTCATGCTCAGAAATCATATGCGGGACCAATTTCTATCTCTTTCCTTATTCTATTCGCCCTATTGAAGGTTTAGGGGTGGATGATAACCTCTCCACCCTCCTCCTATTAAGAAGATGTTTGCCAGTTGAGATCCTGATCAATCAAAGTCAAAGTTAAAGAAAACAAGGAGGTTTCCTCCTCCTCCTTCCGTCCTTAATTAATAGTTCTAATGGAGGTAACCATCTTGTTGCGGGTGCAAGATGGGAGTTGGCCTTTTTTTTTTTGGCCGCCCTGTTTCCCTCTATACTCTCATCTTTTTTTACTCATTGAGTATAGATCTTACTCTTAAAAATAAAGTTATGAATTTTATGGAATTTCTGTTTATACAATAGGTGCATTTTTGGTAAAAGTTTAACCAAATTTTAGAGTTTAAAGGAAAATTCTTTCATACTCTATTCTTTGCATTTATATGAAATATGTATGCTGTTTGTCTTCTTGAGATTTTTGTGTTTTTTGTTGTTGTCTTGAGAGAATGCATACCATGCATAGGTACACAAACTACGTCCTTTACTATTTTGAGCTACATGATAAAATGTTGAGAAGAAGTTTCCCCTCACTGCCTCATATTTTTCTTTTTGAATATGGAGCGTTTATATGTTTGTATATCCTGAGAGTGCTATGTTATAATGTTATGGTCATGTGTTTACGGAGTTGTGAAGTACTCCATGATTTTTGACGCATTATGAATTTACGTTGTTTGATGTTGGGGGGCATAATAGTAATTGAGTCTAAATCCTTTATTAACCCTCCAAAAAGTTTTAAGGAAGTGTCAGTTAGGGACGACTATCTTAGGGGAGGGGGGGGATATGTAGACCACTCTTGAAATGGCCAGGACTTAAACTAGAAGCTTAAAATCTAATTGTAATAATCCATTACAATAATTTTTTTTTTGATTCCCAACACCTATCTAATGAAAATAAAACTCATTTAGACACGTTAGAACCCAAAACCGACAAAGAACGACCTGCGTCTGTAAACTAAGCTTATTTGTGACAGCTAGTTGAACGTCCCTATGTTTAGTGAATATTTTTACAATATTTTCAACTGTCAAATGAAGTACGAAACCTTGAAAAAAGAGACCTTGGATAGGTAGTATCTGTACAATGATCCCCAAACACTAGCCTAAATCCGTAGGAACCCCACGACTACCTGAAGGGTCATTGTGGTGAGACCCCAACATTGTGTAGTAGGATTCCAAAAAGCATCTTTTGCGAACAAATTGGAGCATGATGCTGTGTGGACACACACAACCTACATGCGGATAACTGCCATCTAATAAATTGAGAGGAAGCTCTCAACGCGAGGCTTACATCCAACTCTCACTTCCATCCTCTGCTCCACTTCCTCGTACCTCCAAAATTCAAAAAATGAATTGTAATTTCCCCACAATGCACCACTTCGCTTATTTGTTAAGTCACCATATTTTTGGTAATTTAACTTCTTCAAAAGCCTCTTTAAGTGCAGGTTCTTTTCTTTTGGGTATTTTCTATGACAACTATATAATGGTTGTAGTTCAGTTTAAGACCACATCACACCTTAAATCAGATTCACACAAAAATCTCTCATCTCTCTAGAAAACACTCTTTTCAAACTTCATATTGAAAAATAGAAGAACTTAAGGAAAAGATGAAAGAATCAAAGATTTCTCGAATCAAATTTCCGTTGATTTGCGTCTATAAGGTATGGGTTTATTCACTATTTTTGAAGTCCTTTAATTACCCTAGAGGTCCTTTAAAAGATAGTTTACAAGGAATCAAATTCTAGGGTTGTAATTGTATAAGCGGGTTTTACTTTCCTAACTCTAGAATTTATGACTATCGCGGAAAATATGGTTTTTTCTATGGTTTAATTTTACAGAATTTTTTGAGTATTTGTTAATAAGTTGAAGTTTGGGTGTGTTTCTTGATTTCTTCTGTGTATTATATATGATTTTTCGAATATTTTATAATCTACAGTACTACTAACCTAAGCTACTTACTAACATGTATTGGTTGAGATTGTTGACTAATGACTAGACTGCCACTCTTTATGACTCCTTTCCTTATTCTACTACTTTACCAACTAGTCCCTGTTTATGAGTTGACATTAGTATTGGCTACCTATTGAGAGTGGGCTGGACAGAAAAACCCAAAATGGAGAGACAGGCCCCTAAGTCTTTCGAGTAATGCTACTAATTTCATATCTAACAATTCAAACAAATCCGTACTAACATTTTCTATTATTTTTATATTTTATTTATTTTATTATGTATATATATGATATATATATATTTAAATATATGGTATATCTCTTTATTAATTTTTTAAATAACCAGGCAACTAAATTCCACTCCTGACCGCAATAAACAGAAACAACGGTATCACTCAAGACATAGGAGAAAAACCACTGACACTAATTTACGAGATACAAGAAGAGATATGTTAAGAACAGCACTTGTTAACTTAAGTTAAGAGTTAAACGGTGTTTACGACACTTTTAAGAAAACACATGTGTTATTCGGAAAAATATTCAGTCACACGATGGATGCAAGGATAAAGTCAATAAAGATAATAACTTAAATTTGAGATTTTGACTACTAAAAAACATTAAAACAAATAAACACATTCTATAAATAAAAGACAGACGATAAGATTTTCCATAGTCACTATTTTTTTATTTTAATTTCAACAAAAATAATCATACACAATATCACATGACTATGCAAAAGAACAAGCTAAACTCGACATGACAACATGAACCCAACCCAAAGAAAAAATGATGCAGATGAGTTTTATCTTAGGAAATGAATACTTGAGAACCAAAGTCTTCACCACTATTTAAAAAATACAATGAAAAGACATCTTAAGCTCAGTAGAATCAATGAATCATCTCGAAAAACAAAAAATAAAAATATAAACTACACTGTTTACTTGTTGTTGGCATCAGCAAAATAGACGAACGAGCTGAACAATTACTTCAGAACCCAACCAATTTGGACTCGAGCAGACCGCGTATCAAGA
Source organism: Solanum habrochaites (assembly GCA_027704765.1). NCBI lineage: Eukaryota > Viridiplantae > Streptophyta > Magnoliopsida > Solanales > Solanaceae > Solanum > Solanum habrochaites. The sequence goes on from JAKWJA010002497.1 coordinate 29,062,004, forward strand.
AATCCAAATAGAATATTGAAATCAATGAAATTATATTATCCCGACTCTAACTGGTTCCTTTTTTTTTTAGTAAGATTATATTATTCTTTTTGCTTTTAAACGCTCAGGTATTTGCTTTGCTCTAGGATTTACAGTAGGTACGTTCCAAGAAGGAAGGATTTAGGAAGGTAGATGGAAGCTAATTAAAGGGGTTTTGGGGCGAGGGAGGAGGCGGTTGCAAGTGGCAGTTATGGGTATTTGTGGGGGGGGGAGATTCGCGTGCGGGGGGAGAAATGAGGTGGGTTTGGTGGGGTTGCGTAGTTTGGTGTTGGTATTGCGGGATTTTGTTGGAGGGGAGGTGGTGGTCGGTTATGGGGGGGGGGGATTTACAATTAAAAAATCCCTAACAAAAAATAAATAAATAATCCACACCCCCCCTAACAGTGAACAACAAAAACAAAAATATAGAAAGGGAATTAGGGCTTGGAAAAAAGGGGAGAAATATGAATCGCCCATGGGGGAAAAACAAATCTTTCACTATTATGGCAAAACATCTTTTTTTCTAAAATTTCATACTATTCCAAAAATTAGGGGATGGACGTTTAGGATCAATCTCAATCGCCCATGGTGTCTACGGGTAGTGAACATCCATGGCCAAGGACGAAAAATGCGTCTGGTGCAATGATGAAGGTGTATGATGAAATGGATGCTACGACAGAGACAGAGAAATCGCAATGTTCCGCTACTTTTTGTCTATATGACGGAAATGATATGTCGCTTGGATCCGTTTGCGAACGTTTTTGGAGAGTATTGTTGATCACATCATCACGCCATGCACCATCTATGAATTCTCTGCCATTTCATCTCGCGTGAGGTGCATACGAGCACTGTTATAGTCAGCCACGAGTTACATTGGAAAGTCGTTAACAACGCCGCTTACTACTATTGTCGTTGTCCTGTTGCGCTGGAATTTTAGGATTTCTTTCTTTGTTTATATACATAGTTATGTAAATTATATATATTATCAAATTTATATATATATATATATAGATATATATATATATATATATCTATATATATTATATATATATAAAATATTATATATGGATAAGATTGGCTTTTTTTAAAAAAAAAAATTAACTTTTCCTATCGGGTAGGGTCGAAATTAGATGTCAACAATTGCCCCTCATTTTACTAGGTTTGATGCAAGAAATTCGAGGAAACCGAATTGTACTAATCCAATTTTGACTGATCACATATTCATCTTTTGGAAAAGGAACTTGTCACGGACTATGGGAATTATGGCCGAACCGCAGAAATGAGTTTCGTACTTATCTTAGGCTATATGAGAACTTATGCCACCTGTAGATCGATATGCTTAATTTAATGTATGATTTTGAAAGAACTCTATGGTAATCTTGATATCGATTATGAAGGGACAAAAATGCTCGGGAGTAGGATTTAAGAGAGAATGTTGGTATACTGCCGAGTTTTTAATAATGAGGTTTCCTACATATCCTTATAGATTAAGAATTAGTTTTTTTTTAGTTTGACTCAATCGGCTGGAAAGGAAATCCATATGCTAGGTAACATTCGGTTCTTGAAGAGTGACAAATAGATCGAGTAGGAAAAAGTGTCTTGTAACCTCTTGATCATGAATGTGTTGCACTTCACACCCATAATTAAGAATGTACTCATACATATTTCCAAAACTCTTGGTGCACAATCCTCAGATTGGAAACTTGCTTCCGGCATATACCAAAATTTCTGGATGGGAAACTAAAATCGACAAACCCAAAGGAAAACCCACATGCCTACTGATAGGGGTGTGGTTTGATTGTTGTGGAAGTCTCTCCTCTGCTCGAGTCCTAAAATTTTAACACTCCTCTAGGGACTATGTCCCATATCGCTGCTAAGAAAATGTTCCACGTGTGTTGCATCATTTTTGTTGTCGTCCGCACCTATGGTTTCTTTTTGGAGTATTCATCTTTTCAAATAATCTTGACAAAGACAGAGATGAATTCATTAGCTTAAAAATTTCATTCAAATAGGTGATAGTTTCTTTTACCGTGTTGACACTTAGTTGCTCATTTTTTGCATTTGACGTCAACTCGATCGATTTGACGTAAGACAAATAAAACTTATGTCTTATATTTGCAATATAATATTCAATGTACGCTTTGTTTCATGTCAAAAAGAATAAAAGCTTATGCATTGTTGATAATTCTCTTTATGTCGTTATCGATAATTCTCTTGGTATTCACTATTGTCAAAATAAAAGGATGTAGTTGATGTTGATGGACAAATATTCGATAGAGATGCACGATTTCTTTCACTTTGATTGTGTGACTTCTTTCCGGGATGCATGATTTTTTTCTTTCTATGCATGGATTCTTTTCTGCGATGCATAAATTTTTTTCAATGCATGACTTATTTTCCGCAATGCATGATTTTTCCTCGATGCATGAATTTTCTCTTGCAATGCATGACTTCTCCTCTTGTGATGCATGACTTTCTGAGATGCATGAATTATATCTTGCAATGCATGACATTTCTGTGATACATGAATTTTTCCTACAATGCATGCCTTCTTTTACGCAATGCATGATTTTTTCCGCAATGCATAATTTTTTTGCGATGTATCAATTTCTTCTTGAAATATATTACTTCTATCATGCGATGCATGAGTTTCCGCGATGCATAAATTTTATCTTGCAATGCATGACTTATTCTCTAGAATGCGTAACCTTTCCGTGATGCATAAATTTTTGTCACAATGCATGACTTCTTTTCCGCAATGCATGATTTTTTTGCGATGCATGACATTTTCCCGAAATGCATGAATATCTTCTCATGATGCATGAGTTTCCACTATGCATGAATTTCTCTTGAAATGCATGACTCTCCGCGATGCATGAATATCTTCTGCGATGCATGATTTTTCTGAATGCATGAATATCTTCTCGTGATGCATGACTTTCCGCGATGCATGAATATCTTCTTTGGATGCATGATATTTTCGCGCAATGCATGAATATCTTCTCGTGATGCATGACTTTTCGCAATGCATGAATATCTTCTCACCATGTATGACTTACCGTGATGCATGAACTTTTTCTCGCTATGCATGACTTTTCTCTTAATCCATGAATAACTTCTGGCGATGCATTACTTTTGATGATGCATGACTTTTTTTGGCATCAAATGAATATAATGCTTCAATCGAGCAACATAGTGATCTTCTAGTTGCCTCAAGGATAACGATATCGTCTCAATTTATAATATGGTAAATTGACCTCTCGGTAGTGTATCATCTCAATCGACAATACAAATATAATGACCCTCCGGGTAGAAATTCTATCATGTCTTATAATTTGATGCAGATGATATCCTTGATGGAAATCATAAACTGTTTCTCTTGAGGTTTTCATTTGATTAATCTTTGAACATAGTTGTATCTTCTCTATAGACTTCATGTTGTTTGGATATGGATGAAACAATGTTGTTCACGTTCCCAAATCTTCAATATAAGAAATATAAAATAATTCCTGCATCTACCAAAATGTTATTAATTTTGGGGAGCTCTTCACCCCTTGAATTCTCTATATTCATAGATTGGAGGAATTTGTTAATTTCAATGTAAACCTAAAAACTTGCATCCACAGAAAAATCGTCAACTTTAAAATGAACTGATCTGTATCTATTTCTTAGGTTGTCTGCTCCATGTCCTGCTATCTTCGCTTGATGTTTTCTGATCTCCCACCTCTTGATAAATAATTTAAAGTATTTTATGCGAATATAAGTGAACATAAAGAAAAAATTATAAGAAAAACGTTAAAGAAGTATGTAAAATATTGTATGTTTGTAATGTTAGTTGGTGATTTTAATGCTAAAACTTCAATAAAAACCTGTTAAAGCTTTATGTTAAATTTTGTCTTAAAGAATGCATTAAATGAGCATAAATTTGAAGTATTTAAGCTTTGGTTTCTTTGTGTTGATGTTGTTGTTTAGTGTCTTCCTTGAGAGATAATTTTTGATGAATTGTTGAGTAAAATTATATAGGTGATGGAAGCATGGATTAAAGGGTAAGTTGGTAGTGTTGTGTAACATTAATTTAAAATGCTCTTGTGTGGTATGGTCCCCCTTCTTGGTGGCAGTGTTTACTTTAATTGTATGAATGTGAAGTTACTTGTATATTGTGAATGAGGCCATGAATGCTTGTTATGTGAACTAAGATAATGATAATGTCATTCTTGTTAAATGTTCCTTATGAAGATATTATGTGAAGTAGGCTAGATAGTATGCTTAAATGAAGTTATTCTTGTTAATTTGTTGCATGAAGTTTGTTATGAGAAGTATGCTAAGGGTTATATCAAAATGACTTATATGATTATGTGAAGCATGTAAAGTGTGTGACGTGATCAATGAAGGTCAAAGCATGTAGAAGTAAAATGTAAATAAAATGATTCTTATGTGCAAGGTGTGCTCACATGTACACCCACACTCACACTTGAATGAATGAATGAAGCTAAGTCAATTCAAAATGGGGAGTTTTGGGGTGAACACTCCTCGTGAGTTGAGATGAAGTGTTTAGTAGCAACCCCACTACATCCTAAGAGCTTTCTAAGATAGGTCAGAGGATGAATGCCCTTCGTGAGTTGATATGTGGTGCTCACTAGTTATCATTAACTTGTTGTTAATGATGTTTAGAATATGTGGGGGGTTATGCCTAGCACCAAGAGGATATGAAGAAGAGGTGGTTATACTTCGTGAGTTGAGATTTTTTTATTCCAATGTACCTATTGAGAAGAGTACTCCTCGTTAGTAGAAAATGTGTTACTTAGTAGCAACCTCCTTATCCCTTAATTGTGTGCCCACATAGGTGTAGCTATGGGCAAGCCATGTTAAAGCTAAGAGAATTACCTTACTCTAGGTAAGTGAGGATCCCTCATCCGATAGAGGTTAATGTCGGGATTCCATACCTAGATCTCATGGTCTATGTCGATTAAGCTAACTCCCACAAAAGTAATAAAAATGTTAAGTCTCCTAAAAGAGTGTACTACTTAGAGTAGGTAGGGGAATAGGACACTATTTATCCATTGCACCAGTTAGGCAATCCGGAAGGGGAGTCTTGGTGAGCCTTATGTGAATTGAATGAACAAACTCTCCTATAAGAACGTACTATTGCAATGGGACGCTATCTATCCATTACCCTAAGTAGACCTTTCAAAAGGGGAGTCTTGGTGCCAAGCCTTCTAAAAGAGTGTAATACTTAGGGTAGGTGGTGGTATCAGAGGCCATCTACTCAATGCACTAAGTAAACACTCCGAAAGGGAAGTCTTGGGTGTTGCTTAGGTGTTCTTCTAATGACATGTCATTGAGTAAGGGGCTTGTTATCCCGAGGTAAGTAAGTTTAAAGGGAGTAGTCTTAAGGATTACTTTGGTGTCTATTTAAGGAGACATGTGCGTACTTCCTTCATGTCTGACCTTGGTGATTCTTAGGATAACCTTAGTTAGGGAAACTCCTACGGGAATGAGTTCATTTTCTCTTTGCTTGGCCTTGAAAGTTCACTCCTTTAAATTTAGGGTAATTCATTGTAAATGTTTAGGATGAACTCATTGCAATATTTTGTAAGTTTACTGTAAATGCTACTTTTTGTTAAAAATATGGAGATTCTTTTCTAATGTTAAATGATGATTTCTTACATTGTTTTACTTCTATATTCATGAATGCTTTATTTAATTGGCATGAAAATATCTTTTACTAAAATGTCCATTTTTTCATGTAATACTTAGTACATTGTTTGGTACTAACCCCATACTTTTCTGTGCTCTATAATTATAGGTTTTAAAGCAAGGTTAATTATAGAAGGCAAAGCTTGGGAAAGTTTCTCTCAACACAAAGTATGTCCTAATATATCCGAGGGCATAGATCCTATATTGTTAGTTTGTTTATGTTTAGACTTATTATGCATTTCTTATAATGTAAAGGACCATGTCCCTAAGATATTTTTGTCATGTCTTTAAGATTGACTCGTGACAATGAGACTTTCTTAGTATTTTATGAAAAATGTTTCTTTTATTAAATTAATTGCGAAAAGTTTTAATTGCGCCACTACTTTTCATATCTTATATAATGAACGATAGTTAAAGGGCTTTTACAAGACCCCAAAGGGGTCAAGTACACCCTGTCATGACCCAAGGGTTCTCCCTAACTTTTAGGGGGTGCTTTTTGGTCGTGACAGACTTGTTATTAGAGCATAAGGTTATGGGAAATAGAATAGGTTCTAAAAGTCTCACAAGCCACGACTTGTAGTATCTTGGTCATTGGTGTGTGTCGCGACACATCAATGGACAAGAGACTATTGGACGATAGAGTTTAAGTTTCTTCATTACTCTTGAATCGTCCCATAGAACAAAACTCCATAAGTCCTCTCTCTCTTATATTCCCTTGCATTAAAGGGTAAGTTGGTTGTGTTGTTCAACTCCAATTTTGAAATTCTGGAGTTGTATGGTCCACCTTCTTCGTGGCGGTGTTTACTTGAATTTTATGAATGTGAAGTTACTTGTTTATTGCGAATGAGGCCATGAAGGCTTTTTATGTGAAGTAAGATTATAGTAATGTCATTCTTGTTTAATGTGCTTTATGAAGCTATTATGTGAACTAGGATAGACAGTATGCTTAAATGATATTAATCTTGTTAATTTGTTTTAAGAAGTTTGTTATGAGAAGTATGCTAAGGATTATGTCTAAATGAATTTGATGTACTGTCATTTCACGGTACATTAAATGCCTTTTCCTTAAGGTTGGTATGTGTCTAGAGACTTTTGGTAGTAAATTTGACATGTTTTTATCTCTATTTTGCAGGAAAGGTGTCCATAACCAAAACGAAAAAGGAAGCTGATATTCAGTGTAGAGGTAAACCACGAAGGACATCGATGGACCGTCGTCCCATTGATGGACCATAGATGGTGACTGTCGACTTGAAGTTTACTCATATGGAGAAACTCAGGGAAATCTGACAAAGTGTGGGGCTATGGAAGGATCAACATACCGTCTTACTAAATCATCGATCTGATCAGAGATTGTCTCATACCCGAAATTGAAGAAAAGCTAAGTATTGAAAGACGGAAGGCATCGACGAACCGTAGGTGCGTCGATCAATTGAAGCCGCGTTTTTGGACTACTTTCCTTTTTTTAATTCCATTCAATCAAGGACAATATTTGTTATAAATAGGGTGTAAAACCTCCTTTTTGGGGTTGGATTATATTACTACTTTCTTTAGTTTGGTATTGGAGATTGGGGTTTTTCAACTTTAGCATTAATTCAAATTTCTATATTTGGTTTTCAAGTGAATTCTTATTGTTTCAAGTTGAATTTGTAGATTTTCTTTGAATTTTTGAAAGTAAATTCATTATTTATTGTTTATCGAATATGAATTATGTTCTTTTATGCATGGGTAACTAAATCCACAACGAGGGTTGTTGGAACCATTGGTGATTAAAAAAGTAAACCTAGCTTAATAACAATTATCAAATAGGTTATTGAATGCATTGATAATAATCTTTCGCTTAGAAGTCTTTTTAACGAGTGCACACGTTAGAATTCTCCTTATTACTATTTGTCGGACAAAGGAGGTAGTTAATAGGAAAATAATTATCAACATATATTTAGTGGCATACTATCTAATAGGCTAGTTTCAATTGGTGCGAAGTAATAACTAAGTCATACATCTAATATGATGCTTAATATGAAGTAAATGTAAAGGTTAGTAACTTAAACAAACGTAGCAAAACAAAGGTACGGGGTGAAAGTCTCTACATGTCGGACCAAGGATTTAGATATACTTAACTTATCACCATGGAAGAATTGTTATAACTAGGAATACGGAGTTATGAACCTATGGGTAACACTTACACCGTAGTTTCTCTCACAACTTTATAAATGCTAAAGATTTACTTTATTAGTTGTTTTAGTTATGAGATAACGAAAGACTTTTGTTTCACAAAAATCCGCCCCTTTAATTACCTTACTTCAGAAAAGAATTGACTAAATAGAAGTAATCGTACATTGAAGTTAAGTCTAAACTATTTTTCTCGTTGGATCGACCCCAACCTAATAGTTAGGTTCTTTACTAAATATGACCTTTTATACTTCTCTTGGGAAGTGTAATTTGAGCGTATCAAATTTTGGCGTCGCTGCCAGAGAAATTTGTTTTAGATTAAATTTAATAACATTATTATATTATAGTCAACAATTTCCTAATTTTATTTTATTTTCTGTTGTTTTTGTTTCTCTAAGGTCTAACTCTAGTGTATTCCAAGTACATGGATCCAAGGAGACCCAATACTTCCATTTTATCTTGAACATAATCTGACACTCCGAAAAATGAATAATAAGCAGAAACCATCTAATATAGGTGATGGGATCATTTGTTAGCTTCCACCGCCGATTGATGCTCACAATCAAGTAGTTTTCAAAAATCAAGTTGATGATGCTTTGAGGATCAAACCTCCCATCCCACGCCATCAAGAGTTCTATCGGGTCAATGTCAATATCACTAACTCTGATGGGCCTATTGTCTAACCTCCTCTATAGCAAGGGCACATGTTCGAGGTAACTACAAGTCTGATGCATATGCTCACCGAAAGGGGTTTGTTTTAAGGGCTACAATATGAGGATCCCCATGATCACATAACCAAACTAAGGTCGGTGTTCAATACTTGTGTAGGGAGGTCAAACTTGGACATGAACGTCATTGGGTTGAGAGTTTTTCCTCTATCACAAACGGGAGAGGCCACAATATGGTGTACTGAATTTCCCTATTATTTTATCTATACTTAGGGTTAGTTGAGCGATGTGTTACTAGCACGGTACTACCCGGTGTTTAAAAATCATAACCACAAAGATAGAGTGAATAACTTTGTGGCACTACCTGGGAGTCATTAAGTAGCTCTTGGGATAGATTTACTACGTACGTGAGAGGTGTCCTAAACCACCGCATTTATGATGAGTCATTGAAAGAGTACTTCTATCGGGTACAAGATGATAATAATAAGGCAGTGCTTGATACTATTGTGGGTTGTTCTTATGGTGAGTGAAAATATGCAGAGATCACAAAGAAGTTTGAAAAAATCTCTCGCAACAATAAGTCTTGGAGTAACAGAAAGTCAGATACTGGGAGAAACACCTTTGCAATGAAAGCTACACATATTCCGGCCACTTAGATTGGGTTGGTATTGAAACATGTCATTGGAGGTGCGAAGAAGGTAAATGCAGTGAATTACATGACTAAACCACCACTGCCTGTGTATCACTACTATTATGAAAAAGATACTTATGTAGTGAATGAACAGACGGGGGTTTCCGACCAAACACCCAAGGCTCCAATTAGGAGAATTGACGTCAAGGTCATGGAATCAAGGTAGGAACTATGGGAATTACAATAGAGAGGCCATTATGTTTGATATGGAAACTACAACTGTGACAAAAACTACAATCGGGGTAAATTTGGTAACAAAAATGATCGAAGTCGGCCCTATGTTCCTCCTAAAAATTGGGAAGTTGCTTCTAAGGATAGTAGAGGTATTATTGCGTGAGTTGAAGATATGTTTCAGAAGATGATGAGAAGGTTTGATGCTACGGATGAGCACTCCAAGGAAATGAGAGGTGATTTAGCTAATATCGGGAATAAAGTGGATGCACATGCAATCTCGATCAAGCATATTGAGTTACAAATGGTCGAATCATCTACTACTGTGAAACCACGAAAATCAGGCACTCCCCCTAGCAATACCATTCAAAATCAAAAAAATGATGGACATTGCATGACAGTCACTACTAGAGAAGGTAAATAAGCTATTGATCCACCTATGCCGTCTGTGGTAGAAGATGAGATGAGAAAATATGAAGAGGTAGTAGAATCTAGTGGTGAATTGGTGGAAAAAGCAGTGAAGGAAACACTATACCAAAAAATGATCCCCATTCCTAGATCACCACCAACATTCTCTCAAAAATCGGTCAAAAAGACTAAGGATGGTAAATATAGGTGTTCGATCACCACGCCAAAATATCTTTCCATTAATGTCCCTTTGATAGAAGCTTTAGAGCAAATGCCCGGTTATTCCAAGTTCATGAAGGAATATGGTTACATAGAAGAGGTCGGTATGTTTTGAGGATGATGACCGAATGCAATATTGTAGTGCTATTGCTACAAGGTCTCTTGTGCAAAAGAAGGAAGTTCCGGCCACTTTCACTATTCCATGTACCATCGGCTTATTACACTCTTCTAAAGCACTATGTGATCTAGGTGAAAGCATAAATCTCATTCGTCTCTCCATTTATAAGAAATTGGGTTTGGCTGACCTAAATCCCACTGCATTGCGGTTACTAATGGACAACCGAACAGTGAAAAGGCCTATTTAGATACTCCATGATATGCTTGTGAAGCTGGAGTCATTATATTTCTTGTCGATTTTGTGATCTTGACTTTGTGGTGGACTTTGAGGTGGCTATTATTCTTGGGAGGCCGTTCCTTGCTAATGGTCTAACCTTGGTTGATATGAAGAAAGGGTAGATGAAGTTATGGTTGAAAAATGAAGAATCAACATTTAAGATTTGTAGGTCCATGAAGCAGAGTGGTAAGATCCAAACGGTATCTACTATATCCTAGAGGGTAGAGACTACATGTGAGGTACAAATTGAAGAGCTCCTAGGTGTTAAGGCACTAGCGCCAATGATTATTAATATTGAGAGTGATGGTATTGAAGAGTATAGGTCTTTGGTTGCGGCACTTGAACAAAGTGAATATTGGTCAAAACCAAAGAAATTAGAGTTAAAATGAAGCATCGCAGGTCTCCACTCGCGAGACCATCTATTGAGGAGGCCGTAAAATTAGAGCTTAAGGATCTAACACCTGATATGAGGTATGTATTCTTGGGAAGAGATGACACTTTGATGATAATCAATTCATCGTATTTTAATATTCAACAAGTAGAGTGTTTGGTAGAAGTGTTGAAGAGGTTCAAACAAGCCATTGGTTGGGATCCTTCCTGGTTTTTGTTCACACAAATCTAACTCATGCTCGATCAAAATCCAAGTATTGAGCACCAGAGATGGTTGAATCTACCTATGCAAGAGGTTGTGAAGAAGGAGATCATTAAGTTGTTAGATTCCAGAGTCATATATCCTATTGTAGATAGTAGTTGGGTATGCCATGTTCGCTGTGTGCCCAAATAGGGTGGCATGACAGAAGTGACCAATGAGAGGAACAAGCTTGTTCCAAAAAGTCTAGTGACTGGATGGCGAGTTTGTATGGATTACCGAAAACTGTATGCATGGAGTGAGAAAGACCATTTCCCGATGCCCTTCATGTACCAGATGTTAGATAGACTCGCAGGAAAAGGATGGTATTGTTTACTTGATGCCTATTCGGAGTACAATCAAATTTCTATTGCCCTAAAGGATCAAGAGAATACCACCTTTACTTTCCCTTATGGGACTTTTGCATTCAAGAGGATGCATTTTGGCTTATGTAATGCACCGTCCTGTTTTAAGATATTTATGATGTCGATATTCTTCGATATGGTGGAGGACACTATTGAGGTGTTTATGGATGAATTTTCAGTGGTAGGAGACTCATTTAATTACTGTTTGATTCACTTGGCCGTGGTTCTCAAAAGATGTCAAGATTGCAATCTTGTGCTAAACTGGGAAAATGTCACTTTATGGTGAAAGAAGGTATTGTATTGGGACATTGCATCTCGGAGAAGGGGATAGAGATTGATCGATGAAAAGTTGAAGTTATAGAGAGTCTTCTTCCACCCATCTCTTTAAAAGGTGTCAGAAGTTTTATGGGACATGCGGGCTTTTACTAGAGATTTATTAAAGATTTGTTAAAAATTGCACATCCTCGGTGCAACTTACTTGAGAAGGAATGTAAATTCTATTTGGATGAATCTTGTCTGAAGGTGTTTTGGAGAGTTTAAGGATAAGTTGGTGTATTTGCCCATAATTATTTCCCCATATTGGAGTAAGCCATTTGAGGTGATGTGTGATGCTAGTTGGGTTGCTCCTTGTGTGGTATTGGGGCAAATAGGGGATAAAATTATTCACCCCATATATTATTCAAGTAATGACCTAAATGAAACACAAAGGAACTACACTGTGACTGAACAAGATATCCTTGCGCTGATTTTACTTTCGAAAAATTTTCCTTCTATTTACTTGTTATGAGAGACATAGTGCATGCTAACAACTCTGCTTTGAGGTCTTTGATGGAAAAAAAAGGATATGAAACCAAGGTTGATTATATGGATGCTACTATTTCAAGAGTTTGATTTTAATGTGAAATATAGAAAATGGACTAGAAATCAAATTGCCGATCACTTGTCCAAATTAGAGGATTAAATTATGCGAGAGTTGGGTGAAAAGGCTGAAATTGATGATACCTTCCTGATGAGCATGTATTGGCTTCTTCTCATGATTTGATTCAATGGTTCACCGATTTTGCAAACTATCTGTCTAGTGATATAGTCCCATCAAACTTGTACTTTTTTCAGAGGAAGAAGTTCATGCATGATGTGAAAAAGTACTTTTGGGACGAGCATTTACTTATACCGGAGGTGTGCTGATGGGCTTATTCGTCATTGCATGCCGGAAGTGGAAATTCTAAGTGTTCTGGAGGCATGCAACTCCTTGCCTGTGGGGGGGGGGGGGTCATCATAGTGGAATCTGGAATGCCCAGTGTGGGTACTATTGTCCAACCCTTCACCAAGTTGCTCAAGAGTTCGCCAAGTCATGTATAGGTGTCAAAGAGATGGAGGACTTTCGAATAGGCAAGATCTCTCTTTAAATCCCATTCTAGTGATTTAGTTGTTTTATGTATAGGCCATTGATTTTATGGGCCTTTTTTTTATGTTCTCACAGGATGAAATATATACTTGTGGTGGTGGACTACATTTCAAAATTGGTGGAAGCCATAACTCTTTCTAACAATGAAATGAAAAGTTTCACTGCGTTCTTCAAAAAGAACATCTTCTCCAGACTTCGAACACCTAGGGCCATTATTAGTGATGAGGGATCTCACTTTTGCAATAAGTTATTCAAAAGGCTATTGGAGAAATATGGGGTTCTCCACAGTGTGGCCCCGCCATACCATCCATAGAATAGTGGGCAAGTTGAGGTGTCCAATCAAGAGAACAAGAAAATCATGTCGAAAATGGTAAATACTAATAGAATAGATAAGTCAAGGAGTCTTGATGATGCTCTTTGGGCCTACCAGACTACATATAAGACACCCATAGGTATGTATCTATACTAACTTGTAGAGGGGAATGCTTGTCACATGCCAGTTGTATTAGAGAACAATGCCATGTAGGCAATGAACAAGTAAAGATGGATTGGTATGAAGCAATAGCAAAGAGAGTTAACGGGTTGAATGAGCTTGATGAGTTTCACCTAAAAGCATATGAAAGTTCAGCCATCTACGAAGAGAATATGAAGAAGTGCCATGACCAAAAGATTGAGAAGCGAGAATTTGCGGTTTGGGACTTGGTGCTTCTATTCAACTCTAAGCTACACTTGTTTTGGGAAAACTCAAGTCCAAGCGGACAGGGACATTCCGTATCACTAAAGTGTTCCCACATGGAGCGGTTGCGTTACAGAACAACTAGGGTTCAAAGTTCAGGGTCAATAGGCAAATGATAAAGATCTACCTAGGGCATAAGAAGAGTGTCAAAGAAGTAATTGACATATATCTCCTTGATGAAGTCTGAGTAATCAACGATCTTGCCTCATGCCACGACGTTAAATAAAGAGGTTTTTGGGAGGAGACCCAAGGTGTATCCTCTAGCCAACAATAGGTTTTTCTTTTTATGAAAGAATAGTTGCATTCTCTTGTTTCATTTTCGCGGCGTTGAATAAATCGTTTCATGGGAGGCAACCCAAGGTGTATCCTATAGCCAACAATAGGTTTTTCTTTTCTATGAAGGAAAAGTTGAATTCGCTTGTTTCATTTTTGTTTTTCTCATGTTCATGCATTATATTTAGTGTGTTGGCTAGAGAATATGTTATGGTACCTATCTCAAAAGTGTCCCCAAACACACCAAAAAATAGCTTAATGGGTGTTCAATGTTTAGGGACCAAAACCAAGAATTCTCAAAAATATGGTCTGGTGCACAAATCTACAAACCTAATTGATAGGCCTTCGTTCAATCGATAGACCATCAATGCTATCCGCAGATCCCAGATTTGTCTCGAAATTCTTTCTATGTTTGTATGCAATCGACAATCCAATTGACGATCTGTCGACTAACATACGAACCATCGACAGGGTTTTTTCATTCAAAAGAACCAGTGACCCGACCCAAGACGGGTGGATTTATTAAAAGAAAACTGATCATTAACCCCCAGAAATCTTTTCAAATTCATTCCCAACCGTTTCCCACCCCTTTTTTCTTCCTTTCCCATAATATCTCCATAACTCCCACTTCATTTTTAATCAGTATTTCAAAACTCCCCAAATTCCCAAAACCCTCTCCTTTTAAGACTCTACTTCTTTTTTCTTTTTTCTTTATTCTCCAGTCGGTGTTCAAAGACGGGCATGTAGTTTGTTGAAAAGATCACTCACCCAATCACTCCCCTACGATATTGAGGTAATTCGATGCGCTTTGTTTAATCAATTTCATATATTTTCTATTTGATACGTAAATTGGATTTGTGGGTCTTGAGTTAGGGATGAAATTGTATGTGTTTTCTTGTGATTTAGGTGGTAATACGTCCCTTAGAATGATAGAAAGTGAATGGGTGGTGGTGTAATCTGCTTAAACTTTTTTTGTTGACTTTCCACTTAGGGTTTGGTAACACCATAGAATCGTAGATTAAACCTTGTGAAATCCAAACCCTAATGTTTAAGAATTAGTCTTGTAGTTGTTCTGATGTGTTGGGTTAACACATGCGGGTCTAGAAGATGTAAAAATTTTGCAAGCCAAGACAAGGTCTATGATCTGTTTCTGACCAACAACACGAGATTCCGTCTACGGACCGTCGGTTGATCGATGGGCCATCGATGTGGACCGTCGATTAATCAACCTTACAATTTCTCTACTCTGAGACAAAAGATGTGGACTATGGTCCATCGATTGATTGACGGGCCATTCTGCACATCCGTCCTTTCTAAATGAAACCCTAATTTGACAAAATGTAAAAGTTATTCTAATTGTCAAACAAAGAAAGTGGATTACGGATCGTCAATTGATAGATAGGAATTTTTGCACATCCGTCATTTCACACTGAGAGGTCTGTAGAATGAATACTAAATTTTTTTCCTGAGTGTCCAACAACTGACACTATCAACGGACTGTCGGTTTATCGACGGGCCTGCATAGGATTGTGCTTTGTGTTTAAATTCTTTTTGGTTGATTTTTTTGTGTGTATAGTATGATTGCTATGAGACTTACAAGCTATTTTCCAGGAGATGGCTCCCAAACCATGCATAGTCTATTCCAAGGGAAGGTCCAGGTCTGTGTCCCCATACCATCGGATAATTGGCATGCCTGAAAATGATGGGGATCCTTCAAATGTGCCCCCATGCACCCGGACCGCTACACAACCTGCAAGAGCCACTCGGGGCAACCCCAAGAAGGTTGCTTCAGATTCTCAAAATGAATTAGCTGAAATAGAGCCTTACATGGTTGTAATGATTGTATAAGGTCCTAAATTTTTCCATAATATGGTATTGAGGTAGTGTATAAGAGTTTAGGTCATTTGGAAGTGAAACGTCAAGGGACGACAAAGACGTTTTATGACTAAGTCACCTATGTGCCTCGTATGTTGTTTTATGTGTTTATGTGTGATTCATAAGGTTATAAGGTCCTTAATTAAGTTATTATGTTGTATATTGTAAGTTTGTCTGTTTTTGTAAAGCCTGGATGTGAAACATCAAAGAACGTCCATGACGTTTTAAAGGTTTTCCCTGAAACAACTATGCGGGTCTAAGCATGTTTCGTTGAGATTTACGTGTTCGTTTTCGATGAAATTCATATGAGAAGTGATAAACTCATATAGAAGAATTTTTGGGTCGGAAACGTCCGGGAAAATATCCCCAAGGACCATCCAAGGGTCATTTAGGAAGCACCCAAAGTTTGTGCCGAGACTGCTCAAGACAGCCTAAACCACGGAGGTATTTTTTTCCCAGTGGGTCAGCCGACGCCCCGTTGCTAGGGTATCATAGTTTTTGACTTAGGTGTGGGAGAGTAGAGACCATAGACCAGCCTCAGTACACAACCACGGACCAACAGGACAGTTCGTATAACAAGGGACGGGCCGTTTATGGTTCCTCCTTTTGTCAGCCTGTCTCCTGCACAGGTTCACTGTTAAGTGAGGGGTGAACTTTTGAATTTACCCCACGTCAAAATAAGGGTATTGGAGGTTTCTTAAGGGTGTTTAGGTTTTAACTAATTTTAAAAGATTAAAACACTTAGAAGATTTCATTATTCAAAATCGAAACCCAAATTCTCTTAGAAAATCCCTAGTTATCCATTGGAGCCAAAACTCAAGGAAGGTCTTGTATTGGAGAATTTAGTGGAGAATACTCATAACATTAAATAATTATCTTCATAAATGTATGGTTTCGATTCTTGTAAATAACTTCATTAAGGAGCCCAATTTTCAAAGATGTGTTCCAAAGTTTTTCAAAGTTGATTGTCAAATTTCATGATCTATTCATGGGTTCTTGCATTAATGGTTTTTAGGCATTGAAAAATGATTTAATTTTTATTCATTTGGTTATATTAAACTTAATTACCTATGAACCCATGAATTGGATGAACCCTAGTTTTTGACAAGTATGGGTTACTTGATATTGATCTAATGTTTACGAATTCTAATGTAGTTTCATATAAGATATTGATTGATGTAATAATTGCAGTAAATTGATATATAGGTTTCATTAGATTGATGAATATTTAATAAATTTACATAGTTTCATGAATATTGTTATAATTATATTGAATCGGGGGTTATGACTATGGGTAAGGGCCTTGTGATATCGAATTGGGTGATTTGGCATTGGATTGAGGTATTGAGGATGGAGTGGTGGTAAGCTTCCCTATTTAATTATGTTGTGATTGGATGGTCCACTAATGGTGGCGGTGTTATGATTACTTGCAATTAACATGGCCATGTCCGTATTATTTTAAGTAATATGATGATTATGACCTTGTTCGCAAACTACTTGAAGTAATGTGATTATTTGTGTAGTTGATTACGTAAAGCATCATAATAGCTATCTGCATGATAAGTTATGTGAAAGTATATATGTTCTTCTATAGATGTTATTTAGGTGATGATATGATACCATAACTATGGCTTTCTGTATATAGTCTTAAGGTTGATGTTTTTTTTTCCTTCTTGACTATATGAGTATATGTTGGTCATATTGATGATAATATGGTAGTATATAGGATGACTTAAAGATGATAAGGGTTATTTCTATGTGCTTGTAGAATAATATGTAATATGAGTTAAAGTGAAGTATGTGGTGTCTTGTCTTTGTTTACTTGTGTCCCTTACTTGATGCATATGTATGAAAGTGAATATGTGATGTTTTGACTTAAGATGCTAAAGTATCTTAGTCTTGAATGTATAAATGACACGTTACCTTAAATGATGTTAGAAGGGTTCTTTTATGTGAAACCTTGAACATAGTGGTAAGGTTATGAATGTTGATGTCCAAAGCCGTAATGATCCTTCTAGTAAATTAATGATAGACTTAATGTTAATTGTTGGGATGGAATCCCATTAATCCTTAGGAAAGTCATGATGACATTCTTGTCACCGTTGTGAGGTTTCCCTAATGGACCTTTCTTTGGTAGGGTAAATGTGACTGGGTTATGACCCTTATATGAAACCCTTTTATGTGAACCTTTAAATTAATAACTCTATGATAACAAAGGCTAGCACTGAGTGAGTATGGTAAGGGAAGTAGTTCTAGTTAAATATAAGACTATATTACAAAGCATGTCCTTCATATTCCTCAACCATGTGCCTACATAAGATGTGTCTAAGTTCTACCATTGGCAAGAAGAACATCCTCACCAGAGTAGGTTAGAACTTCAGATTCCATGTATTACTATCATTGTCTATGTCGGTTATTGCCTATTCTCATCATATGGAATACCTATTAGCATTAGAAAAGTTCTATGAAGTTTAGGTAGTGGTATGGGATTCTATCTAGACATTGCACAATAGGCTTTGAAGGTGTTAGTTGAAGTTCCTAGGTCTTGTCGAAAACCATTACTTGAATGTCCTTTACGTTTTTAATGTCCCCTAAATAAACTAGTGAAGTAATGACTTAAGATAAGAGAGTATGTTTAATGAATATGTACTTATATAGATTAGTTAAGTGTTGTCTAGTTAAGGTGTTAAGTGGGGCATAGAAATGGTCGCTTTGTATCTTATCTAGATGAGTATTAATAATGACTTTAGTTATTAAAAATGATTGAATATGTAGGAATGATCTAAACTTATATAGTATTAAGGTTTATTTAGGTAGTCTTGAAGAGGTCAATCATGGACGTTATTTGCTTTATCTACTTAAGTAAATCTTTGATAAACTTTTTTAAGAGAGCGTCATACTATCTATACGTTGTTATGTTATGTGAGAATAATTTTATCCTAGGTTGTCTATAGGATCTCTGAAGTGTGTGTGTAAGGTATTGGATGGGAGATCGCTTCACAAGTCACTCAAGTGAGAATTAGAATCACCTTTAGTAGAGAAAATTTCATGTTCATATGTTTGATGTCTTGTAAGTGTGTATGTGTCTTATTAGAAGCATTCCCGAGGATCATTTAGTTATGCTTAGGCTGTTTGAATGGGTGGTCTCTCGTTGAGTTCTTCAGTGAGTCTTAGTATAGCTTTTTACTGACAAGAGTACATGCTAGTAAGTGTTAAAAGGAATGAAAGAGAACTTCAATGTAAAAGTGAAAGACTTCATTGTATAGTGAAGTGAATCTACTGTAATTTGCTTCCAAAAATGTGTTGAATCGTTTAAATATTATCTTATGTGTTTCTATGTAGTTAAATGGTGTTCTTGTGATTATAATATAATTTTTAACTGAAAAGATGCATATTTCTAATAAATGTCCATTTTCATGATTTACATGCATTATGCCATACTTATAATATATGGTTTTACTTATCCATACTTTTATCTATCTCTATAGTTGTTGGTTGTTGAGGATCATTTGGGAAGCAAGACATGGATCGTAGCATAATTCAAGTGAAGCTTAAGAATGTACTCAATTGACTTGAGGGCATATATAGATGTCTTTTATGTTTTCTATTTCAATGTATTGTAATAGACTAAGTAATTCTATATTATTATTGTGTATGGGCCGTGGCCCAAAAGTATTCTCGTGTATTAAGTTTTATGAGATTGAGACTTAGTATTTCGTATGATTTTATATGAAAGTTATTTTTAAAGACTATAAATTGTTTTGTGAAAAGTTTTAATTTCGCACAACTTTTCATTATGTATATGCGATGAATGATATGTAAGGTCTTGTACAAGACCTCTGAGAGGTAAAGTACGCCGTGTCGCAATCTGATATTTTCCCTAACTTCTAGGGTGTGGATTCGAGATGGACAAATCATGGTATCAGAGCATAGGATATGAAAGTACTATTAGGAATCAAAAAGTTTCATTAGGTAACATCTAGTATAGTCTTGAGCATTGGTGTTAGTCGCGTCACATCTATGGGCTAGATGCTATAGGACAATAGAGTTTCCTTTACTTTCTACTAGTATGTCATGTCGTAGAGTAAAAGTAATGAGTACTCTTTTCTTATGGTTTTCCTTGTGTTTCTTGAAAGGTGAATACGAGGATGACACCGTTCAGGAGAATTAACGAGAATGTTTGCAAGAAGAGATTCCTCCTCCGATTTAGCACGTTGAGCAAGTTCCTCAAAGTGGTCAAGGTGTTCACGGTGATCAAATCCCTATTCTGGGTGAAGGTTATTATGTTCCGTTGGTTCCCCCGAGCTGAGTAATAATGATATCAAAGAGGCTTTGCTTGCTTTAGCCAGAGCCTTGACTACTCAAGCGAATTTGAGTATGGTGCCTCCGGTGAATGTTGTGGAGAGCAGCATGACATCTAGGTTAAGAGACTTTGTGAGGATGAATCCTCCTATCTTTCTTGGATCTAAGGTGGTAGAGGATCCCCAAGCGTTTCTAGATGGAGTGTACAAGGTGTTGAGTTCAATGGGAGTAACATCTACGAAGAAAGAGAAATTGGCTTCGTATCAATTGAGAGAAGTTTTTCAAGTGTGGTACACTCAATTGAAGGATAATAGGATGGTGGAGTCGGGTAAAATTTAAGGAAGATTTTCAAGGTAAGTTCTTTCCCCAGAGGAGGGAAATTAGGGTAGAGGAGTTTAGCAATCTCAAGCAAGGCAATATGAGTGTTGGGGAATACTCTTTGAAGTTCTCAATGTTATCTAGATATGCCCCTTGTTCGCGGGTCTAGTGAGGTATGAATGTCGCACGGTGATGATACACGATAACATGACCCTAGCTAGACTCATGATGTATGCTCTATCAATTGAAGAGTCTAAACTTAAGAGGATGTCTAGAAATTTTGAAAAGGAGTGGTTCTATTTGCAAAGAGCAAAATAGGTTTAACAAGAGGGCTCAAACTCAATAAGAACCTCGGAGTGCTTAGGTGAAATTGGAGAAAGCAGGCGGTTCTCAAAATGTCAAGCCTACATGTGTTACTTGTGCAAAGATGAATTATGGTGAGTGTCTAAGGGGTAAAAGTAGTTGCTATGGTTTTGGTATAGAAGATACAAGGTGACAGATTCCTAACATTGCTTATAGAGGAAAAGAGGGTAAGTAAGTTGCTCCTAATATTCCAAAGGAGGATGTTTAAAAGGAAAAGGCTCGTTTCTATGCACTCTGGGTAAGAGGATCAAAGTCAGACGAGAATGATGATGATGATGAGGGTAAGTCCTTTATTTTATCTGTTTAGTGCTATTAGTTCCTTCTAAGTGGGGGAGTATGACTAGTAGATGGGATAGAAAGTCATAGAAGTATGTTGCATGGGCATTGTGTTTACGAGTTTTGTTGACACTTAATTTCATTAAATTCTTGCATTGTGCATTTTAGTAAGTCATGATTATGTTCTAAGATATGTTTATATGATGTTACCTTTGCATATTAGCATGTTTTTATCATGAAATGCCTAAAAGTTCCATTTTTTAAAAGAAATTGCCTAAATTATTGTAATTCTTTAAAAGACTCACTATCAAAATTTATCAAAATTTGACTAATTCATTCTTTGGTATAAAATTCTTGTTATGTTGTTAGAACTGATGTATGTGAGTATGATATTGAATATAAAATGAGTTTTCGTTATTTATAATTAACCATGTAAGTTTTATAGCATAATGAGTTATGAAATATCTTGTAGTTTCTTGTTGTGTTGTGAACATCTTATCTTTCTAAAACTGATGTTTTATTCTTGATAATCTTTTATATGGTATGGTCATGATATGATAGATTGATTCTCTATTCTTGGAAGTGTTCGGAGAGTGGCAAGTGTCATTTCACGACGAATGTTGTCCAAGTGGTGGAGAATGTAAGATCTGAGAATGAATTAGTTCAAATAGATCCTATCATTATTTTAATGATAGTCTAATGTCCTAAATTTTTCTATAATATGGTATTTTGGCAGCTTCTAAGAGTTTAGGTAATTTGGAAGTGAAACGTCAAGGGACGACCTAGCCGTTCGACGATTAAGTCCCCAATGTGCTTCATATGTGGTTTTATGTGTTTACGTGTAGTTAATGATTTTATAAGGTCCTTAAATGATTTATTATAGTGTACATGGGCAGTGTGCAAAGTTTCATGAAGTTTGGAGGTCAAACGTCCATGATGTTCGAAAGGTTTGACTTGAAACAATCTTGTGTGTCTAAGCTTGTTTTGTCAAGTTTTACATGTTCTTTTTGGATGAAATTCATGTGAGAGGTTATAAAGTCATATAATAGCAAGTTTAGGGTTGAAACGTCCAGGAAAACATCCCCAAGGACCATCCATGGGTTATTGAGGAAGGACCCAAAGTTGGTGCCAAGATTGCACAAGACAACCCAAACCACGGAGGCAATCGACGCCTAGTGGGTCAGTCGACGCCCCACTGATAGTGTATCCTCGTTTGTGACTTAGGCGTGGGAGAGGAGAGACCAAATACCAGAATTTTTCCCCAACCATGCAACAAAATGATGATCCATTGGTCAAGTGACGGACCGTCGATGGTCCCTCCATCTGTTAGCCTGTCTCTGGCGCAAGTTCACTGTTAAGTGAAGGGTGAACTTATAAGTTCACCCCAAGTTCAAATAAGGGTATTGGAGGTTCTTTAAGTATATTTTGGGCATTTTAAATATGTTTCTAAGACTAAAACACTTTGAAGATTTCATTCTTCAAAATCAAAACCCAAATTCCCTTAGAAATTCGGTAGAACTGTATGTGAGCCAAAACTCAAAGAAGGGCTTGGATTGGAGAATCGAGGGTATATGCTTCATAAATTGAAGAATTAGCTTCATAAAGCTATGATTTTCTATCCTTGAAAATTTCTTCATTAAGGAGCCCAACTTTAAAAGATGTTTTCTAATGTTTTTCAAAGTTAAATTGTCAAATTTCATTATCTATTCATGGGTTCTTGCATTAATGGTTGTTAACCATTGAATAATGATAGAATTTTTATTAACTTGGTGATATCAAACTTAATTACCTATCAAACCATGAATTGGATGAACCCTAGTTTTTTACTACATTATGGATTACTTGATATTGATCTAATATTTATGAATTCTAATGTAGTTTCATATAGGTAATTGATTGATGTAATAATTGTAGTAAATTGATATCTATGTTGAATTAAGTTGATGAATATGTAGTAAATTGACCTAGTTTCATGAATATTGTAATAATTATATTTAATTGGGGGTTATGGATATGGGTAAGGGCCTTGTGATATAAAATTGTGTGATTTGACATTTGATTGAGATATTTAGAATGGAGTGTTTGTAAGCTTCCCTCTTTCCAACATTTTAGGATTATTAGACTTCAATTATGTTGTGATTAGTATTTTCCACTTATGGTGGCAGCGTTATATGTTTTACATTCAATTGATGTGGCCTTGTCTACGTTATTTAATTATTAAGATGATTATAGCCTTGTTGGGAAACTACTTGAAGTATTTTTATCATTTTTGTAGTGGATTATGTGAAGAATGATAATAGCTATCTACATGATAAGTATGTGAAGGTACATGTGTTCTTCTATTGATGTTATTTAGGGTATCATGTTAGACTATGGCTATGGCGTTGTGTGTATAGTCTTAGGGTTGATGTATGTTATTCCTACTAGACTACATGATTCTATGTCGGTCAAATTGATGATAATATGGTAGTATAGAGGATGAATAAATATTATAAGGTTTATTTCTATGTGCTTCAAGAATGACATGTAATTTGAGTTAAAGTGAAGTATGTGGTGTCTTGTCTTGGTTGACTTGTGTCCCTTACTTGATGCATATGTATGAAAGTGAATATGTGATATCTTGAATTAGGATGCTAAAGTATCTTAGTCTTGAATGTATGAATGACATGTGACCTTAAGTGATGTTAAGAGGGTCCTTTATGTGAAACCTTAAACTTAGTGGTAAGGTTATGAATGTTGAAGTCGAAAGCCGTAATGATATCCTTCAAGTAAAGGAATGATAGACTTAAAGTTAATTTGATGGAACGACATCATACTAATCCTTAGAAAAGTCATAATGAGGTTCTTGTCACCACTGTTAGGTAGCCCTAGTGGAGCTTTCTTTTGTAAGGTAAATGTGATTGGGTTATGAAGTTAATATCGAACCATTTTATGTGAACCTTTAATGTAAATTACTCTATGAGAACAAATGTTAGCACTGAGTCAGTATGGTAAAGGAAGTAGTTCTAGTTAAAGAATGAGACTTGATTAGAAAATCATGTCCTTCATATTCCTTAACCATGTTCCTACATGAGACATGTGTAATTTCTACCACTGGCATGTTGAACACCCTCATCGGAGTAGGTTAGAACTTCAGATTCCATGTCTTGCTATCATGGTCTATGTTCGGTATTACCTATTCTTATCACATGGAATACCTATTAGAATTATAAATGTTCTATGAATTTTAGGTCGTGGTATGAGAGACTATCTAGACATTTCGCAGTAGGCTTTGAAGGTGTTAGTTGGAGTTCCTAGGTCTTGTTCAAGACCATTACTTGAATGTCCTTTTTGTGTTGAATGTCTCCTAAATGAACTAGTAATGTAATGACTTAAGTTAAGAAATTATGTTAAATGAATAAGTACTTATCTAGAGTAGTTAAGGGTTGTCTAGTTAAAGGGTGAACGGGCATAGGAATGGTCACTTCGTATCTTACCTAGATAAGTCTAAGAATGACTCTAGTAAGGGAAAATTATTTAATATGTAGACCATTATGTAACGATAGGTAGTTTTATGGATTATTTAGGTAGTCTTGAAGAGGTAAATGACGTTATCTTCTTGATTTACTTAAGTAAATCTTTTGATAGCCTGTTGTAAGATAATGTCATATTACCTATATGTTGTTATGTTCAGTGAGAATAATTCTATCCTAAATAGTATATAGGATATCTTAAGTTTGTGTAAGGTATTTGATGGAGGTCCATTCAAAACTCACTTAAGTGACACTTAGAATCACTTTTGGTAGAGGAAATATCATATTCATAGGTTTGATCTCTTGTTAGTGTGTATGTGTCTTATTAGAGGAAGTCTTGAGGGTCATTTAGGTATGCTTAGGGTGGTTGTATGTGCGGTATCTCTTTGTGTTGCTTAAGTGAGTCTTAGGATACCTTTTATTGAAAAGACTACATGCTAGGAAGTGTTAAAAGGGAACATAGAGAACTTCACTGTAAGAATGAAGAACTTTACTTTACAGTGAAGTTAAGCTACTGCAATGTTCTTCCAAAAATATGTTAAATCGTTTAAATGTTATCTTATGTGTTTCTAAATTGTTAAATGTTGTTCTTCTTATTATAATATGATTATAAAATGAAAAAATGTATAGTTTTAATAAATGTCCATTTTCATAAATTTCATGCATTATGCTATACCTAGTACATATGGTTACTAAGTACCTATCTCTATAGTTGTTTGTAGGTTAGGAAAATTTGGGAAGCAAGACTTGGATCTTAGCATCATTCAAGTGAAGTTGAAATATGTCCTCAATTGACTTGAAGGCATATATATATATGTCTTTTATGTCTTCTATTTCAAAGTATTCTAATGTCTTGTCATTGAGTGGGGGGCTTGTTCTCTCGAGGTGAGTAAGGAGAAAGGGGGTAGTCTTGAGGATCACTTTGGTTTGTATTGAAGGAGGCATATGTGTACTTCCTTCACGTCTTACCATGGTGAGTCTTAGGATAACCATTGTTAGGGAAACTCCAACGGAAATTGTAAAAGCCCAAAATGACTTAGGTAAAGTTAGACATAACATGGTTTACGAGATGGTATAAGGTCCTAAATTGGTTTATAAATTTTTTTTGAGGAAGCGTCTAAGATTTTAGTTGCATTGGAAGTCAAACGTCAAGGGACGACCAAGACGTTTGATGACTAAGTCACCTTTGTGCCTCAAGATTTTAGTTGCATTTGGTTTTATGTGTTTATGTGTGGATAATGAGGTTATAAGGTTATTAAATGAGTTATTATGTTGTATATAGGCAGTGTGTCATGTTTCGTGAAGTTATGGAGGTCAAACATCCAAGAACATCCATGACATTCAAAAGGTTTGCCTTAAAACGACCTTCTGTTTCTATGCATGTTTCATTGAGTTTTACATGTTCTTGTTTGATGAAATTTATGTGGGATGTACTAAACCTGTATATTGAAATATTTGGGTTGGAAACGTCCGGGCAAACATCCCCAAGAACCATCCAAGGGTCCATGAGGAAGGAACCAAGTTGGTGCCCAAGACTTCCACCAACGATTGTAAAATGACGCCTAGTGGGTCAGCCTACACCCCGTTGGTGGTGTCCCGTCAATTAAAACTTAGCTGTGGAGAGATGGGATAAATGAAAAGCCTCAGTTCCAGACCACGGACCAACAGGACAGTCCGTTAGTCAAACGACGGGCAATCAATGGTCCATTCTTCATTTGGGCCTGACCTTTTGCAGGCCACTGTAGGTTCAAGGGGTAAATCAGTAAATTCACCCCATCTCCCGATATGATTTTAGACGGTTGTTTTGAGTGTTGTATATAAGTCGTTAAACTCTCATTTAAATTTCAACGGCTAAATCAAAACACATTCCCTCCCAAAGTTTCTTCAAAAACTTCATTGAGATCTCAAGATGAAGATGGAGCTTGAAGATGGTTCTTCAATGGGGTTTATTGTTCAATTATCATTGGATTCTTCTAATAAGGTATGGTAGTTCTTCATCCAAGTATTTTTATCTCCTTAGAACAAATTCAAAGATGATTTTCAAAGATTTCAAAAAGTTGAAGAGTCCAATTTCTACTCTATGTCTTGGGTTCTTGCATGAATGTTTTTCAAAAGTTAAGATATCATATTATGGATGTATATTTGGTTTTTTCGAATGAAATTCTCCATGATCCCTTGACATTCACAAATCTCTCAATTTGACTAAAATATGGGTTATGTGATCATGATTTGATATTAATGAATGCATGTGTAGACGATTATGGACTTTTGATTCATATATATATTATGATTGTTTGGTTTACAAGATATTTCTATTTGTCGCTGTTACTTTATTCACTATAATGATCATGGCTTTGTCAGCACTACTTGACGTAAAATGATGATTGGAGTAGTTGATTCGTGAGAAGTATGAGCACATATATCTATATGTGATGTAATGTGAAAGTATGTGTTCTATCTATGTATGTTAGTAGCTCATGTAGACTATGTCAACGTATTTATATGTGCAGACTTAGGATTCAGGGTTTGTTCCTACTTGACTATATTATGATATGGTAGTGTACACGATGAGGTAAGATGGTAATGGTTATTCCTAAGTGATTTAAAGAATTACATGTAATATGTGTTAAAGTGAAGTATGTTGTGTCTTGTCTTGGTTGGATTGTGTCCCTTACTTGATACATGTATGAATGTGAATATGAGATGTCTTGACTTAGAATTCTAAAGCCTTTTAGTCTTGAATGTATGAATGACATGTGACCTTGAATGACGCTAAGAGGGTCTTTATCTGAAACTTTGAACCTAGTGGTAAGGTTATGAATTCTGAAGTAGAAAGTCGTAATGGTATTCTTCAAGTAAAGGAATTATAGACTTAAGGTTGACTGGATGGAACAACATCATATCAAACCTTAGGAAAGTAATGATGAGCTTCATGTAATCATCGGAAGGTAGCTAAGAGAACCACTTTGGTAGGGTGAATGGGATTAGGTTATGAACTTGATATCGAACCCCTTTATGTGAACCTTTAATGAAAATAACTCCATGAGAAAAAAGTCTAGCACCGAGTGAGTATGGTAAGGGAAGTAGTTCGATTTAAAGGATGAGATTAGAATACCTAATACATTTAGTATTATAGTTTATGAATTTATTGATGTTCATTGCCATGGTAAGGGCCTTATAGTATCGAATTGGATGATTTAGCTTTGGGATTGAAGTGGTGAGATTGAATGGGTGGTAGGTTGCCCTAATATTGTGTATAGTTTTTGTATTATAATGTTTCTTCGAATAGTCTACTTATGGTGGCGGTGCTATGTGAATTGATGTGTCCATGTCGGCGTTATTTTATGCAATATGTTGATCATGTCCTTTTCAACACTATTGAAGTATAATTATGATTGATGTGGTTGATTTCTGTGATATATGAGCATATCTATCTATATGTGAAGTTATGTGAAAGTATGTGTCCTAACTATTTATTTTAGGAGATCATGTAGACTATGGCTATGTATTTATATGTGTAGTCTTAGAGTTGAGGCGTGGTTGTTCTTACTTAACTACATGATGATATGGTAGTGTATAGAATGATAAAAAGATGGTAATGTTTATTACTATGTGACTTATAGAATGACATGTAATATATTTTATAAGAAGTATGTCGTGTCTTGTCTTGGTTGACTTGAGTCCCTTACATGATGCATGCATGAATGTTAATATGAGATGTCTTGACATAGGATGCAAAATCATTCTGTCTAAAAAGTATGAATGACATGTGACCTTGAATGATGTTAATAGAGTCTTTATGTGAAACCTTCAACCTAGTGGTAAGGTTATGAATGTTGAATTCGAAAGTAGTTATTATATCCTTCAAGTAAAAAAATGATAGACTTAAGCTTGATTGGCTGGAATGATATCATATCAAACCTTAGGAAAGTAATTATGAGCTTGTTATAGCCGTTGGAAGGTAGCCCTAGAGTACCTCTTTAGTAGGGTAAATGTGAGTGGGTTATAAACTTTATATGGAACCCTTTCTATGAACCTTTAATGAAAATTACACTTTGAACACAAAGTCTAGCACCGGGTGAGTATGGTAAGGGAAGTAGTTCTCATTAAAGGATGAGACTAGGATACAAATCACACCCTTCATATTGCTTAACCATCTACCTACATGGGATGTGTCCAAGTTCTACCATTGGCAAGTAGAAAACCCTCATCGGTAGGTTAGAAATCCGGATTCCATGCTTTGCTACCACGGTCTATGTTGGTTATTGTCTATTATCATCATATAGGATACCCACTAGAATTAGAGAAGTTCTACGAAGTTTAGGTGGTGATATGGAATGTTATCTAGACATTGCATGATGGGCTTTGAAGGTTTTAGTTAGAGTCCCGAGGACATTCCCAAGACCATTACTTTAAAGTCTTTTATGTGATGATGTCTCTTATTAAAATAATGAATGTAATGACTTAAGTTAAGAAAGTATGTTGACTGAATAAGTACTTATCTAGAGTAGTTATGGATTGTTTAGGTAAGGTTTGAAGGGGGCATAGGAATGGTCACTTCGTACCTTACCAAGATAAGTGTTAAGAATGACTCTTGTTAGGGAAGTTAGTTGAATTATGTAGAAATGATCCAAACAAAGGTATTCTTAAGGATTACTTAGTTAATATTTAAGAGGTCAATCATGGACGTTATCTTCTTGATTACCTAAGTAAGTCTTTTGATAACCATTGTAGAGAAGAATGTCATGTTATATGTATGTTAATTTTTTGAGTGAGAATGATTCTATCTTAGGTACTATAAAGGATATCTTAATTGTGTGTGTAAGGGGTTGTACGGGAGGTCGCTTCACAACTCACTCATGTGAACCTTAGAATCATCTTTGGTTGGAGAATCTCATGTTCATATGTTTGATGTATTTGTAAGTATGTATATCTCATTATAGGTCGTCTTTTGAATCATTTAGGTGTGCCTAGAGAGGGTGTATGGGCAGTCTCTCTTTATCTTGATTAAGTGAGTCATATGATAGCTTTTAGTGAGGGTATTAAATGTTAGAAGGTTATTGAAGTGAAGTTGAAAAACTTTACTATAACAATGAAGAAGTTCACTATACAGTGAAGTGGTTCACTAGAATGTGTTCCTACAAACGTGACTAATTGCTTAAATGATTCCTTATGTGTTTCTATGTTGTTAAATGTTGTTCTTATGCTTATAGTATGACGTTCTAATAAAAATTCATGAAAAACATGTTATTTACTAAATTTCCCTTTTTCATGGTTTTTGCATGGCATCCATACTTATTATATAAAATGTGCTAACCCCTAATTTTCCCTTTTTCACTGAAGTGTAGGGAATTGGAAGTCTTGATGTGCCATGGAGGATGGATAGATTTCTAAGTGTTAAATATGAAGTATTGGTGAGTCCTCATCGATTCAACGACAATATCAACACGTGTTCTCTTATGTGTTAGTCGTTATTTTATTGTCTTGTATAGGCTTATGTCCCAAGTATTGTATACTCTAATGTTTTGATGGTTCAACGAGTTCTTTGTGTGTGAAGTAAATTTTGAATTATTACTCATTTTATTATGTTTATTATGAAATGAATGATACGATTGGCTTAGGTTAGACTTTTTGAAGAATCATTTTCCGTGTGGCGACATAAGGACACTCTAAGTTTTCGGGTATACTTCCTTGTAATGACTGCCAAAGGCAGCCCACCAACATATGGCAATCGACGCCCTGTTGGTTGTGCTTAGTCTATTGAAACATAGATGTGGGATTTTTGGTACAAAAGATAAGCCTCTATCCCATACCACAGACCAATTGGATAGTGCGTTGGTAAACGGACGGGTGTCGATAGTCCATCTATCGTTTGGGTCTTTCCCTACACTAGACACTGTAGGTTCAAGGGGTGAATTGGTAAATTCACCCCAACTCCCAATAAGACTTTGGACGGTTTTTTGAGTGTTTGTGTATTTTATGAGTATATAATCCATTAAACTCTCTTTAAACCCTAAAACCTTAATAAAAACACATTCCCTCCCAAAGTTTCTTCAAAAACCTTCATGGGAGCTCAAGGTGCACATGGAGCTTGAAGATCGTTCTTAAATGGTGTTTATTCTTCATTTATCATTGGGTTCTTCTAATAAGGTATGTGAGTTCTTCATCCAAGGATTGCTATAAAACTAGATCCAATTTCAATGATGATTTTCGAAGATTTCAAAAAGAAGAAAAGTCCAATTTCTACTCTATGTCTTGGGTTCTTGCATGAAAGGATTTCAAACGTTAAGATAAATTATTGATGTATAATTAATGTTTTCCATTGAAATTCTCCATGAGCCCTTGACCTTCAAAAAACTCTCAATTTGATTAAAATATCGGCTATGTGATCATGATTTGATATTAATTAATTGAGGTATAGAATGTTTTGGGCTTTTGATTAGTGTATAGATTATGATTGATTGGTTTATAGGCTATTCAATTTGATCAATTAAGCATTGTATATTCTTATATCTATCGACTATTAAGCTTATTAAATTGATATTGATTTAAGGCATATGATTTCTAGTGTACTTTTCTATGAGCTATTGAATGATATAAGGTTGTATTCAATTGATGTCTAATTGGTCTTAGATTGATAATTATATAATAAATTTACCTAGATACATTTAGTATAATACTTTATGTATTGAATTGATGTTCATGGCAATGGTAAGGGCCTTATAGTATCGAATTGGATGATTTAGCTTTGTGATTGAAGTGGTGAGATTGAATGGGTGGTAGTTTTCGTAACTCTATTAATATTATGTATAGTTTTTTTATTATAATATTGATTGGTATTGTCCACTTATGGTGGCGGTGCTCTGTGAATTAATGTCGCCTTATAGATGTTACTCTATGCAATATAATGATCATTGCCTTCTCAGCACTACTTGACGTAAAATGATGATTGGATTAGTTGATTCATGAGAAGTATGAGCATATATATCTATATGTGATGTAATGTGAAAGTATGTGTTCTTTCTATGTTTGTCAGGAGATCATGTAAACTATGGCTATGTATTTATATGTGTAGTCTTATAGTTGAGTGTTTGTTCCTACTTGACTATATTATGATATGGTAGTCTATAGGATGAGATAAATATGGTAATCGTAATTCCTAAGTGATTTAAAGAATTACATGTCATATGTGTTAAAGTTTACTTTATGCATGTATGAATGTGAGTATGAGATGTCTTGACTTAGAATGCAAATTCCTTTTAGTCTTGAATGTATGAATGACATGTGACCTTGAATGATGCTAAGAGGGTCTTTATGTGAAACCTTGAAGCTAGTGGTAAGGTTATGAATGCTGAAGTGGAAAGTCGTAATAGTATCCTTCATGTAAAGGAATGATACGCTTAAGGTAGATTTGCTGGAACCGCATCATATCAAACCTTAGGAAAGTCATGATGATCTTCTTGTCATCATTGGAAGGTAGCCCAAGAGGACAACTTTGGCAGGATGTATGTGACTAGCTTATGAACATTATATGGAACCCCTTTATATGAACCTTTAATGAAAATTACTCCTTGAAAACTAAGGTTAGCACCGAGTGAGTACTGTAAGGGAACTAGTCTAATTTAAAGGATGAGATTAGAATACAAATCACGCCTTTTATATTCCTTAACCATGTGCCTACATGGGATGTGTCCATGTTCTACCATTGGCAAGTAAAACACCCTCATCAGAGTAGGTTAGAAATATTGATTCCATACTTTTCTATAATGGTCTATGTCGGTTATTGCTTATTGTAATCATATTGGATACCCACTAGCATTAGAGAAGTTCTATGAAGTTTAGGTGGTGGTATGGAATGCAATCTAGACATTTCACAATAGGCTTTGAAGGTGTTTGTGAGAGTCCCTAGGTCTTGTCCAAGACTATTACCTAAATGTCCTTTGTATGATGAATGTCTCTTAATGATCTAATGAATGTAATTATTTAAGTTAAGAAAGTATGTTAAGTGTAAGTACTTATCTAGAGTAGTTAAGGGTTGTCTAGTTAAGGTGTGAAGTGGGCATGGGATGGTCACTTCGTATCTTACCTAGATAAGTCTTAAGAATGACTCTAGTTAGGGAAGTTGGTTTAATTATGTAGAAATGATCCAAACATAGGTATTATTAAGGATTAGTTAGGTCATCTTGAATAGGTCAATCATGGACGTTATCTTCTTGATTTACTTAAGTAGGTCTTTTGATAAACATTGTAAGAGAGAATGTCATGTTATATGTATGTTAATGTATTACGTTAGAATGATTCTATCATAGGTACTCTATAGGATCTCTTAAGTGTGTGCGTAAGGTATTGCATGGGCGGTCACTTCACAACTCACTCAAGTGAACTTTAGAATCACCTTCGGTAGGAGGATCACATGTTCATGTGATTGATGTATTTGTAAGTATGTGTATCTCATTATAGGTGGTGCTAAGGATCATTTAAGTATTCCTAGAGAGGTTGCATTGGCGGTCTCTCTTTGTCCTATTCAAGTGAGTTTTAGGATAGCTTTTAGTGAGGTTATTAAATGCCAGAAGGTGTTTAAAGCGAAGTTGAGAAACTTCACTGTAATAGTGAAGAAGTTCATTGTATAGTGAAGTAGTTCATTGGAAATTGTTCCTAAAAATTTGTTTAATTGCTTAAATGATTCCTTATGTGTTTCTATGTTGTTTAATGTTTTTCTTATGCTTATTCTATGATGTGTTAATAAAAATTTATGAAAAACATGTTATTTACTAAATGTCCCTTTTCATGGTTTTTGCATGACTTCTACACTTATTAAATCTAATGTGTCAACCCCTTCTTTTCGCTTTTTGACTAAAGTGTAGGGAATTTGAAGTCTTGATGTGCCATCAACGATGGATAGGTTTCTAAGGGCTGAAGATGTATTATTGATGAGTCCTCATCGGTTCAAGAACAATATCAACACGTGTTCCCTTATGTCTTAGTCTTTATTTTATTGTCTTCTATGGGCTTATGTCTCAAGTATTGTATACTCTAAAGTTTAGATGGTTAAAGGAGATGTTCTAAAGGTTTAATGTTTTAAATTAAAGTCTTCCACTTGTGTAATGATTATGGAAAGAGTTCTCCGTGTGTGAAGAAAGTTTTAACTTCTTACTAGTTTTAGTATCTTTTTCTATGAATGATACGAGTGGTTTAGATGAGACTTCTTGAAGTCTTATTTGTCGTGTGATGACACAAGGCCACTAAATTTTAGGGTGTACTTGCGAGTCGTGAAAGAAATGAGTTCACTTCCTCTTTGAATGGCCTTGGAAGTTCACATCTTTAAAATTAAAGTAAACTGTAAATGTTCAAGATGAACTCACTGTAATATTTTGGAAGTTTACTGTAAATGCTTCTTTTTGTTAAAATTATGGAATTCTTCTCTAAGTGATAAATGATGATTTCTTATATTGTTTTACTTCAATATTCATGAATGTTTTACTTAATTGGCATAAAAATGTGTTTTAACTAAAATCTCCCTTTTTTGTATGTTTTTGCATATGTCATACTTAGTACATTTTTTTGTACTAACCCGATACTTTTCTAAACTGTGTAAGTATAGGTTTGGACGCAAGGTTGAAGTCTTGAAGGCAAAACATGGAAAATTTCTCATAAGACAAAATATGTACTTATATATCCTATCGTATAGTTCCTATCTTTTTAGTTTGTTTATGTTAAGACTTCTTATGTATTTTTTTGAATGTAAAAGGTCGTGTCCCTAAGATATTTATGTCGTGTCTTCAAGATTGGCTTGTGACGATGAGACTTCCTTAGTATTTTATGTAAAATGTTTTCTTTTATTAAATAATTCGTGAAAACATTTAATTCCTTACTACTGGTCATGTCTTATGCATTGAACAATAGTTAAAGGGCTTGTACAAGACCCCAAAGGGGTTAAGTACATACGGTCATGACCCAACGGTTCTCCCTCACTTCAATTGGGTGTTTTTGAGTCGTGACAACATATGACCGAAACCTTATGGTGCCTATGTATCCCTCTTAGGCATGAATCAAGTGAAATGTAGTTCCCACTCAAAGGTCAACAAAAAAAGGAAATTTACGAAATAAAATCAACTGAGGTCGACATAGGCCACCTACGTAGCTCATTCTTGAGATTTCAGGTCAAACATAGTTCAAATACAAGGAAATACTAAATGGCAAAAATGGGGTAACCAAGGATGTCGTAGTCTGCCTACGTATATCATTCTTGAGAATTCTTCCAAGACATAGTTCATTACAAGTGGGATAAATTTTCTAAGCAATGAAATTACATACAAATAGAACAAATTTCTAGGAAATGACACGAAATACAAATTGAACCTTCACGGGTAATATCTCTTGACAATATTTGAATTGATCGGCTTCATCAATGCAGTAGCATCCATCTCCAACAATATAAAAGAACCTTCATATAATATTTGCAAAAAATGTAAGGCCCTTGCTAGTTCTACGCAAATTTCCATTTGTACTTAACTTGATGAGGAAAAATGCGTTTAAGGACTAACTGAGTGATTTTGTTAATTCGGGCTATGATTTTTGTGTGGAAAGCACGAATCATTTTTTTTGATATAGTTGACCAATACAAATTGCAACCATTCTCTTCTCATTAATCAATGTTAATTGATTAATTCGCTTGCTGACCCACTAAGCATTACTCAAGTCAGCTTCTTGGATATTTTTCAAGGAAGGTATCTGAACATCAGCAGGTATGAATGCTTCTTTTCCATATAGTATAATGTTTGGCGTAGCTCCAATTGAATTTCTGACGGTCATTCAATAACTCAACAAAGCTTATGGAAACATCTCAGGACAACCTCGATGATTGTCAATAATTTTCCTCAGAACCTTGTTGACGTTCTTATTTGATTCCTGTACAACTCCATTCATTTGAAGTCGATAAGTTCTTGAGTTTTGGTGAGTAATCTTAAACTTCTCACATATATCTCTCATTAAATGACTATTATGATTTGTACAATTATCAGTAATTATGGATCTTGTACTCCAAACTTGCATATTAGATTGTTGCGAACATAATAAGCTACAACTTTCTTGGTCACAGATTTCTATGGAGCTGCTTCCACCCACTTGGTGAGGTAATCAATGGCAACCAAAATAAATTTGTGTCCATTAGATGTGGATGGATCTATTGGACTTATCACATCCATGCCCCTAGCTACAAATGGCCAATGTGATCTCATAACATTGAGTTCGTGAGGCAGCACTCAAATCAAATCACTGTAAACTTGAACACCTGTGACATTTCTGCAAAAAATTGCAACTATCATGCTTCATAGTCATCCAGAAATAAGTGGCTTGATAGATCTTCCTCTCCAAAGTGAATCCATTCATGTGTTTACCACAAATCCTAGCATGTATTTGTTCAATAAGCTTTGCATCTTCAGCATCATCAATACATCAGAGAAGACCTAAATCTGGAGTCTTCCTATAAAGGATTTCTTCACTAACAAAAAAGTTTAGGACCATATATCGTATCAACTTCTTCTTATCGAATGTGACCATCTCTTGATAAATCCAGCATTATAAATAGTTTTTTATATATAAATACCATGGAAAACCGTCTGGTTCCACTTCAACATGTGAACAATAGACTAGATGTTCTTTCACCTCTATATCTAGTGGATCAATATAATCACTATCAGGGTGTTGAATCATTGACGCGATGGTGGCAAGAGCATCTACTAAATCATTCTGTATTTTGGAAGTTTATTTGAATTCAGTCTTGTAATATCTTTTACACACCTTATGTATATACTACAGATATAATGAACTTTTTGGGTTCTTTGACAACCCATTTTTCTTGAACCTGATTAATCAATAAATCTGAATATTTGATAACAAGAAGCTGATGAACATTCATATTGATGACCATCTTAATCCCAAGAATGAATGCTTCATATTCGGCCATGTTGTTAGTGCAAAATTAAATAGTAGTTTGGAAGCCACAAGATAGTGCTGACCAGATTTTGACACTAAAACGACTCCAATACCTTTTCGCATGTGACTAGTTTCTCATTGGAAGAATAATATCCAACCAGGTTATGCTTTAGAAATATCGTCACCCACAAATGATATATCTTCGTTGGATAAATAAGTCTTCAGGGACTCATACTCTTGATCGACAGGGTTTTCTGCAAGTTTATCAACTAAGGCTTGTGCTTTTATCGCCTTCCGAGTCACATAAACGATATTAAATTCACTTACAAGCATTTTCCATTTAGCCAACTTTTCGGTCGTCATCAATTTCTAGAAAATGTACTTCAAAGGGTCCATTATGGAAATGAGGTATATGGTATACTAAGACAAGCAATTTCTCAATAGCTCACCGTTCCACCAATTTTCACAATTTCCAAATCTAAAATCTAGTAAAATAGGCTAAGACACGCTAGTACCTCCTAGAACTAGTTTTTGGACGTCATGGACGTTTTGGTTTCTAAACTTTTAAATGACTTATAAACATTGAAATAAGCTTTAAAATAGTTTCTAGACCTTATGATACTTATGTTAGACTTTAAGACACACCTTGGATTTTTGAAGTGTTACAAGAAGGATAAAAAAAGAGTAGAAGAAAGGGAAGGAGAAGGAGAAGCAAAAACACAAAGAAAATGCAAAAGCGAAAAAGAAAGAGAAGAAAGTCACAATCGTCATTTGTGATGTGAAGAGACAATATCTATTTGAAGGATTTAACATTGACGACGAGGATCCAACTGAACTAATGTCATCCTCTCAAATAGGATAAATTAGGGTATCTACAAGCATTGTGCAAAAAAGTAAGATCTTTGAACTATTATTAGTATTTCTTCTTGTTTTCCTCTAAATAATTATTTATAATGATTACACAATTGTAAAAGATACAAGGATGATCACTACATAGCCAATTGCTCGATTTTGGACAACTTTATTTTGTAGTTGCATTTCGAAAGAGTAAGGATTGGTTCTACGTATTGTCACAACCCAATAAGTGTTGGACTGATGATGTAAATTCATGTCCCATTTTATGTTTTGATTAATTCATGAATATATACAAATAAATTTATACAGAGATACACTTGTTTGATGCATCTGTGCAGTATGTGGATGTCATTTTTTTACTATTTGCGTAAGAAGTCAAAGCAACAGAGTCATTCTAAATATCGATATACCATTACTAGTTGTTTTTTTCCAAACATACATTGACAATGATAGAGTTGTTCCTGAATATGAGGATGAAATCATCGGCAATATGAAAGGGTTTGGTATAGATTGTGGACTGCCTTGGCACTTGACAGATGATGTTTATGTCCCTGTAAATAGTAATGGGGACTTCCATTGGTTCTTTGCAGTATTTGCATTGAAGGAATGATGTATAAAAGTATATGATTCGATGTTCTCATCTAGGACTAACAAAAAATTATCCTTCGAGATTCAAAATTTGTCCACAATGTTGCCAAAGTACCTCGAGCTAAGTGATTTTTCTAGGTAAAAAGAGCAAATCAGCTGGTCAGTCCTTGAATGTTACCAAGGAAAGAACAAATCACACCCATCCGAAGATCGACATAATACTGGTATTGCCCAACAGGAAAGCAGATGTTTGTAAGTATCACGTTATTTTTTTGTCTTACGACATGTGATGTTATTATCTTTTGTAATTGATGATATACCATGTAGAGATTGTGGACTTTTTGTCACTGCATACGCTGAGTTTTTGAGTGATGGACTAGAAGTACCATCTAGTGGACCTAGTGTTGAAACCCTTTGCATGAGATATCTTTCACTCCTATGGAATTATCGGATTTTATAGGCTTGGAATGACTATGTTAGTAACAATGAAGATCTAGAGAGGCCTAGATCTAAAGAAGCAAGAATCGATAAAAATGTTGTGGTTAACACCATTGATTAGACAGGTGGTTATGTATATCGTTGTGAATTAAATTTTTGTTGATAAGTTGTGTAAAACAATTGGTGAAGTGTTAATTTTTGTTTATAATATTAATATAAATTATTTTTATGACTATTTTGATTTTGTTAAAAGAATTGTCAATTATGAAGACAGGAAGATATGTTGTGCCTGTGGAAACAAATATAACTTCTGTTTTAAAAAACACCATATAATTATCTTCATGTGTACAAACATAAAGGATACATGCGGAAACATATTTCACAGAAAGGAGACATGTGTTAAGATATTTTACCAATTTTGTAGTCTAATACCTAATGTAGAGCCTCACATGCTGAATAAAGACTTAGAACATTGTTTTAAGGCCTAAAATAATGAATATAAATCACTTAGAAAGTTTTAGAGTCAAAACATCAAGGAATATCCATGATGTTTTGTGAAATGTAAAATAGAAGTTAGTGTTCCTTCGCATGTTTCATGGGGTTTTAAGAGTCGGAATTCAATGAAATTTTGTAAAAAGTGTTAAATATGTATTAGAAGGTGTTTAGGGTAAAAACTTCAAGGTAGAACTCCCCAAGGACCACCCTATGGGACCTTGAGGAGGACCCTTCCAAAATGACCAAAAGTTGTAAAATCACAGTGGCTATCGACAAACCAAAAGACGGGGCGTCGCTTGGTTTACAAGGCCTCGATGGCATCCGTATTCAAACACGTAGCCATTTTACAAATATAGCCAAAATTTAAGTCTCTAAACTTATCGACAGATGTGC
The DNA here is from genome assembly GCA_027704765.1 of Solanum habrochaites. Lineage (NCBI taxonomy): Eukaryota > Viridiplantae > Streptophyta > Magnoliopsida > Solanales > Solanaceae > Solanum > Solanum habrochaites. Next base: position 29,101,195 of record JAKWJA010002497.1, read on the forward strand.
AGTATGGTGGGAATGAGCAAGTGTCGATTGACCTATAAACCGTAGGTCGGGGTCTCGTAGGTCAGGTTTGGTTTGCTCTCTAAATCTTTAATGAAATAATTTATTTAAGTTAGTTTCTTAGGTGATTAATTAAGGGTTAGGAGGTGTCTAATTAATTTAATCAAGGTACTATACAAAGATCTAAACCTAATTAAACTAACACAACTCACTTCAAATTCTCCGAACTCAAAAACTCTTCCTTCTCTCTACTTTCTCTCTCCCCAAAGAAGACTCTATTTAAGACCAAGATCAATAGTCTTAGGGATGAAATATTCCTACATTTTATATATCAACCATCAATATTAAATAAGGTATGGAAGGTCTTCTTATTTAGGATTCCTTTCCGCAAATGTTTCTTTTGAAATTGATTTTCAAAAGTTGATAAAAACATGGAATTCATTCCTAAAATGAAATTGATCTTTCAATTGTATTGTTATTGGTTTACTTTGATTATTATGGGTTTAATATGAAATATTATTGGTTAATTGGGTTTTTCTTCATTCTAGACCTAGTTCAAAAGAAGAAATCATGAATTGACCTTATTTCCTCAATCCTAGGTCATGAATTGATGTTGATTTGAATAGTGACGGGTGCAATTGAGTTAGTTCTTATGTTAATTACTATTATATAATGTAATAAAGGCTATTAATGGATGAATGGTTTGTTCACAGTAATAGCATGGAAGAAGGCTTGTGAAGGTGAATTGGTAAGACCTATGATCTTGAACTCTTACTTCATTTGTGATGGATTGTACTTGATGATGATGTTCACTTGAAGTATTGATTATGGTGAGATTATATAGGTGATAGTATGATGAATGTAATTGAAATGTCTTTATTATATGTATTTTGAGAATATGATTAAGGTATGATGATATAAAGTTGATTGTGGATCAATTTTGTGCCTTACTGTGACATGATCATGATAGTGTGTTAATCTCACATATGAGAGTTGTATTAAAAAGAAGTTCTCATGCAATTCCAATTGATCTAATGAACATGAATATACAAGGGGTTAGTCTCCTATGACCTATACTAAGCTATGATTATTAATAAAGGCTTAAATACATTTCATAAGGGGACTATAGCTAAGCATCGAGTGAACTTGAAAATGAGAGGTGTTGACTCTCCATAGAAGGGACATTCACCAAGTGTTCTCATGAGATGAGGGCTCCAATTGCCAATGGGAAAGTAGAGGCTTCAAGAAATATCTCCTAGTTTATTAAGTATGTTACCTCCATAGGAATACTACCTAGTGGATCCACCTAGAATGCTACTTTCATGTTTTTGTACTACCTTTGCAAGTAGCCCACTTTCTATCTATGTAGGGTTACATGACACTGGATTCCATATTTAGATCATGTGGTCTATGTCGGATAAGCAATTATTCCCTAAAGTAAAATAAAGTTATGAAGTGAATACTAACTAGGGTGACTTAAGGGGTTTAACTTAGTCTAGGTAGGGATAAAAGACTCTACCTACAAATTTCATTAGTTGGCCTTGAGGAATGTCCTAGGAGATTGTTCTTCTTTTCTCATAAATTAAATAATATGCATATGTTGGCTTTACATTTTCATGACCTATATGATGTTGATTTCACTTATGAATATGTTTTTAGTTTATATTACTCAATGTGATGATGACTACTTACCATACTAGGTTATTTGAAGTTGGATAATGCTTGTGATCTTTGTTGGATTTACTTGGTTGTGTGGGTTTATTGGACTTGAATTGATCATTGCACTTGTAAGTTAAGTAATGGGTTATGGGTAATGGTGTTGAACATATTGTAATGTTATGAACTCTTGTATACGCATTGTTGTGGTATAACATTATGCTGAAGTTGGTGTGGTTATGTACTCTAATATGCTCCTATGCATGATGACTTGACTTTTCTTTATGATGTTGGTCTTGTATGGTATATGTACTTGTCAATTATTTGCTCACTGGTTCCTATGTGTTCTCTATTATGCATAAAAGCTATTCAAGGTAAATTAGCATGTTTTGAACAAATGTCCCTTTTAGCATGATTTCTAAGATTATGTGTGCATATATTTCCATACTTAGTACAAGTGGTGCACTAACTCATATTTCTATGTTTTCTAGAAAATGTAGGTTCCGGCAATTGAGTTCCTAGAAGTACAATTGAAGAAGACTTGGACTCTTTTCTCCATGTTTTGGTAGGTCCTCATGTTCGGGGATGTTACCTATTTCTACATTCTAGCTTTTAAGGTGTATTGTCATAAATACTTTGTTTATTCCTTTATGGTTTGGATATTAATGTAAGCCTATATTGGCATGTGGACTTTTTATTGGCTATGTCTATGATTTGTAGTAGTTTAGATGGTTCAATATGAGACAAAGTATAAGACTAAATTCCTATGTATCATATCTTGTCTAAATGAGATGCCTGTGTATACCTTATATGCGAGGACTCTTAGTAAACTCCACATGTAGTACGCGAGAGGTGTATGTAAACCTCACTATGTAGTTATACTTGAATATTTCTAATTTTTTGCATTTTTTAACCTATGAAATGTAATGACGAATACTAATAGACTAGTTTTAGTCCTCTCCAAGGACGATGATGACGGTTACATTTAAGGGGTGCTCCCAAGCCATGACAATGTTTGTATCACAACATGAGGTCAAAGAAATATAAGGATTTAATTCTTAACAACCACATTTACGTAGAGTCTTGTTCATGGGTGTGAAGCATTCCAAGCGTGCCACACTTATGAATGAGAGGTATGTGACGCTTAAGAATCCTCACTTATTGGTAAACATGAAAGTCTTGTCATGTCCTTTTTCTTCTAATCCTTTTCTTGTGGATATATGATATGACTACGAGACGTGCATCTACAATAAGAGTGGAGGAATATTTTTCTAATGCAGGAGTTCCTCCCCAAGGAAACCAAGTCCCTCTACAAGACAACCAAGTGCCTCCTTAAGAAAAAGCTCCGGTCATTCCTCTATCTATGACGGATGGAGAGATAAGGTCGGCATTTTTGACTTTGGCTCAAGATATGACTGCCCAAGCACAAGAGAACGGTATCCACTAAAGCTCAATCCATGGAAGCTCAAGAAAATAGGGATGTTGGACCCTATGTTAAATAAATCTTACTACCACGACTTGTCGCTTGAGGGACTTCACTAGGATAAACCCTCCTATCTTTTTGGGTCAAAAGTAAATGAGGACCCCAAGAATTCAGTGATTTGGTCTACAAGATTTTATATGCTATGAGGTTCAGTTAGAATTAAATGGTCGAGCTAGCTTACTATGAACTAAAGGATGTGGCTCAAATATGGTACACCCAATAGAGAGATAATAGGGACTTGAGAGAGGGTCCTATCAGCTGGGAGGCGTTAAAAAGGGCTTTTCTTGATCACTTATTTCATAGAAAGAAAAGGAAGGCAAAAGTGGAGGAATTCATCAACCTTCACCAAGGACGTATAAGTGCGCAACAATGATCCTTTAAATTTACCAAAATTGTCCAAATATGCGCCTTCCTTTGTGTCTTACCCAAGGGATGAGATGAGTTACTTTATGACGAGAGTGTCTGAGAATTTGGTTAATGAATGTCGTGCGGTGATGCTCCACGACAATATGGATATATCTAGTATATGGTTTTGTCTCAACACATTGAGGAAACTAGACTAAAGAGGAATAATAGAAAGTATAAGAGGGACACGTCTTATGAAGAAGGTACTTTCAAGGGTATGCTTGAGATTCAAGACAATTCTAGGTTCAAAAAGAGGGTTTCTAAGCAAGTTCCTTCAAAATTTCCAAAGACCAACAAGGATAGGGTGTCTAACCCTATGTCCTAAAAGGATAGAAGTGGAAATTCACCATGTGATAAACAAACTTGATCAAAGTGTGCTAAGATGCATTGGGGTGAGTGTCTAGTTGAGACGGGCAATCACTTTGGTTGTGGAGATGAGGGTCACAATGTTAAGGATTTCCCTAATGCGAGGGGTCAAGAAAAGGGAAGTGGTTGAGCAATCAAGTGGTCCTAGTTCTGAACCTCCAAAGAGTGATTGTTTTTATTCCCTTTTTTCGAGAGGTCAACAAGAAGAGTCCCCCAATGTGGTCACCGGTATGTTACAAGTCTTCTCTATTTATGTTGAAGCGTTACTTGATTCCGATGCTACATTGTAATTTTTAACCCAACTTGTAGCTTAAAAGTTTGATATTATATCCGATATTTTGATTGAACCATTTTTTGTTAGGATCCTGATAGGTGACTCTGTTGTGGCTAGATATGTCTTTGGGAGTTGTCCTATATCTTTGCTAATGGAGTTACTTGGGTTGATTTTGTACATTTTGATATGTTTGATTTTGATGTTATTTTGGGAATAGGTTGGTTGCATGCTTGTTTTGCTTCCATATATTATCGAACAAGTGTTGTTAAGTTCAACTTTCCAAATGAATCCGTTTAAGAGTGTAAGGGGGTAAGTCAATTCCTAGCGGTTGTATAATTTCTTGTCTAATAACTTGCAAAATGATCTCTAAAGGGTGTCTATACCTTATTGTAAGAGTCAAATATCTTGAGTCTGAATTCCTCCCATTGAGTTGGTCCCCATTGTGAGAGAATTCCGAAAGTCTTTCTTAATAACTTTCCCAGAATTATTCCCGAATGGGAAATTGATTTTTGTATTGACTTATTACCGATACGATTTCCATTTCAATCCCTCCTTACCGGATGGCTCCGACAGAATTGAATAGTTAAAACTCCAACTCAAAGACATGGTATATAAGGGGTTTATTCAACATAGTATTTCACTACGGGGAGCTCCGGTGTTGTTTGTTAAGAAAAAGGATGGTTCCTTATGATGTGTACTGAGTATCAGAATCTCAATAAAGTCACCATTAAGAATAAATACCCCTTTCCTAGGATTGACGACTTGTTTGATCAACACCTAGGGGAAAACTACTTTTCTAAGATTGACTTGAGATCGGGATATCACCAACTTAGGGTTAGAGGTGAGGATTTACAAAAAATTGCATTTCGAACTAGATATGGTCACTATGAGTTCTTAGTGATGTCGTTTGGTCTCACAAATTCTCTGACAAGTTTTATGGACCTAATGAATAGGGTGTTCCAAAACTACATAGATTCCTTTTTGATTGTTTTCATTTATGATATATTCGTTATTCGAAAAACGAGGGTGATCATATGGGTCATCTGAGAGTGGTGTTACAAGTTCTCAAGGAGCACCAACTATTTGCCAAGTATATCAAGTGTGACTTTTGGTTTGGATTAGTGGAGTTTCTTGGTCATATCACCTCAAGTGAGGGTATAGAGGTTGATCCAAATAAAACTGAGATTGTTAAGAATTGGCCTACACCATTGACTCCAACAACATTATAAGTTTCTTGGGTTTAGCCGGGTACCATAGGAAATTTTGGATGGTTTTGCGTCCATTACTTCTCCTTTGACTAATTTGATCCAAAAACTGTGCAATTTGAGTGGTCGGAGGCATGGGAAAGAAACTTCCATATTTTCAAAGATAAGCTTACCTCCGATCTGGTGCTGACGTTAACAGAGGGTACCAGGGGTTTTGTGATATATTGTGATGCATCCCTAGTAGTTTTGGGTTGTGTTCTTATGTAACATAGGAAGGTAATATCCTATGCCTCTAGACAACTCAAAGTACATGAGAAAAATTATCCAAATCATGATCTTGAATTAGCGTGCGTAGTATTTTATTTGAAAATATGGAGGCATTAATTTTATGGTGTCCATATGGATGAGTATATCGACCATAAGAGTCTTCAATTTGTATTTAGTCAAAAATATTTAAATCTCCATCAAAGAAGATTGTTGAAATTGTATAAAGATTACGACAAAAGTGTTCTCTACAACTCCATGAAAAGCTAATGTGGTGGAAAATACTTTACGTCGTGTGACCATGGATAGTGTGTCTCATGTAGAAGAATAAAAGAAAGATCTAGTGAAAGATGTTCTAGGTTGTCTAGATTGGGTGTTCGGTTGGAAGATTCTGCAAATGGTAATTTTGTGGTTCAAAACAACTCGAATCATTCTTTGTGGTTGAGGTGAAGTAAAAACAATATCTTGATCCTCTTGATGGAGTTGAAGAAATCGGTACTTAGTAAGTTTAATGAGTAATTCTCCCAAGGGGTGATGGTGTGATAAGGCACCAAAATAGATTATGTGTACTGGATGTTGATGATTTTAAGAATAGGGTGTTAGAGGAAGCTCATGGTTCCCGATAATCCATCCATTCGGGTTCCACCAAAATGTATCGTAGTCTTCGAAAGGTATATTTGTGGGATAGCTTAAAAATAGACATAGCGGAAGTTGTGTCCAAGTATCCAAATTGCCAACAACTGAAAGCCGAGCATCTAAATCCTAGTGGTGTAACTGAAAATGGGTTTTTTTACTTGGAAGTGGGAGGAAATTAACATGGACTTCGTTTGTAGCATTCCAGAACATATACTCGTTGAGTGAAGAGCCTATTGAGTTTCAAGAATTTGTATTGGGGATACATATGCATCCCAATGACCAATATTGAGTAATATTGGATTAGAAAATATTGGCCTAAGAAGGTGTTAGCCAATTTTTAAAATATTAACAAGCTTGTTTAAGAAAAGTACCTACAATAAAGACCCAACGCTAAAAATCTTCATTTTTATTACTCACAAATTAAGTACAAGGCATCATAGTGTCAAGCCTAAGTACCATATCACATGATAATTTAAAATGATTATGTAGAGTAAGCAGTTCCCAAAGATATAGTGATTATCTTTGACACAACAAGAAATCAGCAGCAACCCATGTGCAACCACATGTGCAAGAATTCGGTTAAGGTGGTTAGGGAAGTTAGGGGCAGGCGAACATGTTTGTGGTTTGGGGGGGGGGGGTAAATCCATGTGGAGCTGATATTGATAACAATATCTAGGCCATAAATAACTTACCTAACTAGATAACTAACCTAGGACTAACCGAAATAAACTACTAGTGCACCCGAAAACATAAGACCTAACCTGGTGACACTAACCTAGTAACTATTTCAAGAAACATCCTAGTACAAAACCAAGAATGGTCCTAAAGGGTTGGTTATGGTATTTTAGTACTTACCCTAGGTTACTTAATTATGTAAATTAAAAACATTATTAGTTAATTTAAATGTTCAAATCGAAATCCTTACACTAGAAAAGTAACTGACTAAGAAACATCCTAGTACCTAACCTAGGATGGTCCAAAGGTTATGGTCATACCAACTTAGGTGTACTTTATTAATTATCCAAGGGTACTTAAGTAATTAAATTTTAAACTTAATTAATTAATTTAATTGGTAAAAACCGAAACCACTATGCAATTTCCAGATTTCGATTAAGTCAAGTATTCTTCTAATTCTAGTCAATTTAGAAGGGGCGTTTTAGTAAATTAGATAATTGATTTATTATTTATGTTAATTAGTCTAAGTTAAATTACTAAATATTCAGTTTCTAGACCTAGAACCATGATCATTCACTAAGAAACGCACGACTTGAAAGCACTAAATAAACACAAGAAAAACAAAAGTTCTCCTTACGTGATTTTAAGAAGTTCTTCAATGTTTTTGTGAAATAGTTCAGGGTGATATTCGTAGATTCAATTCTACAGTAAGGTATGGGTTTTATATCCTGGAATTCCTTCTCCAAGAGGCTGCTCAAATATTTTTCCAATCGAGAATATCGAAACTAGGGTTATTCCCAATGAATCGCATATTCATCTACCTAGTTCTCCCGATTTCTTATTCTTGCATGTTGTATGATGTGAATTTCAAGTATGTTGTTGGTTTGTGGTGTTAACTTATTATAATGTGTATATTTCCATGATTTTATTGTCAAATGAAACCTACATGTTAGATCCGAATACTTAGGGTGTTATCTACTTGAACGTTAAGTGTTGTAATGCCTACTTGTATTCGAGAATATACAATTGTTATAAGTTGTTCATTGCCTTGTTTCATAGTCTGATTAAAGATTAAAAGTTTTATTGTTTAATGTAATAGATTTTTATAATTTATTTATGATGTAATTTGCATGACTAGTGACATCGTTATTACAAGTATCTATGAAATGTAATTTATGCGAACAAATGGGCTAGAAAAATTATGTACAACACATTATTTTCAAAACATGTAAAGTCATACCAATCTCTACATCAATAAACTCATATAAGGGCACATAGTTTACACGTAAAGTCATACTAGTATAGAAAAGTATATAACTTAAAACAAGTTAGACAAGAGTCAATTACACTTAATCTATTACGTCAGAAATACTAACATAAAATAGTGCCAGAGTCCGTGAGACAAGTATCACTCACACCATGATGATAATGTAAGATCTAAGTTCATATTCATCAAGATAAGAAAGGGATGACTAGTAATCCATAGAGTTATGTAATTTTAATAACTAGATGTAAGCTTCCATAATGTTTGAGTCAAACTCTAAGAGATAAGAAAGTAAAGTTTGTGCTTAGCACTGATAGAATAACAATGAGCTTGTGCCAGCACATGTAAGTCTCATGAGACGAGCCTACCACAAAGGTAGACAAGTAGTCCCCGTATATTTCCAAGTCTTTGAACTATGTTTGCCAGCATAGGGGTACTAACGGGTGGAATCCTCAACCCAAGAATGCTAGCAGTTAGGCTTCACTTTTGCCAGTGATTACACCTCTTTTCGGTGTGGGGAAGACACCGGATTTAATGTTTAGATCACATGATCGATGTCAGTTATAGCTCAGGAAAGTATCCGCTTCAATTTAGCCGTGAACCCCTATTTGTTGTTTGGGTAAGACACTGACTTTGTTGCACTTTATCCGGTGAACCCCCTTTTCGGTATGGAGTAGACACAGAACTTGTTTCACCTTCACCAGTAAATAACCTTTTTTCGATGTGGGGGAGAAATTGGATTTCATGTTAGCTTACATGATCTACTTCCGTTAATGCTAAATAATTCTTTAAAGAAAGTAAGAAAGAATGAAATTAGCATGTATACAGTGAACAACAGATCAAAGTTAAGTTCAAAGTGAACTAAGAAAGTAAGAGCTCAAGAATATCAATAACCTGTTTTGATAAGAATGAATTTTTAACAAGTTATGGGTATAGCCAATAAAGATTGGCTTATAATGAATTCTTATATTATGCCAAAGGGGAGAAAACTGTATTGGCTAATCAATGGCCCAATATCCTTATACTATGAAACCAACCACATAATGGGAATATCTAATAAAGATTGGCTTATAAAGACGTATGCCAATATAATAAGAATAGAAAATATAACTTATAAGTAAGGTTTCCAATTCCTTTCTTGATATGTTTGGATTACTTACTCGATTCATTGTAGGTATGGGACGATAATGAATCATTTAACTTTTAATTAACATATAAGATTAAATGAGATCATTGAACTACACAACAGAAAGAAGAAAATACTGAAAAATAATCTAAGTGTCGGAAAAAGAGCTCACGGCTTAGAGGGAGCAAATATATAAATTTATGTTTATGTTGTTCTAAAATTATGATCATGATTACAAGGTCATATGTTCATATATAAAATGAGTTTTATGCTTTAAATGCATGAGAATATGTCATATTCATAGCATAAATCAGAAGTAGTGATTTAAGAAAGTAAAGAGACTTAAATTTCCAGAAACGACATGTTGCATTAGGAAGATCTTTCCTTGATCATGCATAGTCCTTATGTGTTATGTGCATACACCAATACTTAGTACAAGTGTGTACTAAACCCATATATTATTACTAGTTTTATCATTGCAGGTTCTAGAAAAGATAGAAGATTTGACGAAGCAGTTTGGATTAACGATCTCCAGAATTTGATAGGTCCTCTTGAGTTTGAGAATGCTACACTTTATTTTTCTAGATTTAGTACAATATATATAGCTAGCGTTTCATTTCAAACGTTTGTAATATCGCCGATTGGCAAACTAATATTATTATTATTTTGAGTCTTTATTTTGAATTTTTAAAATTTAATAAATAGCTGCTTTAGTTTGAGCTTATTTGAATATCACTATATATATTAATTATATGAAGTGTATGTATACTTAATTATGTTCTAAATGTTATAAATTTTTCGCAAATTTAACTGTATGATTGTGATGAAAGCTAAGAAGAGGCTTGTCTGCGACCTCTGAAAGGTTAACGATGCCGATCGCATTCGGGTTCTAGAATCTGGGTGTGACAAACTTTGTATAAGAGCATGAGGTTAATTACCTTGGAGGCAACTTGGAACTAAGGCTCAACACAACAAAGTTGTGTAGTTTATAACTTATGGTTGTGAAGTGCACCATAATCATGACTTAGAGACTTTGTGATGATAGGATTTTTCCTTTCTTCTACTCTTTATCGTGTTGTGTATGCGGGTAGAAGTATGAACACAAGAAGAATCGCAGCCAAGAGTGTTGGAGAAGCAGGTGTAAGGGGAAACCAAGCTCTTCCTCAAGCCCCAGCTGCTGGAGTGAAAATGCCTGTCAACCCTGTTCGTTGACGAATGAAGAAGTGAGAGCAACACTTGTTCAGATAGACCAAGCCATCACTTTTCAGGCACAGGCTATCATAACCCAGGTTACTAGAGAGGGTGCTCCCAGGGAGAACCCACATTCTAGCACCATGGCTAGTAGACTGAGAGATTTCACCAGGATAAATCCTCCAGTCTACTTCGGGTCAAAAACAAATAAGGATCCTCCGGATTTTGTGGTCAAGGTCAATAAGATTCTCTGTACTATGGGTGTTCATGGAGAGGAGATTGTCGAGTTTGTATAAGGTGCCAGATAAAGGTTCTATTCTTTGAAAGGTAGAGAGGAGCAGGAGAAGTCAGCTAATGTGGTCACTGGTACCTTGCATGTCTTTTATGTTCCCGGGTATTCATTTTTAGATCTAGGATCCACCTTGTCTTTTGTTACTCCTCTAGTAGCTAGTAAATTTTAATTGCTTCCTTAGATCTTGCATAATCCTTTTCTAGTTTGTACTCTCATGTGAGACAACATTAGATCTCAAAGGGTATATAGAGATTGCCCAATAATTGTTCATGATAAAGTTACTTATGTTGACCTAATATAATTAACCATGCTTGACTTTGATATAATTTTTGGTATGGATTTACTCCATAAGTGTTATGCCACTATAGATTATTGAAACAAGGTAGTAAGGTTTCTTCTTCCTAATAAGGTAGAGCTCGAATGGGAAGGGCGTAGTTCAAATCAAATAGGCCAAATAGTTTCCCATCTTAAAGCCAATAAGATGTAATCTAAGGGATATATACCACTTAGTTAGAGTCGATGACTTAGAACATGAATTTCATTCAATAGAGTCTGCGTCCATAGTGAATGAGTTTCAAGATGTATCATGATCTCAAGGAGATCTATTGGTGGGAAGGTATGAAGTGATATATTTCTATGTTTATGGAGGAGTGACCAAATTCCAACAGGTTAAGGCCGAACACCTTAAGCTTGGAGGTCTTACCATACCGATATAAGATCCCGTTACCCTCACTTATTCAGTTCTTGAGGGTAGATTTACTTTTCCTTGGTCAAATTTCGTTAATCAGAGTCTAAAAATATTAGTGCATTAGGCGGTTTTGGTGTTCTAGGTCCATAACTGTGTGTTTTACACTTGAACTACATGAGTTCATGCTTGCATTCATGTCGCTGTTTCTGTACAACGTTTGCATGATTTACGTGTTGCATGAGTTTGATGTGCATTGAGTTTAAGTAAGATTGAGAAGAAAGTTCCTCAATCTCAGATATGAAGCTTCATATAAGCTTTGAGTAATATACATTATCTAGAGTAAGTATGAATCAGAAATTCACAAAGAGTAAAGTTTAAAGTATGTTAATGTGTTCTAGAAATTACCCTCTTTGATTTAAAATGATGTGCACTGTCTTTCGGGGATGAATCTTACTAGGGGGGATAATGTAACATTCCAGAAAATATACACATCTAGCGAAGAGCCTATTAAGTTCTAAGAGTAGGTATTGGCGGTACATAGGCATACCAATGCCCAATATTGAGTAATATTGGGCATATTAGAAAATATTGTCTTAAAATGGTGTTAGCCAATTTTTTAAGTATTAACAAGGTTTTAAAAGAAATGTACCTACAATAAAGACCCTAAGCTAAAAATCTTCATTTTCATCGCTCACAAATAAGGTATGAGGTATCCAAGTTACAAGCCTATGTACCGTAGCACATGATCATTTAAAATGATTATGTAGAGTAAGCAGTTCCCAAGGATATAGTGAGGATCCTTTGTACAACAAGAAATGAACAGAAACCCATGTGCAAGCTCATGTGCAAGAATTTGGTTAGGCGGTTAAGGCAGTTAGGGATAGGCGCACATGTGTGTGTGCGGGGGGGGGGGGGCATAAACCCATGTGAAGCTGAGATTTATAACAATATCTAGGCCCTAACTAACTTACATAACTATCTAACTAACATAGGACTAACCGAAATAAACTAACTAGTGCACCCGACAACCTAAAACCTAACCGGGTGACACTAACCTAGCAACTAATTAAAGAAACATCCTAGTACCTAACCTAGGATGGTCCAAAAGGGTTGGTTATGGTCCTAGTTACTTAGGGGTACTTTATTAATTACCCTAGGTCACTTAGTTAATTCAATTGACAATTTATTAATTAATTTAAATGGTCAAACCGAAATCCTTGCACAAAACAAGTAACTAACTAAGGGTTGGTTATGGCCCTAAAAACATAGAGCTACTTAAATAATTACCCTAGGTTATCTAATTAATTAAATAAGCAACTTAATTATTTAATTTAATTTGTATAAACTGAAAAATCTAGGCAATTTCCTGATTTCGGTTAAGTCAAGTGTTTTTCTAATTCTAGTCAATTTAGGAGGGGCACTTTAGTAAATTAGCTAATTGATTTATTAATTAAGTTAATTAGTCTAAGTTAAATTACTAAATATTCAGTTCCTAGACCTAGACTTACGATCATTCACTAAGAAACGCATGACTTAAAAGCCGTAAAGAAATGCCAGAAAAACAAAAGTTCTTCTTAGGCGATTTAATGAAGTTCTTCAAAGTTTTCGTGAAAAACTGCACGGTGATCTTCGTAGATTCAATTCTATAGTAATATATGGGTTTTATCTCCTTGAATTCCTTCTCCAAGAGTCTTTTCAAACGTTTTTGCAATCAAGAATATAGAAATTTTGGTTATTCCCAATGAATCACTTCTTCATCCCCTTAGTTCTCCCGATTTCCGATTCTTCCAAGTTGTATGATGTGAATTTCGAGCATGTTATTTGTATGTGGTGTTAACGGATTATTATGTGTATGTTTCCATGATCTTATTGTCGAATGAAACCTACACGTTAGATCCGCATACTTTGGGTGTTTTCTCCATGAACGTTTATTGTTATAATGCCTACTTGTGTTCGAGAAGATGAAGTTGTTATAAGTTTTTCATTGCCTTGTTTCATAGGCTAATAAAAGATTAAAAGTTCGCTTGTTTAACGTGATAGATTATTATGATGTATTTATGAAGTAATTGGCATGACAAATGACATTGTTATTGCAAGGATCTACGAAATTGAAATTTATGCCAATAAATTGTCTAGGAAAACTATGTCCAACACATTATTTCCAAAACATGTAAAGTTATACCAATATCTACATCAATGAACTCATACCACAGGGTATTCCAATCCATGGAAAAAGTCCCAACATATCCTATCCACAAGAACTTGTGAACGCAATAACATTGTATAAGTAGTTATAACTTTCATAGAGAATTGTACAAAACTACCAATGAACGTTGAACAAGTCAAGGTGAGTAAAGAAGTAATGAAAAGCTTAAGTTCTGAAATTGACCTAATATGTATTGTATAAGTAGTTAAAACTTTCATAGAGAATTGTACAAAATTACCAATGAACGTTGAAAAAGTCAAGGTGAGTAAAGAAGTAATGAAAATCTTAAGTTCTAAAATTGACCTAATATAGAGTGTAAAAATAAGTGATACAAGTCTCAATTACACTTAATCTATAACGTTAGAAATACTCTTATAAAATGGTGCCAGAGTCCATGAGACAACTCTCACTCGCACCGTGATGATAATGTAAGACGTAAGTTCATATTCATCAAGCAATGAAATGGATGACCAGTCATCCACATAGTTAAGTAAATCACATAACTAGAGGTGTGCTTTCATAATTTTTTAGTCAAACTCTAAAAGCAAGAAAGTAATGTAAATATGAGCTTAGCACCTATAGACTAGCAATAAGCTAGTACCACCACATGTAAGTATCATGAGACGAGGCTGCCACCAAGGTGGACAAGTATTCTTTGTATGTCTCCTATTCTATGAATAATGTTTGCCAGCATAGGGGTACTAGCAGGTGGAAGCCTCCACAAAGAATGTTAGTAGTTCGATTTTAATTTTGCTGGTGATTCCACCTCATTTCGATGTGAGGAATACACCGGATTTCATGGTTAGCTCACAGGATATATGTCGGTTATAACTCAGGAAAGTATTTGGTTCATTGCAGCTGTGAACCCCTCTTTTCGGTGTGGGGAAGACACTGACTTGGTTGCACATTAGCCGGTAAACCCCCTTTTTGGTGTGGGGTAGACGAAGAACTTGGCTCAACTTTACCTATGAATCACCTGTTTTAGTTGTGGGGGAGACACTGAATTTCATGTTAGATCGCATGATCTACTTCCGTTAATCCTAAAGTGTTCTTTAATGAATGTAAGAAAGAATGAATATAGCATGATCAAAGTGAACAACAGAGTAGAGAAGTAGAAACTTCAGTTCAAAGTGAACTAAGAAAGTAAGATATCAAGAATATCAATCATGAGTTTTGATAAAAATGCATTTTTAAAAAGTTATGGGTATAACAAATATAGATTGGCTTATAATGAAATCTTAATTTTATGCCAATAAAGGGGAGCAAAATGAATTGGCTAATCAATGCCACAATATCCTTATACTATGAAAAAAACCACATAATGGGTATAGCTAATAAAGATTGGCTTAAAAAGACTTATGCCAAATTAACAAGAATAGAAGATATAACTTGAAACTAAGGTAACAAAATCATTCCTTGAGTCTTTTGGAATACTTACTCGATTCATTGTAGGTATGGGACTATAATGAATAATTGCATTTGTAAGTGATCCATAATATTAAAGGAGATCATTGAACTACACAACAAAAAGAATAAAAGATTGAAATATAATCTAAGTGTCAAAAAAGGAGCTCTCGGGTTAGAGGGAGCAAAAGTATAAATTTCCGTTAAGTTGTTCTAAAATTATGATCATGATTCGAAGGTATTATTTTCATATATAAAATGAGTTGTGTGCTTTAAATGCATGAGAATATGTCATATTCATTGCATAAATTAGAAGTAATGATTTAAGAATGTAAAGAGACTTGACTTTCCAGAAACGACATGTTGCTTTAGGAAGAGCTTTCCTTGATCATGAATAGTCCTTATGTGTTATGTGCATAGACCCATACTTCGCACATGTGTGTACTAACCCCATATGTTATTACTATTTTTATAGGTGCATGTTCTAGAGAAGATTGAAGATTCAACGAATTAGTTTGGATTAGCGATCTCCAGACTTTGGCAGGTCTCGTGAGATTATGTGATAGACTTAAGGGAAATCGGGGAAATCACTTGCTGTTGATTGAGTTCTCCTATAATAATATCTACCATTTGAGTATTTCCATGACTCCATTTGAAGCCTTTTATGGTGGGAGATGTAGGTTTGAAGTTGGGTGGTTTGAGGTTGGTGAGTCTTCACTCATTGGTTTCAAAATTATCTATGAAGGTTTGGAGATCATTCATGTGATGAGGTATATATTTTAAATAACCTAAAGTATGTAAAAGTCCTATGCCAGCAATAGGAGGAGAAATCATGAATTTGAAGTAGGTGATATGGTGTATTTGAAGATCTAACCTATCCAAGGTATGATGAGATTTGGCAAAAAGGGAAAGTTAATTCCCCATATGTGGGTCCATGTGAGGTCTAGTAAAGTGTTGTAAAGGTTGCATATGAGTTGAGAATACCTAGAGAACTATCTTCTGTTCGTGAGGTGTTTCATGTTTCCATGTTTAAAAAGTGCAGTGGTGATCCTGTGTCCATACTTCCTATTGAAGGTTTAGGTGTGGATGATAGTATTTTCTATGAAGAGGTTCCAGTGAAAATTCTTGATAGAAAAGTTAAGAACTTGAGAAACAAGGAGCTGGCCTCCGTAGAGGTGTCATGCAGAAACCACCTAGTTGAGGGAGCAACATGGGAGGCCAAGATCGACATGAAGTCCTGTTATCCTCATATTTTTCATAATTAAATTTAGTTCTCCCTAATAATAATGAAAATAATGAATAAATTGGTATTTGACTTGTTTTGCAAAAAATATGCATATTTGAGGTAAGGTTTGTGTTAAAATGCATTTTCATGTGAAAATGCTCTTTTGCTTTATTTTAACTTAATTGTGTTTTGGGTATTGTTGCCTTCATAAAATGGTATTGATCATGCTAATGTGTTGTAAGATGTTTTGGCATAAGTGACTTGATGATGATGTTGTGCTCATATTGATGTTAAGAAGAAAGTTCGTCATGTTGTAATGTTGAGCTCTTATATGTGGTAAAATTGTGATTGGAGTTTCTATGTGTAATTTCCATATTTTACTGTTGATTTAAGTTGTAACTCATGCTATTTTATGTTGTTTTTTTTTATGCTAGGATTGAGTCATTCATTTCCCTACAAAAGATTTTAGTGTCATTCCGGGACGAATGCTCCTAGGGGGGGGGATAACGTAACACTCCGGATCTCTAAGAAATCATATAGAGCTTCACGTGTTGAAAAACGAACTAAAATAATAAATATGAATCATTTAGGAAGTTTTAGAGTCAAAACTTCAAGGAACGTCGATGACGTCCGGTGAATTCTAAAATAGAGGTTAGTGTGTTTTGGCATGTTTCATTGGGTTTTAATAGTAGGAATTCAATGATCTTTGGTATAAAGGTGTTCAGTATTTATTATAAGGTTTTTAGGGTCGAAAACTTCAAGTATAACTCCCCAAGGAACACCCCAAGGGTCCTTGAGAAGGACCCTTCTGAAATGACCAAAATCTGTCAAATGACAGTGGTTATGGACGAGCCAATGGATGGGGCGTCAAAGGCATCAATAATCCAACATTTATAAACATTAAAAAATTTAAAAGGTCAAGTCTATGAACTTATCGTCGGACGTGCAGTACGGTAGGCATGAGCAAGCATCGACTGACCTACGGACCATAGGTCGGGGTGTCTAGGTCAGGTCTTGTTTACTCTATAATTCTTTTAAATGAAGTCATTTAATTAATTTAGTTGATTAGATGGTTAATTAAGGGTTGGGGGTGTATAATTAAGTTAATTAAGGTGCTATATCAAGACCTAAACCTAATAAGACTAACACAACTCACTTCGAATTCCCCAAACTAAAATCCTCTTCCTTCTCTTTATTTTCTCTCTGCCCAAAGGAGACTGTCTTTAAGGTCAAAGGGTTTAGGGATGCAAGATTCCTACTTTTTATTCCACAAACTTCAACATTAACTAAGGCATGAAATCTTTTCATATTTGGGATTCCTTTACAGAAAGAATTCTTTCAAATTGATTTTCAAAATTTGATATAAACATGGGTTCCATTCCTAATTCTAAATTGATCTTTAAATTGTGTTGTTCTTGGTTTCCTTGGATTATTATGGGTATAATATATTGATTATTGGTGTACAAAAGTTGTTATTCATGCTATACCTATTTCGATAGAAGAGAACATGAATTGACCCTATTTTCTTAACACTAGGTCATGAATTGATGTTGAAATAGTGATGATGCAATTGACTTAGTTGTTGTGTTAATTACTATTATATGATGTTATTAAGTCTATTAATTAATAAATATGGTTGGTTTATTGTAAGACCATGGAAGAAGTCTTGTGAAGGTTAATTGGTAAGACCTATAATCTTGAACACTTCATTTGTGATGGACTGTACTTGATGATGATGTTCACTTGATGTATTGATTGTGATGAGATTAGATAGGTGATGGTATGATGAATGAAATTGATATGCATTGATTATATCTATTGTGATATTATGATTAAGGAATGATGATATAAGGTTGATGATGGATCAATTGTGTGCCTTACTATGATATGATAATGATAATGTGTTAATCTCACATATGAGGATTAAATTAAAAGGAAGTTCTCATGCAATTTCCAATGAGATAATGATCGTGAATATACAAGGGGTTAGTCTCCTATGACCTATACTAATCTATGATGATTAATAAAGGCTTAAAGACATTTAAAAAAGGACCTTACCTTAGCACCAAGTGAACTTGACAATGAGAGGTGTTGACTCCACATAGAAGGGAGATTCACCAAGTGTTCTCATGAGATAAGGGCTCCAATTGCTAATGGTCAAGTAGAGGGTTCAAGACATATCTCCTAGTTCCTTCACTATATTTCCTCCATAGGAATACTAGCTAGTGGATCCACCTAGAATGCTTTAATCATGTTTTTGTACTATCTTGGCAAGTAGTCCACCTTCTTTTGGTGTAGGGTTTCGTGACACCTGATACCACATTTAGCTCATATCTTCTATGTAGTTTAAGGCAATTGTTCCCAAAATTTAAATGAATGAATGAAGTGAACACTAACTAGGGTGACTTAAGGGGGTTAAACTTAGTCTACGTAAGGGTATGGGACCCTACCTATACATTGCACTAGTTGTCTTTTAGGGAAGTCCTAGGAGGTTTTTTTTAGTCTTCTCATATTCTAAATTATATTCATATATTCGCTTTGCATGTTCATGACCTAATTGATGTTGATTTTACTTATGAGTATGTTATTGGTCTATATTTCTCAATATTATGATGATTACTAATGATACTAGGTTATATGAAGTTGTGATCCTTTGTTGGGTTTACTTGCTTGTGTGGGGTTACGGTACTGCACTTTATTATTGCACTTGTAATCTTAGTAATGGGTTATGGGTAATGGAATTGAAAATGTTGTAATGTTATGAACTCTTATACATGCTTTGTTGTGGTATAACAATATATTTAAGTTTATTTGGTTATACAAACTAATATGCTCCTATACATGATGACTTGACTTTGCTTGACGATGCTGGTCCTGTATGGTATATGGACTTGTCGATATCGACCCACAAATACACCCTATAAGTTAGAGCATCTTTGAATATCCACACGGCAAAGGAGACTTCATGAAGTCTCACTAAAGCCACTCATATCATTCACTGCATAATAAAGCGTTATAAAATGAGTAAGAATATAAAACTTTCTTCACACGCGAAGAACTCTTTTAAAAATCTATATGCAAGAAGAAGACTTTCATTTAAAACATTAAATCTTTACATTATGTCATAGAACCATAAAAACTTTGGAGTAAAAAACACTTGGGACTAAGCCCATACAATACATAAAATAAAGACTTAGATATAAAAGAACATGTGGATATTGTCCTTGAATCAATGAGGACTCACCAATACTTCATATTAAATTCTTAGAAACCTATCTATACTCCATTGAATATCAAGAGTTCCAATTCCCTACACTTTTGTCAAAAAGGGATAAAAGGCGTTAGCACATTAGATATATTAAGTTGAAGGCATGCAAAAACAATGAAAAAAGGGACATTTAGTCAATAACATGATTTCATCAATTTTGATTAAAACATCATACTATAAGCAAACAAACAAAATTTAACACCTAAGAAACACATAAGATAGAACATAAAACAATTCATCACATTTTTAGAACTTTACAGTAAACCCATCTCATTTTACAGTGACTTAATTCACGGTTATAGTGAAGTTTCTCAACTTCACAACAAATACTTTCTAGCATACAATCCTCTTACTAAAATCTATCCTAAGACTCACTTAAGTAGGATAAAGAGAGACTGCTCATACACCCTCTCTAGGCACACCTAAATGATCCTTAAGACCACCCATCATGTGATACAAACACTTACAATAAACCAAACACAAGAACATGAGATTCTCCTACAAAAGGTGATTCTAAGGTTCACTTAGGTGAGTAGTGAAGCGACCATCCATACTATCCCTTTCACACATACATAAGAGATCCTTTAGAATCCCTAGGGTAAGATCATTATCACTTAACACACTAGCATTCATACAATATGACATTCTCTTTTCAAAGGTTATCAAAAGACTTACTCAAGTAAATAAAGAAGAGAATGACCATACTTGACCTCTTTAAGATTACCTAAATAATCCTTAAGACTACCTAAGTTTGTATCATGTGTACATAATCAACCAACTTTCCAAACTATAGTCATTCTTAAGACTTATCTAGGTAAGATATGAAGTGACCATTCCTATGCCCCCTTCATACATTAACTACCAACCCTTAACTACTCTAGATAAGTATTTATTCATTTAACATACTTCCTTAACTTATCATTACAATCATTAGTTCATTTAAGAGACATTTATCACATAAGGACATTCACATAACGGTCTTTGAGAAGACTTAGGGACTCGCACTAACTTCTTCAAAGCCTATTGTGCAATGTCTAGATAGCGTCCCATACCACCACCTAAACTTCGTAGAACTTCTCCAATACTAGTAGGTATCCCAAATGATTAGAATAGACAAATAACTGACATAGACCATGGTAGCAAAGCATTGAATCTGTAATTGTAACCTACTCTGATGGAGGGTGTTCTATCTGACAATAGTAGAACTTAGACACATCCCATGTAGGCACCTGGTTAAGGAATATGAAGGGCTTACTTTGTACTCTACTCTCATTTTTCTCTAGAGCTACTTCCCAACCATACTCACTTGGTGCTACCCTTTGTTCTCATAGAGTAATTTACATTAAAGGATCATAAAAAGGGGTTTTATATAAAGTTCATGACCCAATCATATTCACCCTACCAAAGAGGTAGGTCCCCTAGGGCTTTCTTATAATGGCGACAAGATAGCTCTTAATGACTTTCCTAAGGATGATATGATATCATTCCAGTCGACAAACCGAAAGTCCAGTGTTCATTATAGAGAGGAAATGATTACGACTTTTCACTTCAAGTTTCATGACCTTACTACTAGGTTCAAGGTTCCTTATAAATGATCTTCATAGCATCATTCAAGGTCTCATGTCATTCATACATACAAAAATAAGTGTCTTTATCATCGTAAGTCAAGACATATCATATTCAAATTCATACATGAATCAAGTAAGGGACATAAGTCTACCACACAAGACACTACTTTCGCAAAAATCATGTAAGAACTAATCATGGACTACCTTAGTCATATATAACCATTTAAAAGTAAATCATGTTAACCTTAACAAATCCATATACGGATTCATCATATATCATTACATAAGAGGAATCATAATATAACCATTCACACAAGATCATACAAGCACTATAAGGCACCTTACTTTGAACTTCACAAATAGCACCTCTTATCTATGATGCTTCAAACCGCATGTTCATACAATCCATAACATCATAGATATGATTGAATAATTCAATAAAACCACTTCACGTTCTACCTTCATATAAGTCCTAAATATGTTACTAATACAATTCATATAGTAATGCCGACGAGGCCACAACTTTTACAAAGATAACACCTAAAAACTGCCACCATAAGGGACCATACCAATCATCATTGTAATACAAATTCTATACATAATATTAAGACAGTTAGAGTATCATACCACCCATCCAATCTAACAACATCCATCCATAGCCAAATCAACAAACACAATTGTCACGACCCAAATCAGGGACGCGATGGCACCCACATTTACCATCCTATTGTGAGCGAACCAACCCATCTAAACCTTAACATATCAAGATATATCAACAGAAAATAATGCGGAAGACTTAAACTCATTAATAAAAACAATTCAATACTATTATTATTATCCCCAAAAATGGAAGTCATCATCACAAGAACATCTATCTCAAATTACTAAAACTAGGAGTATTCTAAGAACAAAATAACTAAAAAGCTAGTCCATGCCGGAAGTTCAAGGCATCAAGACTTGAAGAAGAAGACCCAGTCCAAGCTAGACGCATTAGCTCACCCTGAATTTCGATGAAGTGAAGACTGGCTAGATCTGCTGTTGAGTTGAAGTTGACAGAACGTTTGCTGCATTACACAATAACAAGAGGAAAACATGAAAGTAGGGGGTCAGTACAACCACAACGTACTGAATAGATATCATCGGCCAACTCAAAATAGGGAACAGTATATATCAATAATAATGTAAATCAACTACAATACTCAACATGTAGCAATAACAACATGAACATCATAACTACAACCGAGTTCACACAATGGCTCAAGCCTCAATGCCATACTTATTTGGGAATTAAGTTCATTATATTGAGTATATTCATTATCTTTCAAGATTCATTATCTTTCTTCCTCTTGTGTCGGTACGTGACACTCGATCCTTATTTCTATCCTGGTGCCGGAACGTGGCACTCCGATCCTCATATTCTATCCTGGTACCGGAACGTGGCACACGATACATATACTATCCTGGTGTCGGAACGTGACTACGATCCTCATATTTCTATCCTGGTACCGGAACGTGGCACCCGATCCATATACTATCCTGGTGTCGGAACGTGACACTCCGATCCTCATATTCTATCCTGGTACCGGAACGTGGCACACCGATCCTCATATTCTATCCTGGTACCGGAACGTGGGCACCCGATCCCCTAATTCATCAAGCCTTCTTTTACACTAAGGCATCATTATTCTCATTATATAATTATCAAGCCTCTTTCATACTAAGGCATCATCATTCTCATTATATAATATATCAAGTGAATTAGGGTTCTTTCAAGATTTGGGATTCAATAGCTTCATCATGCTTTTTAATTCATCACAATTTTATAATCATAATCATGCAAGCATACAATTTAGCACATAGCAGGTTTACAATACTATCAACACATAATATTCACTATTAAGAGTTTACTACGAATATCGTAACATAAACCATAACCTACCTCCACCGAAGAATTGAATCAACAAGCTATCTTCTCAAAATCCTTGCTATCCTCTTCGTCTCTCTCTCTTGATCGATTCTCCCTCTCTCTTTTGTTCTTTCTATTTTTCTTTATTCAAACCCTCTTCTTTTACCCTAATTAATATATAATTAAGAATAAAAGATGGCAATAATAACCCACTAATTAACTTAAGGTTACCTCTTTTAACCCCCAAGTAATTAGACTTATTAACATTAACCCTCTAACTTTATAATTAAAGCAGGAATAGTCAAAAACGTCCCTTAAAACGTGTAAAAAATTCCGACCCGAACTGGGATTGCGTATCCCGTGACGGGCCGTCGCGCCTGCGACGGTCCGTCCTGCTGTCCGTCGTGCGCCACAGTGACTTGTTTTAAGTGGATGGCCTGTGACGGGCCGTCGCGCCCGACGGTCCGTCCTGCCACTCCGTCACGACGTTCAGAGAGTCGATTTTCAGTACCCAATTCCAGATTTTCTAAGTGTTTTGAAAAGACACATCCACGACGGTCCGTCGTGCCCGTGACGGTCCGTCATGGCCTCCTTCACCTCTGCCAGTTTTTCCAGAATAAAATCTGTTGCTCAAAACGACTAGACAGGTCGTTACAATAGATACCAATTTACCCATCGTTCGTCCCCGAACGATCAAAAAGAAGGAAAACAATGGCGAAAAGGAGTACCTGAATCTGTAAACAGTTGTGGGGTATTTTTCTTGCATATCCGCCTCCTTCTCCCAAGTAGCTTCTTCAACCGGTCGATTCTTCCATTGAACTTTGATGATGATGCAATCTCTCTCGATCTCAAACTTGCGAACTTCTCTATCTAATATAGCAACTGGTTCCTCTTCATAAGTCAAGTTCTCATCCAACAACACTGAGTCCCAACGGATAATGTAGTTTCCATCTCCATGGTATCTTTCAACATGGAACACATGAAATACGGATGCACATCCGGACAGCCCTGGGGGCAAGGCGATAATTCATAAGCACCTCCCCTATTCGCTTTAGTACCTCAAATGGTCCAATATACCTTGGACTTAGCTACCTCTTTTGACCCAAAACCGCATCACCCCTTTCATGGGGTGAAACCTTCAACAAGACTTGTTCACCTTCCATGAACTCCAAGTCTCTAACCTTCCGGTCTGCATACTCCTTTGTCGTATACTTTGCGCCGCTAGAAGCTTTTCTTGAATGCCCTTCACCTTTTCTAACGAATCCCTCAAGAGATCGGTACCCCAAGGTCTAACCTCGAATGCATCAAAACCAACCAATGGAGATCTACACCTCCTCCCATACAATGCTTCAAATGGAGCCATATCAATAACTGGAGTGGTAGCTATTATTGTACGAAAACTCTGCCAAAGGTAAGAAAGCTATCCCAATGGCCCAAACCAAAACTCTATCACGCATGCGCGGAAGCATGTCCTCCAACACTTGAATCGTTCGCTCAGACTGACCATCGGTCTGAGGATGAGAACGCGTGAACTAAGGTCCAACCTAGTAACCAATTCTGCATGCAATGTTTTCCAAAACTTAGAAGTAAACTGCGTACCTCTATCTGATATAATGGATAGTGGAACCCATGCAATCGAACGCGATTCTGAGATGTAGATTTTGGCTAACTTCTCTGCATTGTAAGTCACCTTAACCGGAATGAAATGAGCAGACTTAGTTAATCTGTCCACAATCACCACAAATGGAGTCGAACTTGACCCAATGTCTTTGGAAGACCAACCACAAAGTCCATTGCAATTCTCTCCCACTTCCACTCCGGAATGGGCATTCTTTGAAGTGTTCCTCCGGGCCTTTGGTGTTCATATTTCACTTGTTGACAGTTTGGACACTTGGCAATAAAGTCAACAATATTGCGCTTCATTCTACTCCACCAAAAGTGTTGTTTTAGGTCGCGATACATCTTGGTTGCACCCGGACTGTATAGTAACTACCTTGAACTATGAGCTTCTGCCAGAATAGTGTTGATCAAATCATCAATGCGGGGTACACATACCCTTCCTTAATCCTCAACACACCCTTCCTCGTCGATGTTGCTTCTTTAGCCTCTCCTCGCAACACTTTATCTCGGATTCGCCTTAGTTTCTCATCATCAAACTGTTTCCCTTAATCTTGTCAAGAAAAGAAGATCTTGACTCCACACTAGCCAACAATCCTCCCTTCTCATTTATTTCCAACCTCATCAAGTTGTTAGCCAGAGTCTGAACCTCTCTAGCCAATGGGCGTCTAGAGGCTTGCAAATGAGCTAGACTTCCATGCTTCCCGCCTCTTCTACTCAAGGCATCTGCCACAACATTCGCCTTCCCCGGATGATACAAAATAGTGATGTCGTAGTCCTTCAGTAGTTCCATCCATCTCCTCTGTCTCAGATTCAAATCTCTCTGAGTGAAGACATACTGTAGACTACGAGATCCGTATAGACCTACACACTTAACCCCATATAATATAATCGGCTCCGTTGCTTCAATGCAAACACTACCGCGGCCAATTCCAAGTCATGGGTTGGATAGTTACGTTCATGCACTTTTAATTGTCTTGAGGCATAAGCAATCACGTTCTTCTCTTTCATTAGCAATGCACACCAAACCCGAATAGGATGCATCACAATAAACAATGAAGTTCTTACCCTCTACCGGCAAGGTGAGGATAGGTGCGGTAGTCAACAAAAGTCTTAAGCTTCTGAAAGCTTTCACTCACATTCATCTGACCATACAAAGGGAACATTCTGCTTAGTCAAGTTCGTCAATTAGGAAGCAATAGAAGAGAATCCTTTCGCAAAGCGGCGGTAGTAGCTAGCTAACCCCAACAAAACTCCGTATTTCTGACACATTAGTAGGTCTTACCCAATTCTTCACTACTCGATTTCTCTACCCATATCTACCGTTCTAAGATCTGCCTGCTAAGAAGACCTGACACCAGGCAAAACTCACACTCTTAGAGAACTGCTACTTATGCTTTTTTTCTAGAAAACTTCCAACTTAACACCACTTGCTCCCTCAACTATACTTCTTACTTTCTCCCTAACGTCCAATACCATGTCTCAAATGCTCCTCATGTACTTCTTATCTCTGGAGTAATACCAGTATATCATCTATAAATACGATCACAAAGAGCGTCCAAAATACGGCTTAAATATCCCGTTCATCAAGCTCATGAACGCAGCAAGGGGCATTCGTAAGACCAAAAGACATCACCACAAATCGTAATGTCCATACCTCGTTCGAAAAGCAGTCTTTGGCACATCCGTTGCCCGTATTTTCAATTGATGATACCGGATCTCAAGTCAATCTTAGAGAAGACACAAGCACCTTGTAATTGATCGAATAAGTCATCAATGCGAGGAAGAGGATACCTTGTTCTTAATAGTTACCTTGTTCAAACTGTCTGTAGTCTATGCACATCCGAAAAACTCCATCCTTCTTCTTCACAAACAAAACCGGAGCACCCCAAGGAGATGCACTTGGTCTAATGAAGCCCTTGCTCAACAAACTCTTGAAGTTGAGCCTTTAACTCTCTTAACTAAGCGGGGAGCCATCTATACGGGGGTATAGAAATGGGGCTGTGTGCCCGGTTCAAGATCGATACAGAAGTCAATATCCCTGTCTGGGGGCATAACCCGGAAGATCTGCAGGGAATACATCAAGAACTCACGGACCACCGAAACCGACTCAATCGAAGGTACTTGGGTAGTGTCGTCCTTGAGATGTGCCAAGAAAGCTAAACACCCTTTACTAACCATTTTCTTAGCACGAAGAAAGGAGATGATACGCACCGGATTGGAAGTGTAGTCACCCTTCCACACTAACGGATGTCCCAGGCTTGGCTAACGTCACCGTTTTAGCATTACAATCCAAGATCGCAAAATTTGGAGAAAGCCAAGTCATACCCAGAATTACATCAAAGTCACCCATTTCTAAAAATAAACAAATCTACATGAGTGTTGCTCCCCACAAAGTTCACCAAACAAGACCTATGTACCTTTTCAACTACCACAGACTCACCCACACGGTGTAGAGAAAACGAATAGGCATGTCAAGTAATTCACAATGTAAATTTAGACCATTAGCAAATGAGGAAGATACATAAGAAAACGTGAGCCAGGGTCAAATAATACAGATGCCATGCAATCACAAACCAAAAGATTACCTGTGATAACAGCATCAGACGCCTCCGCTTCAGACCTCCCAGGGAAAGCGTAACAATGGGCCCTATCGTTTGTCTGTCCATTGCCCCTACATGTTGCGTAGGCGGCTCCATTTTGCCCATCACCTCTGCCGTTGTGATGACCACCATTACCTCGACCACCACGTCCTCCAGAAAAGCGGCCTCTACCAGACCACCTCTACCCTCTAGCTAGTGGGGTTCTGTAACTCTGGTTTGGACAGTACCTCTTGATGTGTCCAACCCCCACATCCCTAAACACTCTCGCGGGTTCATGCATAGGTCTCTCGGAGTAGTGTTGACCGTTATGAGGTGGACCCCCAACTACAGTCTGTAGTGAAGACTGAATTGGTCGACTTGAGTAACCTCCGGAGGCCTGTCCTCTAGAGTGAGAACCATTAAACTCGCTCCCCTTCGAAACCTTTTCGATGTCGATGTCGTGGTGAAGTCGTTGGCTTCACTCCTTCCACCTCTATCACAAAGTCTACCACCTCTTGGAAGGATGTTGCCGTAGCCGCTATCTGTAAGGCTGAAATCCGCAACTCTGACCTCAACCCCTTCACAAAATGGCGAATCCGTTCTTGTGGACTGAAACAAAGTTGGGTGGCGTATCTGGATAGTGCGCGAAATTAGCCTCATACGCGTTAACTGTCATCCTCCCTTGCTCTAGACTCAAGAACTCGTCCCTTTTTTCTATCTCTCAAAGTCCTTGGGAAATACTTCTCCATAAACAGAGTAGAGATGATTAGCATATGGTTCCTCCGTGAGTTGTCTAAGCATGGGATGTAAGAATGAATGATCCCACAATAACATCTGCTTGAAGGACAATGCTCATGAACTCAACATTGGTGACCGCCACCACCACTTTGCGTTCCCTTGAACATTATAGCCTCACGAACTCAACGCCAAACGTTCTACTATACCCATCTTGTGTAGTAGCTCATGACAATCAACCAGAAAATCGTAGGCATCCTCTGATTCTGCGCCCTTAAAGACTGGAGGTTTCAATTTCAAGAACAACTACTGAAAAGTTCATGCTGATCATTTGTCATAATAGGCCCAGTAGTCAAAAGTGGAAATGTGCCTATTCCCAATGATGCATCCATGCGGGGAGCCATCGTAGCCGCATGTCGTACCTCTGAAACCGGGGGTGTTGGTGTAGAAACCACTGGAGGTGCCTGACCCTGATCGGATAACCACTAAGATAAGCAAGTACTTGGTTGATCATCTCTGGGGTAGGTTGGGGTGGCATTTCCTCATTCTGCCCTTGTTCATTCTCCCCTTCCTCCCCCTCCTCTTATCACCTCCTCGGTCGGTGGAGGAGTCACCGCCCTAGTATCAGATGGGCTAGGTGCTTGTCCTCTTCCTCTAGAGGACGTCCTCCCACGACCTCTCCCACGGCCTCTTGCCGTTGCTCTTCCTCGAGCTACAGCCCCAGGGCTGGCTCAGTCGTTTCTTGTCGTTCCGTTGTTGCTGCTGGTGCGGTTCGGTCGTTGCTCTAGTTCTAACCATCTGCGAAATAGAGTGAAGATGGTCAGATACCAATTCGTATCGCCCAGATACCAATTGGACTCAAGTAGTAGCACGAAAGAAGAATGAAAGAGTGAAATTTTCCTAAAGTCTATATAGCCTCTCAAGGAAAAGTAAAGGCGTCCCCTACCGTTCCTTAAGACTCTACTAGACCTGTTCTTGTGTGATGAGACCAATGAACCTAATGCTCTGATACCAAGTTTTTCACGACCCAAATCAGGGACGCGACTGGCACCCACATTTACCCTCCTATGTGAGCGAACCAACCCATCTAAACCTTAACATATCAAGATATATCAACAGAAAATAATGCGGAAGACTTAAATCATTAATAAAAACAATTCAATACTATTATTATTATCCCCAAAATCTGGAAGTCATCATCACAAGAACATCTATCAAATTACTAAAACTAGGAGTATTCTAAGAACAAAATAACTAAAAAGCTAGTCCATGCCGGAAGTTCAAGGCATCAAGACTTGAAGAAGAAGACCCAGTCCAAGCTAGACGCATTAGCTCACCTGAATTTCCGATGAAGTGAAGACTGGCTAGATCTTGTTGAGTTGAAGTTGACAGAACTTTTGCTGCATTACACAATAACAAGAGGAAAACATGAAAGTAGGGGGTCAGTACAACCACACGTACTGAGTAGATATCATCGGCCAACTCAAATAGGGAACAGTATATATCAATAATAATGTAAATCAACTACAATACTCAACATGTAGCAATAACAACATGAATTCATCAATAACTACAACCGAGTTCACACATGAGGACTCAAGCCTCAATTCCATACTTATTTGGGAAATAAGTTCATTAGATTGAGTATATTCATTATCTTTCAAGATTCATTATCTTTCTTCCTCTTGTGTCGGTACGTGACACTCCGATCCTCTATTTCTATCCTGGTGCCGGAACGTGGCACTCCGATCCTCATATTCTATCCTGGTACCGGAACGTGGCACCCGATCCATATACTATCCTGGTGTCGGAACGTGACACTCCGATCCTCATATTCTATCCTGGTACCGGAACGTGGCACCCGATCCATATACTATCCTGGTGTCGGAACGTGACACTCCGATCCTCATATTCTATCCTGGTACCGGAACGTGGCACCCGATCCTCATATTCTATCCTGGTACCGGAACGTGGCACCCGATCCCCTAATTCATCAAGCCTTCTTTTACACTAAGGCATCATTATTCTCATTATATAATTATCAAGCCTTCTTTTATACTAAGGCATCATCATTCTCATTATATAATATATCAAGTGAATTAGGGTTCTTTCAAGATTTGGGATTCAATAGCTTCATCATGCTTTGTTAATTCATCACAATTTTATAATCATAATCATGCAAGCATACAATTTAAGCACATAGCAGGTTTACAATACTATCAACACATAATATTCACTATTAAGAGTTTACTACGAATATCGTAACATAAACCATAACCTACCTCCACCGAAGAATTGAATCAACAAGCTATCTTCTCAAAATCCTTGCTATCCTCTTCGTCTCTCCTCTTTGATCGATTCTCCCTCTCTCTTTCTGTTCTTTCTATTTTCTTTATTCAAACCCTCTTTCTTTTACCCTAATTAATATAAATAAGAATAAAAGATGGCAATAATAACCCACTAATTAACTTAAGGTTACCTCTTTTAACCCCCAAGTAATTAGACTTATTAACATTAACCCTCTAACTTTATAATTAAAGCAGGAATAGTCAAAAACGTCCCTTAAAACGTGTAAAGAAATCCGACCCGAACTGGGATTGTGTATCCCGTGACGGGCCGTCGCGCCTGCGACGGTCCGTCCTGCTGTCCGTCGTGCGCACAGTGACTTGTTTTAAGGGATGGATGGCCTGTGACGGGCCGTCGCGCCTGCGACGGTCCGTCCTTCCACTCCGTCACGACGTTCAGAGAGTCGATTTTCAGTACCCAATTCCAGATTTTCTAAGTGTTTTGAAAAGACACATCCACGACGGTCCGTCGTGCCCGTGACGGTCCGTCGTGGCCTCCTTCACCTCTGCCAGTTTTTCCAGAATAAAATATGTTGCTCAAAACGACTAGACAGGTCGTTACAACAATACTCAAAGGACCTTACCAATGGCCATGATCACCGATTTAATTAAATAACCTTAATATACAATGAATCTAAGGATATACAATACTCATGCGATCAATTTTATACATACTATAAACAATAAAATCATAATCTATATAAAATCAAAAGCCCATGACAATCTACACATGAATTCCTTACTAGTTAGCCATTATCAATCTACCCATATTTTAGTCAAATTGAGAGATTTGAGAAGGTCAAGGGTTCATGGAGAATTTTATTAGAAAAAATCAATTATACATCAATAATATCATATCTTAAGGTTCGAAAACACTTCATGAAAGAACCCAAGACTTTGCGTAGAAATCAAACTTTTTCATCTTTTTGAAATCTTTGAAAATCATCTTTGAAATTGACTCTAAGGTGAAAGCAAACCTTAGATGAAGAAATACCATACTTATTAGAGTAACCTAATGATAATTGAAGAAGAAACTCCATTGAATATCCATCTTTAAGCTCCATCTTCACCTTGAGCTCTTATGGAGGTTTTTGGAGAAACTTTGGGAGGGAATGAGTTTTCATGTAGGTGCTAGGGTCTACAAGAGAGTTTAATGACTTATATAATCTTAAAATACCCATAAACACCTAAATTAACCGTCCACCTATTTATAAAATTTGGGGTGAATTTCCCAAAAAACCCTAAGTCTTAACAAAAAAATTGAAAGAATTCCAGCACCATCGACGCCCTAGCATCGACGGTCCGTTGGTGAGACCATGCCCTGTTGATGGGTTCCATTGGTTGTGTATGCAACTACCCAAAATGAAGGATACATTTTTTTGTCGACTCCACCCATAGAGGGGTCGTCGTATTATCTACTGGCCGTCGTTTGGGGCAGTCGATTGCCACTTCCTGGCAGTGTTGAGCTCCAAGTTGAGGTCCTCCTTCTACGGACCCTGGTGGATCATAGGTGGAGTTGTACCCGGCTATTAAACCTCTAATAATGCACGTATAGGTATTAGGAACATGTCCAAACAATTTCAACATCAAACAAGCCATACAACATGCTAAAACATATCAAAATTTAGAAGGACGTCCAATGGCATCTTTCGAACATCATCGGACGTTTAACCTCCAAACCTTACCAAAATCAACATGCTGACCCTAAAAACTATTGTAAATCATATAAGAACCTCACAAAATAATTACACACACATAAGAACATGGAAACACATAAGTACCTTAAACTCACCAAAATCATTGAACAATGACTCAACCATAATTTTAAATCATCTTAGGAATTCAATACTTCATGATACACACATTAGGTCCTAGTTTCATCGAAGTCATTTTCTGAGGTGTTATATTGTCTTGAAAAATATGTGCTCATTGGTTCGTATGTGTTCTTCATTACGCATAAAGGTTTTTCAAGGTAAATTTTTATGTTTTGAACAAATTTCCCTTTAATCATGATTTATAACATTATGTGTGCATATTTTTTCATACTTAGTACAAGTGGTGTACTAACCCATGTTTCTATATTTTCTACAAAATGTATGTTCTTACCATTGAGTTCCTAAAAGACCAATTGAAGATGACTGGACTCTTTCTCCAAGTGTTGGTAGGTCTCATGTTCAAGGAGGTACCTATTTCTACATTATAGCTTTGAAGTTGTATTGTCATAATGACTTTCTTCATTCCTTTATCGTTTGGATATTTATGTAAACCTATATTGGCATATTTTCTTTTTATTGGCAATGTCGAAGTTTGTTCTAATTTATATGGTTTAATATTAGACGGTATATTAGACTAAATTTCTATGTTTCTTTTGTTGTTAAATGAAAAAGCCTGTGTATGCCTTATATGAGAGTAGTCTAAGTAAACTCACATGCCATATGCGAGAGGTCTATGTAAACCTCAATCGTCACTTGATTGTCCCTCTCTCCTCTCTTTATAAAAGTCGTTTCATATTCCAAATTTTATTTATTTTTACTTTTATCAGTTTTCTTTGTTCTTGTTTCCTTTTTTCTCTTCTTCTAGGATTTGTTCCATTATTCCTTCATTCACATATCATTGTTCTTGCGATATCTTCTACAATAAAAGTGGTAGTATGTTGGAATCCTCTTCTACAGCAAGGTGTCGTTGTTCTCATCATTTCTTGTTTATTGTTGATATCTTCTCAGGTAATATTCAATTAGAGTTTGAAATTCTTACTTGTTTGCACTGTTTTTAGTGGTTTTATGACTTTTTTGGTTGAGTAATTATTCTTTTTTGAAATATTTTCTGAGTTCAAAAAGCTTCATTTGTAGTTCGTTTATAGGGTTTAGGGATGATTGTTGTTTCTTTGTTGTTTCGTGTGTGTCATTGAATCGTATTTGTTGTTTGTGTTGTTGTATATTGTGTTGTGCATTTCAAAAAGCTAGACTTCAGTTATAAGGCATGTGTGACATTAAAATTTTTGATTTATGTGGTTGCAGCTAGACAAATATAATGTCTCCTGTCAAAAGAAAAATTGATACAACACAAGAAATATCCAGAAGAATCCTAGGACTGAAGTTCCTAGGAAAAATAATGAAAATAACACTCTTTTAGAAGAGCTTGCATCTGAAGTAGTTTGTTCTTCTCAAGTAAAAGTAGAATGTTGTCAAAAAGATATGAAGAAAAAGAAAAAGAAAAAATGAAGCTGTTGAAAATGGAGAAATAGTAGAAGAAGTTGAGGAGGAAGATACAGGAGGAAATAGAGAAGTAATTGAGAAAGAAGAGGGAAAACAAACAGAAGTTGAGGAAGGAAAAGGAAAAAATATAGAAGTAGTCAAGGAATAATGAGGAAAAAATAGAGAAGTATTGTGCATGAAGAAGAAAATAAAAAAATGACGTTGAGGATGATGATGGGATTAAAATTATCAATATGGACACTTATCTTGTGCATCTGCAGCCTAATGCTAGTGGTGATAGCATTATTATGTCATTCCTTGGAAAACCTTTCAACCACTTCAGAGCTATCCCCAAGAGAAATCATTTGGAAGATTTTTTTAGATATAGTTGTTTTAGTAATTTGCTTGATTTACCCGCTGATACAACTCCAATTTTTCAAATGGCCATGGTTTATGAACTTCTTAAAAGAAGGTTCATTTTAAAAAAAAAACAAAAAGAAGGATGAAATTTTGATCAATTATTATGGCATGCCAGCCTTCTTTGGCATAAGAGACTCTGTCATAGTTACAGGGTTAAAATGTCATCCTCCTCATGAGCCAATCTCTAAATACATTGTCAAAAGAGAACCTGTGAGAAGAAAGAAAGGAGTAAAAGAAGAAGCAGGACAATAATCACTATCAACTGAGGGGAAGGACTTGACGTCCCTTGTTAGCAAAAGCATAAAAAATTCTGACTAATATATTTGTTTGAACACGAGGATACACCAAGGAAGCACAAGGAGTAATTGTGCATACTTTAGTTTATACATAATATTATTTTGGACAAAGAACTTAACAACAACATGCTGTTTAAATGGGTGAATTTCTGTCAGGATATTGAGGCTCTCAACTACCCTTGGGGTCATGAGAGCTGTCATGAGCAGGGAGCAAGCTCCAATCGCGACCGGCGTCGTCATCCTATCAAAAGAATCAGACAAGCCCTTAGCACTGATGAGAGAATACATATATTGAGGTATTCATAGACCTCTCACATAGAAGCTTACTTAGGATTCTCTTCTAGCAACATGATAACATACGTACGATAGTCCAAAAAACTGTCTCACATAAAAACCATCTTAGAATACGAGTCTTGTACTTAACCAATAAAAATTCAATATTCCATATAGGCCTTAATAAAAAAAATCCAAATGATAAAAGAGAATAAAGAGTATATCTTACAACTACTAAAGTATTCATAGATAGAATAATAAACGCATAGAATCCGCGAACATGAGAACCTTCCAACACTTTGAAAAAGGACACAAAACTTCTTCAATCGATCATCTTAATCTTCAATTGTCGGACCCTACAATTGTAATTATATAAAATAAGGGGTTAGTACATCACATATATATGTATGGGTATATATATGCACATAAACATTTAAAGTCATGCATTAAAAGGACCATTTCTTTAAAAAAGCTTGCTAAGTCATTTGAAAGCCTTTGATGCACATAAATTAGAGAATATACAAGATAAGGGTGACAAGAACATCAAACATGATCATAACCAAAGACATATTCTCAAAGATTCATATTTACATTTAACATTTAATAGTTCATATCAACATAACATGAAACAAACTTACCAAATGATACTATTCTAAACCTACGATTCCAATGATCATGTGAAGCCCCATAACCCCACATAATCAAATAAATAAGATAGGAGACCATAAAGCATACCTTGTTCCATAAAACTTGTAACATAAGTAATCATCACCTAATATAGTAATATAGACCAACAACATACTCATTGACTTAACCAATATCATATAAGAGTAGCATCATATATCGTTGGCATCATACATTTTATGTCATCATATCACATAAAAAAATCTCCTAGGACTTCTTTTAGAGTCAACTTGTGTAATGTCAAGGTAGAGTCCCATACCACTACCTATACAAAGTAAACTCCTGAAGTCTCCCTAGTCAATGTTCATTTACTTGTATTTCAATATTACCTGAGGGAACAATAGACTTAACCGACATTAGACCATGTGAGCGAAACATGGAATCCGATGTCATGAAACCCCACATCGAAAGTAGGGAGTCTACTAGCCAACGTAGAACCAATATATGAACGTAGCATTGAAGGTTGATCCACTAGCTAGTGTTCTTATGGAGGCAACATAGTTCAAGAACTAGGATATATATTGTAGACCCATAGTTCCATAATACATGACAAAATCTATCTCATGAGAGTAATTGTGAACCTACATTCAAACTAGGGAAGGGACGCCTCTCATATCTAGTTAGTCGGTGCTAAGCTAAAGTCCCTTTTTGAATAACCTTTAAGTCATCATCTATCGTAAAACTTATCATAGGCTATAGGAGATTAACTTCTCATATATAATATGATCATAATATCTTTAGGTTTAGATTAAAATTCACTTTCATCTCAACCTTCATTTATGAAATTAACAAATCATAATCATAGTGTGTAAGACATGCAAGATAAAAATCATCAACTTGCATTATCATATCCTTACCATGATCTAACATTCAACATATTTAGGCCATCATATCTTAATGGAAACATCATACATACTTCAATTTCATAACAACATAAATTAGAGGCCAACATCAACATAATAGAGTAATCATTACTTTAGAATACTTACCTAATTACTTCCAAGAATATTCACAAAGAACTTAAATTCAATTCATAACAATAATCCACTGATGTATTAAAATAATCAACAAACCAATCCCAACCACTCTATTCATACACAAGACCAGTTAATAGTTAGGTTTAGGAGAAATGACTCATTTAAGAGTTCATTCAAGCTAAAATTACAATTACATGACATTAGTGATAGATATAACATAAGACAATCCGTTATTTAGAGAAGGAACAAGCTTCACACAAAAACCCAACATTGCATATTAGTTACCCAAAAACATATGTACTGAATTAAACTTAGAAAATCATAGTTTTCATCATAAATCATAAATCTCATGTTTGGAAGAAAACCCTTTTGTACAGTTAAAACCCTACGAATTGAATTGTTAGAAATCATCTTTTAAGACCTCTTGGGCAAAGGAATGCCAAGAGTGAAGAACCCATACGTTATTGACGATTATTGCACAAATTTTGACTAAAAATCATTGTATATTTGACTTTCTCCTCAAGCTTTTCATGTTCTTCAATAGACTTTCAATAGAGATTGTTTTCGAGAGAGATGAGAGGGATTTGTTAATTCTGATTTAGATTGCGTGAAAGTGGTTTAAAACGGATTTAAAATCACTATAATCTTGTCCCCTAAAATACCAAAAATACCCTTCACTTTAATTCTTTTTGTGATGTTAAATTGACTTACAAATAACGTGGACGAATATGGAAAATTGCTGCACGTTGCGGGGACAATTCTAATTCTTTTATTTGAAAATTTCGGTCGACGTAGTGAGCACTTTGAATGCCCCACGTCGCGAGGAAAAATTTTCCTAGCTAGTGATGGCTGCGCGAGGCGCAAGGGACTTCACATTCTTTGCTGTCGCAAGCTGTGTTGGTAGCTTGCTCACAAGGGTTTGGGTCATCCTCAAGGACCCTTCACGTGGTCCTTGGGGAGTCGTTACTTGATGTTTGACTCCTTTGTACTATATTTTTACCTAGTTAATGTATTTTTACATGTTTTAGACTTTATTTTATACTCTCTATCCTTCACCAAACATAAGGATGTCTACAAGTTCGGATTAGCTAGTTTCCGAACGTCAACTTCTTTTTTTGTTGTTTTGTCTCAAACATTTTCCAATTGTGTTAATTAAATTAATATAGGTCTAGAAACATCATTTAAAATATTTTTCAATATGCTAATTTAAAGGCTAAATCATGAAACTTCCTGAGTGTTACATTATCTCCCCCTTAGGAATATTCGTCCCCGAATGACACTATAATCTTTTGGAGGGTAAGGATAGACTCAATACTAGTAGCTCAACAAATCAACAAAATATAATCATAAATATGTCTCAGATCAAAGGAGTATTTCACAACCTTTTTCCACATACACTGCAACATGACACATAGCAACTAAAATCATGATGCACAACATATAAGAGCTCACCATTTCATAACACATAATGACGAACAACCTTCTGAAAATCAACATGGGCTCAAAATACAACAAAATATCAAGAAGACAACATGCATACGCATTTCACATAAGTGAAAGAATAGAGTATTAAGGCATTCTCTTAAAACTCAAGTTGGTACACATTTTACCAAAACATGCACCTATTTAGAGAGACAAAATAATTTAATATCATTCATTAATTTCTTTATTAATAGGAATGTCTAATCTCAAAAAGTGAAAGATGAGGGTATCAGGACTCCATGTTGTCTTCGGCCTCCCATGTTGCACCCTCAACAAGGTGGTTCCTCCATAGAACTTTTATGGAGGAAACCTCTTTGTTCCTCAACTTCTTAACTTGGTCATCTAGGATCTCAACTGGAACCTCTTTATAGGAGAGGTTCTCATCCACCCCTAAACCTTCAATAGGTAGAATAGACATCGGGTCACCTATGAATTTATTGATCATATAAACATGAAACACGGATAAATCGAACCTAGTTTATTAGGAAGTTTCAAATCATAGGCAACTTTTCTGACCTGTTGTAAATCCTCATAAGGAACAGCGTATCGGGAACTTAACTTCCCCTTTTTACCGAGTCTCATCACTTTTCATAGGTGAAATGTTCAAATAGAAATGATCGTCTATTTAAAACTCAATATATCTTCTCCTATTGTCGGCATAAGATTTTTTCCGACTATAGGCTATCTTCAATCTATCTCCCATGATTCAAACTTTCTCTATAGCCTCTTTGATAATCAGAGAACCAAGGAGTCAAGACTTACGATTCTTAAACCATCCAACTAGAGACCTATATCTTCTACCATAAAGATCATCAAAAGGTGCCATGGAGATGCTTGAAGGTTAACTATTATTTGAAGAATAACTCAATCAAAGGTAGGTGATCATTGCAACTTCCTTTGAAATTAATAACACATGCTCTTAACGTATCTTTAAGTATATAAATGGTATGTTATGCTTGACAATCTGTCTTAGGATGAAAAGCGGTGCTAAGTTTTACTTGAGTACCTAAACACTTTTGAAAAGATTTCCAAAAATTGAGAAGTCAATTGGGCACCTCTATCTGAAATGATGGACAAAAGAATCCCATGAAGACTCACAATCTCATTAACGTAGATTCTTGCATACTCTTCCGCTGAATATGGACTTAACGGGGATAAAGTGGAAAGATTTGGTCGACCTATCCACAATAACCCATATTGAATCATTTTGTCTTCGGGTTCAAGGAAACCCAAAAACAAAGTCCATATTGATGGCTTCCCACTTCCAAGTAGGAACATCCATGATTTGTGTTAAACCACCCGATTTTAGATGCTCGACTTTGACTTGTTGGAAATTTGGAGACTTAGCAGCAAACTGCGTTATGTCCCTTTTTAAACCATCCCACCAATTGACTTCTATATGGTCATGATACATTTTGGTGGCGCCCAGATGTTTAGAATAATGGCAGCCATGGGCTTTTTCTAGAATTTGATTTCTCAAATACTCAATTTTTTGTACACATAATCTCCCTTGGTACCTAAGAACACCATCACCCCCGGGTGAATGAATCATTGAGCTTACCAAGTACCGATTTCTTAAACTACATCAATAGAGGATCAAGATATTTCTTAGATTTCACTTCAACCACTAATGATGATTTGGAGTTATGATGCACCATGAAACCACCATTTGGAGAATCTTGTAGATGTAAACCCAAACGAGCCAACCAATGAACACCTTTAACTAGTTCTTTCTTCTCTTCTTCCATATAAGAAACACTACCCATAATTATACAACTCAAAGAATCTGCAACCACGTTGGCCTTGATGATGTGGTAAAGAACACTCATGTCATAATGTTTCAAAATTTCTTACCATCTTTTTTGTTGAAGATTCAACTCATTTGTTTAAACACATATTGAACACTTTTATAGTCAGTAAACACATCAGCATGCACACCATGCAAGTAATGCATCCATATTTTCAAGGAAAAAACTACGGCCAGTAACTAAACGTCATGAACTTGTTAATTTTTCTCATAAACTTTGAGTTGCGTAGAGGCATAGGCTATCACTTTGTCATGCCACATGAGGAGGAAACATCCAAAGACCACTATGGAAGTATCAAAATACACAACGAAGCCTTCATTACCCTCAGGTTAAGTGAACACTAGTACGGAGGTAAACTTATCTTTCATCTGTTGAAAACCTTTAACAAGCTTCTGACCACTGAAATTTGACCTTCTTTGGGGTCAAAGTTGTCAAAGGAGAAGCAATGGACGAAATTCCATCAACAAACTTTCTTTAGTACCTTGCTAGACCCAAGAAGCTTCTTATGTTAGTGGAAGTCAAAGGTGTTTTTAAATTTCTAACCGCATACGTTTTCTTCGGATCAAACTCTACACCCTCACCAGAGATAACATGGCCATGAAAAGCAGCTAACCTCAACAAAAATTAACACTTGATAAATTTTTCATAAAGTTGGTGTTCCTTGAGGAATTGAAAGGACAACCTCAAGTTACTCTCATGCTCATTTTCATTCTCGTAAAATCTCTCAAATGGGTTTCCATAATACTAGCATGTTGGTTCTATCGAGGTACAACTCCCCGATTAGGTTGAGCCGTAATGGCTTGAGCTTGAGTAGTGATAGCTTGGACCATTTGGAGAAGGGATGCCCTTACCTCACCATAAATCATGGATGGAGGATTGACCGGAACTTGTTCATTCGCACCAACTTGCTCTGGAGGAGGAACTCGACCACCTTGGGGAGTAGCTCCCGCATTGGCAAATCTATTCTTCCACTCTTCTCGCGGCTCTCCTTATTATGTTCATCCCCTATAACCACAAGAAAGGGATTAGATGATAAAAGACACATAGTGTCAAAACTCTAGAGGCACGACATATAATTACCAACAAAAGATAATTTTCCTAATCATTACATAGCCTCTCATTCGTAATTGTGGCGCACTTCACAAACATAAACAAGACACTATATAAATGTAATTATTGTGAGATATTGACCCTACCTTATTTAACCTCATGCACTGATACCATGTTTTTCATGACTAGAGAGCACCCCCAGTCGCAACCGACATAGGCGTCCTCTCAGAAGACTCAAACAAGCCCTTAGCATTCCTCATAACATATCACATGTTAAAAACTGTGGAAAATTAAAAACACTCATGCATATATAAATTTAGGTATTCATAGACCTCTCACATATAAGGTTACATAGGCTTATCTTTTAGCAACATGATAACATACGTACGATAGTCTGAAAACTGTCTCACATTAAAACCATCTAAGAATACAAGTCTTGGACTTAGCCAATACATAGTCAATATGTCATAAAAGCCTTAATAAAATAAAATCCAAATGAGAAAAGGTAATAAATAATATATCTTAAAAATACGAAAGTCTTCATAGCTAGAATGATGAAAAGAAAGAATCTCCGAACATGAGGGCTTACCAACACTTGGAGAAAGGATTCTAATCATCTTCAATCGAACTTCTTTATCTTCAATGGCCGTACCCTACATTTGTAGTTATATAAAGTAAGAAGTTAGTACGTCACATGAAATAAGTATGGGTATATGCACATAAAACCTTTAAAGTCATTAATAAAAGGGACCATTTCTTCAGAAAGCATATAAGTCATTTGAAATCCTTTGATGCACATACAATAAAGCATGTAAAAGATAAGGATCACTAGAACATCAAATATGATCATAACAAAAGACGTATTCTCATAGAGTAATATTAACATTTCACATTTAATAGTTCGTATCAATATAACATGCAACATACTTACCAAGTGATCCCATCACAAGCCTACAAGTGAAATGATCATGTGAAGACCTATAACCCCACAAAATCATATTAACAAGATAGGATACAATAAAGCATACCTTGTTTCGTACAACTTGTAACATAAGTAGTCATTACCTTAAATAGTAGTATAGAACAACAACATACTCATCAACATAACCAATATCATATAAGAGTAGCATCATATATCGTAAGTATCACACATTTTATGTCATCATATCACATTAGAACAATGTCCTACGACTTCCCATAGAGTTATCTTGTCCATTTTGTAGGTAGAATCTCATACCCCAACCTATACTAACTAAACTCCTCAAGTCACCCTAGTCTATGTCTATTTACTTGTCTTTCATTATTTACTTGAGGGAACAATCGCCTTAACCGACATTAGACCATGTGATCTTAACATGGAATCCGGTGTCACGAAACCCTACACCGAAAGAATGTGATCTACTTGCCAAGGTAGAACCAAACATGAACTTAGCATTCTAGGTGGATCAACTAGCTAGTATTCCTATGGAGGCCACATAGTTATAGAACTAGGGGATATATTAGAGACCCATAGTTCCTCATTACATGACAGCCTCTATCTCATGACAGTCATTGTGAACATACCTTCCAACTAGGGAAGGGACACCTCTCATATCTTGTTCATCAGTGCTAAGCTAAATCCCTTTTTGAGAAACCTTTAAGTCATCATTTATCATAAAACCTATCATAATCCATAGGATATAAACTCCTAGTACAAACATAATCATAGTC
Organism: Solanum habrochaites; assembly: GCA_027704765.1. NCBI lineage: Eukaryota > Viridiplantae > Streptophyta > Magnoliopsida > Solanales > Solanaceae > Solanum > Solanum habrochaites. Next base: position 29,143,467 of record JAKWJA010002497.1, read on the forward strand.
TCTTTAGGTTTAGATGACAATTCCCTTTCATCACAGCCTTACCCTTGTGGTATTAACATATCATTATATACTGTGTAAGGCATATAAGATAAACATCATCAAATTGCATTATCATATCTTTTCCATGATTTAACATTAAACACATTCATAGTCCATCATGTATTCATGGAAACATCATGCATACTCAATTTCATAACAACTTCAATTATAGGCCAACATCAACATAATAGAAAAAACAAGAGTTTAAGAGACTTACATAATTGCTTCAAAAAATCGTCAACAAGAACTTACACTCAATTCATTACAATCATTCAATAATATAGTGAATACTCAACAACATAACCAATCCCAAAAACTCTAGTCATACACAAGACTAATTCATAAGTAGGGTTAAGGGAAAGAGATCATTTAAGAGTTCATTCAAGCTATAGTTCCAATCCAACAATTACATAACATTTAGAGATATATATATAACATAACTGAATCCCTTATTTAAAGAAGGAACATGTTTCACACAAAAACCCAACATTACATATCATTTACCCAACAAATACATGCTTAATTAAGCATAGAAAATCATAGTTTTTCATCATTAGTCATAAATCTCAAGTTTGGAAGAAAACCCTTTTTTTAGAGTAAACACCCAAGGAATTGAAATGTTGAAAATCATCTTTGAAAGGACATCTTAGGGAAATGAATTCCAAGAATGAAGAACCCATACCTTATTGACGATTATTACATGAATTTTGACTAAAAATGTTGGAGTTTTCATCTTCTTCCTAAAGTTTTTCTTGTACTTCAATGGAGATTCAATAGAGAGAGTATTTAAGTGAGATGATAGGGATTTTTTAATTCTGATTTAGTGTGCGTGAAAGTGGTTTAAAACTGACCTAAAACCATTATAAAATCTTTCCTTATAATACTCAAAAGACCCTTCCAGAAATGGGACTTTTTGTGAAGTTAAATTCACTTAAAACAATGCGGACGAATCGGAAAATGGCTGCGCGTCTTGGGGAAAAATTTAAATTCTTTTTTTAAAAAATTTCTGTCGATGTAGTGATCATTGTGAATTCTCTGCGTTGCGAGGCAAAATTTTGCTTAGCTAGTGATGGCAGCGCAAGTACAAGGGACTCAGATTCTTGGCTGTCGTAAGCTGCTTTGGAAGCTTTCTCACCAATGATTAGGTACTTCTCAAGGACCCTCCGGATGGTCCTTGGAGAGTCATTACTTGATGTTTGGACCCCTTTGTACTATATTTTACCTATTTAAAGTCTTTTTACATGTTTTAGACTTCATTTGACACTCCGAAACTTTCACCAAACATGAAGATGTTTACTAGTTCAAATTAACTAATTTGCAAATGTCAAGGTTTTTCATTGTCATTTTTTATCTAACATTTTCTTATTAATTTAATTACATTAATACAAGTCCTGAAAAATCATTTTAAACATTATTCAATAGTCTAAGATCTAATCTAAGTCATGAAACTTCCAGAGTGTTACAAGAGCTTTTGACTAAATCTCGAATACTTTTTGAAAACATTAAGAGCAAAGACTAGTTACTTGTTTGGTTTTCAATGTGCTTTCATGATAAATATTAATATCCTAAATATTTTTCTAATATATTGAATAACTCAATATTTAATTTGTGACATGATTTCTTTTTTATAGGCTTGGACATGTGAAGCCATTCCTCTTTTGACCCATCAAGTAATTGTAGAAGAACAAATCTAATCTCCAAGGATATTGAGATGGTTGATATCAAAAACAAAATCTACCAAAGATGGGCATATCCCAAATAACACTCCTCTTTATGCAGTAAGTTATAAGTATATCACACTCTTATGTTGATACAAATGATTCATTTGTTGCAACATGTGATAGGAATGTAGATGCCCATATGTGTCAACATATCAAACATATGTTACAACATTTGACATATATGTTGGAACATATCATCCATCTTTAGCGGCATATGACACATCTATGGTAACATGTGACACAAATGTTTCTACAGATGCCCATATATGTCAACCCATCACACATCTATAGCAACATATGACACATATGTGGCAATATATCACCCATATGTAGCGACATATGACATATTAGTAGCAAAATATGACCCAAATATTCATACAAATAACTCATTTTTACAATTTTAGGTTGTGCATCCATGGCTTGTCCCAGCATAAAACGAATTGCAAATGTCATGTATAATTACTCTAGGGTTGGTTGAAACCTTACTTGATCTTGTTGTGAATAGAGTTAAAATGGAATAGGCTGGAGCAACAACCATTAAAAGTAGACAAATTGTTAATGAATTAATTGTTTTTTATAGTGTTGGTTCAAGTGTTGGTGTTGGTGTCACGATCCAAATCAGGGACGCGACTGGCACCCACATTTACCCTCCTATGTGAGCGAACCAACCCATCTAAACCTTAACATATCAAGATATATCAACAGAAAATAATGCGGAAGACTTAAACTCATTAATAAAAACAATTCAATACTATTATTATTATCCCCAAAATCTGGAAGTCATCATCACAAGAACATCTATCTCAAATTACTTAACTAGGAATGTCTAAGAACAAAATAACTAAAAAGCTAAGCTAGTCCATGCCGGAAGTTCAAGGCATCAAGACTTGAAGAAGAAGACCCAGTCCAAGCTAGACGCATTAGCTCACCCTGAATTTCCGATGAAGTGAAGACTGGCTAGATCTGCTGTTGAGTTGAAGTTGACAGAACGTTTGCTGCATTACACAAATAACAAAGAGGAAAACATAAAAGTAGGGGGTCAGTACAACCACACGTACTGAGTAGATATCATCGGCCAACTCAAAATAGGGAACAGTATATATCAATAATAATGTAAATCAACTACAATACTCAACATGTAGCAATAACAACATGAATTCATCAATAACTACAACCGAGTTCACACATGAGGACTCAAGCCTCAATACCATACTTTTTTGGGAATTAAGTTCATTAGATTGAGTATATTCATTATCTTTCAAGATTCATTATCTTTCTTCCTCTTGTGTCGTTACGTGACACTCCGATCCTCTAATTCTATCCTGGTGCCGGACGTGGCACTCCGATCCTCATTCTATCCTGGTACCGGAACGTGGCACCCGATCCATTTATCTATCCTGGTGTCAGAACGTGACACTCCGATCCTCATATTCTATCCTGGTACCGGAACGTGGCACCCGATCCATATTCTATCCTGGTGTCGGAACGTGACACTCCGATCCTCATATTCTATCCTGGTACCGGAACGTGGCACCCGATCCCCTAATTCATCAAGCTTCTTTTACACTAAGGCATCATCATTCTCATTATATAATTTATCAAGCCTTCTTTTATACTAAGGCATCATCATTCTCATTATATAATATATCAAGCGAATTAGGGTTCTTTCAAGATTTGGGATTCAATAGCTTCATCATGCTTTGTTAATTCATCACAATTTTATAATCATAATCATGCAAGCATACAACTTAAGCACATAGCAGGGTTTACAATACTATCAACACATAATATTCACTATTAAGAGTTCACTACGAATATCGTAACATAAACCATAACCTACCTCCACCGAAGAATTGAATCAACAAGCTATCTTCTTCGTCTCTCTCTCTTGATCGATTTTCTCTCTCTCTTGCTGTTCTTTCTATTTCTCTTTATTCAAACCCTCTTTCTTTTACCCTAATTATTATATAATTAAGTTTTGAAAGTTGGCACTAATAATCCACTAATTAACTTAAGGTTACCTCTTTTAACCCCCAAGTAATTAGACTTATTAACATTAACCCTCTAACTTTATAATTAAAGCAGGAATAGTCAAAAACGTCCCTTAAAACGTGTACAGAAATCCGTCCCGAACTGGGATTGCGTAGCCCGTGACGGGCCGTCGCGCCTGCGACGGTCCGTCCTGCTCTCCGTCACAAGGTCCAGAGACTTATTTTTAAGTGGATGGCATGTGACGGGCCGTCGAGCCTGCGACGGTCCGTCCTGCCATTCCGTAATGACATTCAGAGAGTCGATTTTCAGTACCCAATTTCAGATTTTCTAAGTGTTTTGAAACGACACCCTCCACGACGGTCCGTCGTGCCCTTGACGGTCTTTCGTGGCCTCCGTCACATCTGCCAGTTTTTCCAGAATAAAATCTGTTGCTCAAAACGACTAAACAGGTCGTTACAATAGATACCAATTTACCCATCGTTCGTCCCCGAACGATCACAAGAAGGAAAACGAGTGCGAAAAGGAATACCTGAATCCGTAAACAGATGTGGGTATCTTTCCCGCATATCTGCCTCCTTCTCCCAAGTGGCTTCTTCAACCGGTCGATTCTTCCATTGCACCTTGATGGATGCAATCTCTCTTGACCTCAACTTGCGAACTTCTCTATCTAAAATAGCAACAGGTTCCTCCTCATAAGACAAATTCTCATCAAGCAAAACTGAATCCAAACGGATAATGTAGTTTCCATCTCCATGGTATCTTTTCAACATGGACACATGAAATACCGGATGCACTCCGGACAGCCCTGGGGGCAAGGCTAATTCATAAGCCACCTCCCCTATTCGCTTTAGTACCTCAAATGGTCCAATATACCTTGGACTTAGCTTACCTCTTTTGCCAAACCGCATCACCCCTTTCATAGGTGAAACCTTCAACAAGACTTGTTCACCTTCCATGAACTCCAAGTCTCTAACCTTCCGGTCTGCATACTCCTTTTGTCTACTTTGCGCCGCTAGAAGCTTTTCTTGAATGCCCTTCACCTTTTCTAACGAATCCCTCAAGAGATCGGTACCCCAAGGTCTAACCTCGAATGCATCAAACCAACCAATGGGAGATCTACACCTCCTCCCATACAATGCTTCAAATGGAGCCATATCAATACTGGAGTGATAGCTATTATTGTACGAAAACTCTGCCAAGGGTAAGAAGCTATCCCAATGGCCACCAAACTCTATCACGCATGCGCGAAGCATATCCTCCAACACTTGAATCGTTCGCTCATACTGACCATCGGTCTGAGGATGGAACGCGGTACTAAGGTCCAACCTAGTAACCAATTCTGCATGCAATGTTTTCCAAAACTTAGAAGTAAACTGCGTACCTCTATCTGATATAATGGATAGTGGAACCCCATGCAATCGAACGATTTCTGAGATGTAGATTTTTGCTAACTTCTCTGCATTGTAAGTCACCTTAACCGGAATGAAATGAGCAGACTTAGTTAATCTGTCCACAATCACCCAAATGGAGTCGAACTTGCCCAATTTCTTTGGAAGACCAACCACAAAGTCCATTGCAATTCTCTCCCACTTCCATTCAGGAATGGGCATTCTTTGAAGTGTTCCTCCGGGCCTTTGGTGTTCATATTTCACTTGTTGACAGTTTGGACACTTTGCAATAAAGTCAACAATATTGCGCTTCATTCTACTCCACCAAAAGTGTTGTTTTAGGTCGCGATACATCTTGGTTGCACCCGGATGTATAGAATACCTTGAACTATGAGCTTCTGCCAGAATAGTGTTGATCAAATCATCAATGCGGGGTACACATACCCTTCCCTTAATCCTCAACACACCTTCCTCGTCGATTGTTGCTTCTTTAGCCTCTCCTCGCAACACTTTATCTCGGATTCGCCTTAGTTTCTCATCATCAAACTGTTTTCCCTTAATCTTGTCAAGAAAAGAAGATCTTGACTCCACACTAGCCAACAATCCTCCCTTCTCATTTATTTCCAACCTCATCAAGTCGTTAGCCAGAGTCTGAACCTCTCTAGCCAATGGGCGTCTAGAGGCTTGCAAATGAGCTAGACTTCCCATGCTTCCCGCTTTTCTACTCAAGGCATCTGCCACAACATTCGCCTTCCCCGGATGATACAAAATAGTGAGGTCGTAGTCCTTCAGTAGTTCCATCCATCTCCTTTGCCTCAAGTTCAAATCTTTCTGCGTAAAGACATACTGAAGGCTACGATGATCCGTGTAGACCTCACACTTAACCCCATATAAATAGTGTCTCCATTGCTTCAATGCAAACACTACCGCGGCCAATTCCAAGTCATGAGTTGGATAGTTACGTTCATGCACTTTTAATTGTCTTGAGGCATAAGCAATCACGTTCTTCTCTTGCATTAGCACTGCACCCAAACCCGAATAGGATGCATCACAATAGACAATGAAATTCTTACCTTCCACTGGCAAGGTGAGAATTGGTGCAGTAGTCAACAGAGTCTTGAGCTTCTGAAAGCTTTCCTCGCACTCATCCGACCATACAAATGGAACATTTTGCTTAGTCAAGTTCGTCAGTTGGGAAGCAATAGAAGAGAATCCCTTGACAAATCGGCGGTAGTAGCTAGCTAACCCAACGAAGCTCCTTATTTCTGACACATTAGTAGGTCTTACCCAATTCTTCACTACTTCGATCTTAGATGGATCCACCATTACTCCATCCTTAGAAACCACGTGCCCCAAGAAGGACACTGCATCTAGCCAAAACTCACACTTAGAGAACTTGGCATAAAGCTTTTTCTCTCTCAACGTTTCCAATACCATTCTCAAATGCTCCTCATGTTCCTTCTTACTCTTGGAGTATATCAGTATATCATCAATAAATACGATCACAAAGAGATCTAAATATGGCTTAAAAATCCCGTTCATCAAACTCATGAACGCAGCAGGGGCATTCGTAAGACCAAAAGACATCACTACAAATTCGTAATGCCCATACCTGGTTCTAAAAGCAGTCTTTGGCACATCCGTTGCTCGTATTTTCAATTGATGATATCCGGATCTCAAGTCAATCTTAGAGAAGACACAAGCACCTTGTAACTGATCGAACAAGTCATCAATGCGAGGAAGAGGATACTTGTTCTTTATAGTCACCTTGTTCAACTGCCGGTAGTCTATACACATCCGAAAACTCCCATCTTTCTTCTTTACAAACAAAACCGGAGCACCCCAAGGAGATGCACTTGGTCTAATGAAGCCCTTGCTCAACAACTCTTGAAGTTGAGCCTTTAACTCTCTTAACTCCGCGGGAGACATTCTATACGGGGTTATAGAAATGGGGCGTGTGCCCGGTTCAAGATCGATACAGAAGTCAATATCCCTATCTGGTGGCATACCAGGAAGATCTGCAGGGAACACCTCCAAAAACTCGCGGACTACCGAAACCGACTCAATCGAAGGTACTTGGGTAGTGTCATCCTTGAGATGGGCCAAGAAAGCTAAACACCCTTTACTAACCATTTTCTTAGAAAGAAGAAATGAGATGATACCAAGTTTGTCACGACCCAAATCAGGGACGCGACTGGCACCCACATTTACCCTCCTATGTGAGCGAACCAACCCATCTAAACCTTAACATATCAAGATATATCAACAGAAAATAATGCGAAAGACTTAAACTCATTAATAAAAACAATTCAATACTATTATTATTATCCCCAAAATCTGGAAGTCATCATCACAAGAACATCTATCTCAAATTACTTAACTAGGAATGTCTAAGAACAAAATAACTAAAAAGCTAAGCTAGTCCATGCCGGAAGTTCAAGGCATCAAGACTTGAAGAAGAAGACCCAGTCCAAGCTAGACGCATTAGCTCACCCTGAATTTCCGATGAAGTGAAGACTGGCTAGATCTGCTGTTGAGTTGAAGTTGACAGAACGTTTGCTGCATTACACAAATAACAAAGAGGAAAACATAAAAGTAGGGGGTCAGTACAACCACACGTACTGAGTAGATATCATCGGCCAACTCAAAATAGGGAACAGTATATATCAATAATAATGTAAATCAACTACAATACTCAACATGTAGCAATAACAACATGAATTCATCAATAACTACAACCTAGTTCACACATGAGGACTCAAGCCTCAATACCATACTCTTTTAGGAATTAAGTTCATTAGATTGAGTATATTCATTATCTTTCAAGATTCATTATCTTTCTTCCTCTTGTGTCGGTACGTGACACTCCGATCCTCTAATTCTATCCTGGTGCCGGAACATGGCACTCCGATCCTCATTCTATCCTGGTACCGGAACGTGGCACCCGATCCATTTATCTATCCTGGTGTCGGAACGTGACACTCCGATCCTCATATTCTATCCTGGTACCGGAATGTGGCACCCGATCCATATTCTATCCTGGTGTCGGAACGTGACACTCCGATCCTCATATTCTATCCTGGTACCGGAACGTGGCACCCGATCCCCTAATTCATCAAGCCTTCTTTTACACTAAGGCATCATCATTCTCATTATATAATTTATCAATCCTTCTTTTATACTAAGGCATCATCATTCTCATTATATAATATATCAAGCGAATTAGGGTTCTTTCAAGATTTGGGATTCAATATCTTCATCATGCTTTGTTAATTCATCACAATTTTATAATCATAATCATTCAAGCATACAACTTAAGCACATAGCAGGGTTTACAATACTATCAACACATAATATTCACTATTAAGAGTTCACTACGAATATCGTAACATAAACCATAACCTACCTCCACAGAAGAATTGAATCAACAAGCTATCTTCTTCGTCTCTCTCTCTTGATCGATTTTCTCTCTCTCTTGCTGTTCTTTCTATTTCTCTTTATTCAAACCCTCTTTCTTTTACCCTAATTATTATATAATTAAGTTTTGAAAGATGGCACTAATAATCCACTAATTAACTTAAGGTTACCTCTTTTAACCCCCAAGTAATTAGACTTATTAACATTAACCCTCTAACTTTATAATTAAAGCAGGAATAGTCAAAAACGTCCCTTAAAACGTGTACAGAAATCCGTCCCAAACTGGGATTGCGTAGCTCGTGACGGGC